>BGPT01001012.1:94739-117774 GCA_003297045.1 Symbiodinium sp. clade C Y103
CCCACCAACCCAACCCACCAACCCACCAACCCAACCCACCAACCCACCAACCCAACCCCCCAAGTGGTAGTGAACGATAGTCGAAGCACCGGCATGTACCCAGGGGGAATCGAACGACCGTCACAGATTTGCCCAGTGGTACAGCACAGAACTCACATTTGGCCACAATTTCAGATTCCCCAAAAAGCGTCACTTTTTGGGAATTGCGAAATCTCGAAATTCCAAAATAGTTGCAAATTTTCGACGTGAATTTGGAGAGATAAGGAAAAATGAGCAAAAGAAGATCTGGAGANAATTCCCCAAAAAGTGGCGGAATTTGGGGATTTCGGACCCTCGCGATTTGCGCGCGGCAGCTCTTGGCTACCCAAATCGTAATATTAGTAGTAATATTCAAAATTTGGGATTTTAAAATCACAAGAACCCAATTAATAGAATTATAATTATCTTAATCTATTAATAAAATTAAAATAAAATAAAGATAATTCAGAAATAAATTCATCAAAAAAAAATAAAACAAATATACTTAGAAATTCATTTATTTAATAAATTCTTAAAATAAAAATTCAAAATATATTAAATCAAATTCAAAAAATAAATCAAAAAAATATATTAATTTTATAGAATAAATAAATCAAAAAATAATATATAATAAAAATATCAATTAATTAATATATTCCAAATCATTATTCAAATTTAAAATTTATTTTGTATATATAATTAATAAAATTAAATAAAAATGAAATATTAAATTTAAATTATTTCTAAATATTCAAAATAAATATATATAAAACATCCAATTCATTATAATTTATATATATAATAAAATAAAAAATATCAATAAAAAATCAAAATAATATCAAATAAATATTAATATATTATTCCCAAATCTTTTGATTTTAATATATATAATCATTTCCAAAAAAGCTAATTATTATTTCTTCAATAAATAAAATTCAAATTAAAATTTCAAATTCTAAATATCAAATTTATATTTTTTATCCAATTATTATATTTTAAAATATATTTATATATAATATATTTATCATATTTATATATTCGTAATAAAAATTATATATATAAAATATCATTATTAAAAATTTTATATATATAATATATATAATATATATCATAAATACTATTATAATTATTTTCTTATAATTTTAAATATGTTTGAAATAATAATATAAAGTGGTATTGAAAGAAGCCGATATAATTAAAGATATATGATGTATTTTGGGATATAATTATATCCAAAATTATAGATATATTTGGGATATTTGGGATATTTGATATACTTATTTCATTTATTTCTGATCTGACCCACAGTCGAGAGCAAATCCTTTGATCCATCTTCAAGCCGCTAACGGAAAAGTTTCACGTCTTCACTTGCAACCACTTCCTGAGGCTGGAATATGAATGGATTGGTTGATGGGAAATCCATGGGAAACCCTGGATTTTTGTTGTCAAACATCGGGGACCCTGTTATATACGGTGCAATTTGCGTTCAACCTCTGGGAAATTATTGATGAATCTGGTGTGAGAGTGTTCAAGAAATTCTAGCGATGATTCTGCGAAATTCTCATAAAGTGAATCGGAATGTAGATGTGGGCGTGTCTGAAAATTGGCTATAGGATCCCAAAGGCACTTTAATAGGGAAAATAGTGGTCAACCCCAAATTGTGGGATATCCCTATTTTCTGACAATGTCTGACAAACCCTGATGCAAATCAGTTGCTCTTCCAGGCAAAACAGATGACCCGAGTGATGTCCTCCACCGTCACTGAATCTTTTCGGCTCTGCCTGGACGATAGGCGATGACAGGTCTTGGAGTGGTTTGGGAATCCAAATCAAAGAAATCAGAGATCGGCTGAGATCGGAGTCAACAGAGTTGCAACATGTTTCATGCCCAGGAACAGGTACCTATGTACATTTATCAGTTGTTGTAAAAATAATCATTGGACAAACAAACAGAGACACGTGCGGCCACACTGCGATCCTTTGCATCCTATCTGACCTATCTTTCATCGAGCTTCACAGTGGCCTTTTCGCGTGAAGCAGGAGTTGTCCACCAGCGCCCATTTGTTGCGTCACCCTGAAACGTCGCTGAAGTTTCTTGGGTGAGACTCAGAGAGTGTAGGAAACTCACGCAGTCCTGTGGCTGGTGGTGAACCGTTGTTTGTTTGCGCTACAAAATCCATTGGACCGTGGTTATGAAAGGTTGAATGGAAGTCAAAGCCAAGAGGGCAAGAAAGGATGCCATAGATGTCTGATTCTGAGACTTGGACGTGTCTGCTTTTGTCAACCAACCCTCGGCTGCAACCAATCTCTCCAAATCCCATTGGTCGCACACTGTGCCAGCTGATACCACGCAAACTGATAGAACCGTGCGTGTAGTGTGCACAAGAAGATTGGAAGGTAATCTCCAGCACCTCAACCTGATGATTCTTTGCATTCTTCAAGCGCAGCATGTTTTAATGGATATCTTTTGCAAACATGCCAATGTTTTCCGATCTCTTGTTTCTCCCGGAGGAGCAGGGTGGAGTCTCTTCACTAGTTCCACAAACAGAGGTGCAGAAAGATGTGATCTGTTGAAGCCCCTTGTGTGAAAATGCCTTCTGTATATTATTGTATATTGTATATATATGTATATATGTACATATATACGTATATATATATATACATATATATATATATACGTATATATATATATACGTATATATATATATACATATATTTATATACGTATATATATACATACATACATATATATATATATATTTCACAAAATGACTTGTTATGGCCTTTTCCTTTCCCTTTTGCTTCCTGGTTTCCTTTCATCTTTCTATAGCCCAAGACCTCTTCTGTCACGATGATTGTTTGCCCCATCTCATTGATCTCCTTTTAAGGGATCAGCTCTCCAGATCTCTCCAGTGTTTACTTGTTGGTTTCCAGTGGTTCCGAAATTTTCCGCTGGTTTTCAACCCCGGTTCCTGCCCATGATACCACAAAACATATCCATATGATATTTGACCCTTCTCCATCCTTATCCATCATTGTTCCCAAAAAAAACATGCTTCATAAACCAGATGTTGTTTATTGCCTTACAGTAACCCAACAAGATTGAAAGGGAAAATCCCAGCATAGTGGTGAATTACTGTTCTATCTTTTTGGTGATCACTATACATATATACTGCATATATATATATATAATTACATATAAGCATATATAAGTATACATCTATATGTATATATATATATATATATGTACCACTATATGATTCGTCATATGGTCCGTGTCGGAGAAGCCGATCCAGCGCCGAGAGGCAGAAAAGGCCCGGGTCTTGGAGCTGGACCTCACGGAGAGCATGAGATCCTGGCGAAAGGGTCTCGGAGAGTTTCGCTGGGATGGACCTGGGATAGATTCGGAGAGTTCAAAGATGTTCAAAGTGTCTTGAAATCTGGAAAAATCATGAAAAATCATCTTTTTTGTGATTTTTGGTGAGGATTTTGGGGAGGATTGATCATTTTGATCCATCTCCAAACACTGAGCAACGTTGCAGAAGCGTTGGGCAACACAGCTACGTGTTTCTTGCGTCTTTGGTTGCCTTGAAATGAGGTTGAAGATTGAGTGTGGACAACAAAACTCAAGACTAATCTGACTCATCGCACCTGCAAAGCACCCAGATCTTTGTTGAGTGGCGACCTGTGCAGAAGGAAACAAGACAAGACACTAGAACGCACTGTCGATAAACAGATCAATCAAAGGATGGGATGACACTGAAAACTCCAGCTATGAACACAGCTATGCCACGACTGCAGGACAAAAGCCACACCATGATACTCTTCACAGTCGAGACAGTAAATGAGCAACCACACGTGGGTTGACTGGTATCCAGCTCCTCATTGATCTTGCTCATTGACAGCTTAACCTGCCAGCTCCCAAGACCCATCCACAATGACGGAAGATGTGGAAGGCTCCCCCAAGTCTGCAACAAACTCAGGGTCCCAATCAAAGGTTCTCTCAAAAGCCCTTCAGTACTAGAACAACAGTGAGTTTCAATGCTGGCCGGTGGCCAGACCACTTGCAGAGCTGACCTGAAGAATCTCAGAACCAAAGAAATGCAAAGAAGCTAGGCTTTGGCTGTAGTTAATCAATCCAATCCTATTTATAGATGGGACAAGTCCCACTTAGATAGTATGCCTTGGGCCTGCACAATGTGCCTGCAGACTCGTTCGACGTCGCTGCTCCAAATCTGACATCTGCACATCCTCGAACTCCGGGGATAGCTCCAAATTGTCACGCAAACCTCTGCAGCAATGGCTGGCTACCGCAGGTTGTTACGCCATGCCACCTCATCCAAAACAAATCAAACCTCCGGAGCTTGTTACTGCTGGTTGTTGTAAAATCATTTAAAATTGACTATGGGATTTTGAGGTATATAAGCCATTTTCAAACAAACCCAGAGGCTCAAGAACATCCGTCAACTTCTTCTAACTCTACGCCTTTCAATCCAAGTGGCAAACAGAGCCGAGCATGCGCATTGAGTGTTTTCTTCATAGCATGCACACGCATCCCCAATTCGAAAGAAGCATTTTTCATAGATTCATGAATTTCTCATGATCTCTCTGATTAACATTTATTGATGTCTTTGTATGTCTTTGTCAAAATCCCTGCCTCCAAGTTTCACGTGTACCATGTCCTGCAGAACGAAAATCGTTACCAAATCACAGTGCCACATTTCGAAGCAATGAAGCCCCTGGCCGCTTTTTATCTCTTCATCAGCACTTGTCGATGTCTGGTGGAGCCTCCTGATGGGATCAGCTGAGGCCAGAACCGCTGGCCAATTGCCCTCGCGTCTCTGAGCCTGGCAGGAATTCGGTTGACAGCCGGTTGAAAGTTTGGAACAGGCAAAGCTTGACTGAGCAAGACATGGTGCTTTGACTGCAGAAGAATGACAATAATTGATGATAAGAATCAATAGTCATTACTAAGAATGATATAAGCAGCATTCTGTAATGCAAATTGTGATCTTCCCTGGCATCGCCGGTTCGACACATGGCAACCCGCCACGTTTCACCTTGATCAGCTCGTCGGCTGCTTGCAGTTTCTTCCGATGTTGATAGGCGCGCAGGGTGCCAAATCCATGGTGCACTGGCGCAAGGCATCAGCACGTCATGTGATGTGGGGATGAATCAAAACCTATGAAATACATTGAAATACCATATCTGTGGGGATGAATCTCCGTACAATCCCATAAATCCATATAAATCCCAGCTGTTTTTTGATATGAAAATCAAGGTACCAGGAATATGTTGTCAGTATCCAAGACCAGGACTCTTGCTTTTCTCTGGCATAGAGCTTGAAATTGATGGGTGTAAAACGTTACACATTCACGACATGGTCATCGAAAGCGCCGAGCGCCTTCCGCTTTCTCAACGATCTGCTTCCTCTCTGCGCTGCGGCGATCGTCCTTGATTTTCACCTGGAGGTATGAACTCATGGGTCAATTTTACTTTTCTATCTTTTTGCGGGTGCTATATCAAATATTGGCTTGTCAATATGTGCCTTCAATTTTGACCCCATCCCTGATCAACACACAGGAGCGCAGCTGCCACTGAGTTTCCTCACCACGTAGGCTGGCCCGTTCCTGTGCAACGGGCGGACCGGCTTTTTGAATTGCTGAAAATCATTCGATTTTGATGATCCCATTTGGCTATGAGTCAAAACCCTGGTACCGTTTGTGAACATCAAAATAGCTGGTAAATGGATGTTCATCCCATTAAAATGGATAAATAATAGGTTTTGACCCATCCCCATTTAAAAAAAGGGTAGCATAACCGTTATAATCCCCAAATCATCAACCAACTGAGGTTTTGAAACTGCTCAAAAGAAACGACAATTTAACCATGCCGGACAAGCAGTGACAGCGATTACAAGGATCATATCGAGAGACGGCCGAGCCCATCCAACAAAGTTGTTGTCGATGGTTGATAGAGGATCAGCCTCTATATGTATAATGTGTTTATATAATTATACATCTATTATATATATATATACATAATTATAAGCAAACATTATACATGTGTGTATGTATATATATATTAGTTATTATATATATATATATATACCAGGGTTTTCCACGCTTATCCCATCGATGCCACGGACACCATGCCTCATGTGGTGTCCGATCTTTTCCAATCTGGATGCGGCAATGCTCATCTGGATTTCCCTGCGCGAGTTGGACCATGTTTAACATTGCCAATCTTTAGACTCCATGATTTTCCCCCATTCGAACCCAACCAGGGTCTACCCAGTTTCATGGATCGTTTTGAGATAGAGATCTGTTTTGTGAAGCATGAAATCGTCCATCACAGACTAACTATACTTCTTGACGATGTTGAACGGCTCACCATGCTCTCCGTCATGGCAGCTCTTCGTTGTTGGCAGCCTCTGGTCCCAATGCCACGGCAAGGCTTTAGCAGCCAATGAGTCGTTCAGAGCCATCATGTAGGCCTCGGCGGATCTGCCATCGTTCCAGGTGTCTGGTGAAGCTGTTGGCAGATCGAAAGATCTGTTCTAATTGCAGCGGCAAAACCAGGAACACGCGTGGCGGGTGCAGAAGCTTTCACAGTCATCAGAGACAAGTCAAGTCCAGAAAGGAAATGGATGGAAATTGGCATTTGCTGGCAGTCTGCATGAATTCAGTTTCCATTTTAAATTATCCGGTACCCCTTTTCGATTCAGTGGATCTAGAGTTGGATCTAGTGCCAGACTCTGCCCTTTTGCAGGTGGTCACATCCTGAACTGCAAATCTGGACCTCGGTACCTCTGATCCACCCATTTCTGCTAAAATTGGCGCATGTCTTGTTTTGAGTTTTGCCACGCTATTAGAGACCAGCAAAAAAAATGATATGAGTTTGCCAACAAAACTTGACTCTACCCAGCCACCAGATGACAATGGACGCTTGGTCGTTTCATGTTTAGCCACTTGCAAAAATGGACTCCATGTCCCAGAATTGGAAGGGAAAATCTGCCGGAAACCTGCTTCTAATTGGGTTAAAATCAATGGTTTCAACCAAATTTGTTCCCTAAGTCAATCCATTGATGATATCAAATCATATCCAATCTATATAATCTATCCTCATAAAATGTGACTCTATCCCCATAAAATGGATGGTTTGATATCCATGTCCTCAGTCTTATATTGCCATTGCCACCATGGGACACTGCGATTGACCGCGGACTCAATGAAGTCGGACAAGGAGTAGTTTGGACCACGATCTCCGCAACAAATCTCGGATCATTTTGGATCGTTTGAAACCCATTGAAACACATTGAAACCCGACAAAGCCGCTTGAGCACACCGAAAGACACAAGATGAGACCCCGAAAGGTTCAAAGTCCAGGCAGAACAGCTGAGCTGTTTGGAGTCTGTCGAAAGGACTGCCTCTGAGTGTAAAATATTTGTATGGTAGCCCAAAGGTGTGAAGTCATGTAATGTCATGAAAACACACTGCAGCACTGAGTTCTCGCCCAGCCACGTAAACTGAGTGAAAGAATTGAGTGAATCTTCGACGAAACGATTTCAGGGCGAGCACTACGGCATCCTGAATTTCACAAGACCCCTTTGCCAGCAATACAATTCATTCCCAACAACTCGACTGAAAGTTCTGAGCAATGCTGGTGACAGGCTATCTCTTTAACTTTGATTGGTTCGTTCAAAATTCACTGCAGATAGCTTGTGAAGCCCGGCCTGAGGATGAAAGGAGCTTCCCCCAAGTCCAATCACAGGAAGTACAAGCACCGGTTTCTCCTCTTTTGGCAATTCCACTCCACCTGCAGTCTGTCAGACTTTGGACACAGCTGTGATATGCTGTGATGGGATTGACCAGCTGTGCCTGCAGCTAAAAGTGCCGCATGGGCACAAAGTTCCAAACGAACTTCGTACGCCTCGGCCGCAGCATCTGCAAGTTGTCGCCGGTCTACATGTCTGGCATCTGGGCAAGTCTCGAATATTAGGGCCTCTTTGGTCTTAATTAAATCCTAGTGTAGTTCATTGCACGATCAAATTGTAAAAATAGGCTACATCTATGTCAGAACTGCCCCCGTAATCTACAGCAATGTGAATGTTGTGGACTTGTGCAACTTCGATATGGTGGGAAACGGCGAGAGAGAAAGACACAAAGGTGATCATGTTCCATATTAAGTGACTCGTTCATCTATATAATTCTTCCAAGCGGCTTTGGCATCATCCGAATCACAATACATAGTCATTCGTTCCCCCTGGTAATCTCCTCAGTGATTCACCACGCGTTTCTTGCTTTCACGTTTCCGTGTCCATTTCCTGTTTGACTTCAGTAAAAGTATCTTAACGTGGTAAACCCAATCACGAAGAAAATGCCACATTTTGCCAGAAATGGCTGGTAGAAATCACAACTGGGAGAGTTATCGCACTGCGTCACCCACTGTACTAATCGGTCTTTGCCATGGGGCTCTCAGTGCGAAGACGCGGGCGAGCAGTCCATAGTGCCATGCCGAGAACATGGAATTGAAAAGGCCTGCAAGGACTCTCACCACTGCAACAAAAACCAAGCTGCGACTCTGATGTTTCATGTTTTTGCTTCTCCTCTTCCCAATGCCAAGTGCGTCTGTCCGAGAGGAAGTGTGTTTGTATCTCTTTTGTTTGACCTGTTCTTCGTTTCTTGCTCAACTCTTGCATTTCATGTGCGGCTATCCAATGCCAAGTCTGTCTGCCCCAAAAAATGTAGTTTTAAAATGTTCTTTGTGATGTTGTCTTCTATATCCAGCTCACGTAGTTTTGTAAGATGCCTCTTCTATTTCATGTTCCTACTCACTCTTCCCAATGCCAAGTGTGTCTGCCCGAGGAAACGTGTTTTCTAGTTTTTTCATCTCTCTTTCATTTGATGCTGATCAATGCTGATCTGTGTTTCTTGCTCAACTTTGTCCTCCTTTCCTTCTTTTCTTCAAAATGGTCTTCGTTCATAGTGTGGCTCACTTGGTGAATGTTCCTATCTGGTTGACGCTTTCTTTCTCTGCCTTTGAATGTATTTACTTTTTGGATCTTTTTGGTGGGAAATGTGGAGAAGTCTAAGCTGAATTTCCCTCCTGGAAACTCCTCCACATGCCCTGGGGGGAGTGAATAGTGCTTGAATGCACTTATGCCGCTCATGCCCCCAAAATCAGTTGCACTCGAAGAGGACTCTGTTTCCTGGTCTCGTCGCTTTCTTTGTCTTGCTTCTTCTCCTTTCTTTGCACAATGCTGTAGCAGCCCAAATGATTCCACCCTGTCTTTGACTAGACTACCTCTCAGTGGCTAGCTTGCAGCTATATATTTCCTTCGGCACTGTTGGTCAGCAGTTCTTGAGCACTGCACTCATTTTGTCATCACATTCAAGACTCCATGCATATATACATATTTATATACATAATTATACATATACAGATACATGATAAAATAATACTTTCGAGTCTAGCCTTTGATTTCATCTTTCAAGTCTTCTTCCATCCGCATGTCGTGGCCACCTGCCTCTCCAAAAAAGGATAGCCATCACCTTGCAGTGAGATTGATTGATGGAGGCGGAAAGATGAACAGTGCAAGGATACAACTCTGCCTGGCTGCTTATATTCCAGACATAGCTCAGAAGGGATTGAGAACATGAACATCCCATTGCGGGGCAACCAATGGGTCTTCCTTTTGGCACGCTGAAGACCAAACCGTGACGTCAGTGGTCACCTGATGAGTCAAACCTGAACCACAGACCCACACAACGATATGTAATTGTACACCAGAATCCAATGGATTGTCGTCATTTTCCCTATTGAAAATGACCATGAAAATTCGGGTAAACACCCACGTTTTTCGAGACAAACCCACATATGTCATATTGTTGCTGAAGTCACGGTATATCTCCATTATACCCCCATCATCTCCCCATTTTTTCAGCCTTGAGATCCACGAATGCAGGTGACATCCGAAGCGAGGAAGATCTGCGGCAACTTCCAGTCACAAAGCGCCCTGTGGATGGCTGGATGGCTGAAACATGCTGAAACTATTCCAGAATTGCATGGAATGGCTGAAAATGGGAACGGGAAAGTCGTTTTTGAAAGGTTCATGATAAAAGCATCAAATCAAAACCAACCAGTTTCCGGAGTTTCCTGTAAGTCAAGTCCCTTAAATCATCTCATTGAGACTAGCCATTTCTCATCGCTGCCTCGCATGATGGCGTCCTTTTGCGTCAATCATCCCGTCATTTTGTCAGTCCCTGGAAGACTTCGCTCCAAGCTGGTTCTTCCACACTTTCTTTCCATATTTTTGGACCCAACAACCCCAGGCCCATGATATTTGTGTCCATGTTGTGTCCATTTTCCAAGGCTTTCGGATTCAACATCCATCACTGACTGAATCCACCGAGCGTCGCTTGCAAGGATCGCTTCTTGCGCTTCATGTGCATGGCCTCGAGCCGACTTGGCTGGGATTCCTGAGAGCCTTGGACCTCCATGGCATAAGATATCTGCAACAGGTGCAACCTTCATCCGTGGATCTTCAATCGTCTCGGAAGATCGCAGAAACACATCGGAAAAAAACATAGGAAACATAGATACTGACTGTACCTTAAACTGAAATATCAGAAAACACAGCCACTGTGCCAGCTCTGGGGATCGAAATGAATCTGAGTGCATCTGCAAAGACCTCGCATACTTATCTGCGAAATAGAGTCGCTGTGACAAAACTGATTAATGGTGTGGAATACGTCGGGAAGTGGCCTATACATCACCGAAAGGTTTATGATGTTTTCCCCATTTAGATGACAACTAAATAGAACTAAATGAATTACTAAATGGAATAGATTCCCAATGATTCCCCCATTTTTCACACCGGATGCGGATCTGGGCACTGCAAAGTGCAGGAAGCGTTGCAGATCTGCACGGAGCGTCATGCAATGCGGTCGCTGGGAAGTCACGCCACAGCGAGCGGCACCTGTGGAGCGAAGCACATTTGAATCCTGGATTCACCCTGCTTGATGACACAAAAACCATGGCTACCCGTGAAGTGATGATATTTCATGATATTTCAGCATATTTCAGCTATTGAAAAAATGGTACCTCCTTTGGTTTACAACTTTTCACAGCCCAAGGCGCCCAAAAAGCTCAGTTTTGATCCATTTCTTGAGCAATCAAACATTACAAACGCTGCGAAATCTCCATTTTTTGTCGATGATTTTACCAGCAACCTCCGAGTTCAGGGATTTGCCAGCCATGTTGATGACACCAAAGGGTAAGACTACAAATATTCATAAATATTCCACATTATATCCCCATTATACCCTCTGGTCTTTGAACATAGGCATGGAAATTGGCGCATTTTCTAGATCATGTATGATGATTTACCTATTAAAAATATCAAAAAAATGTGATTTTCCATAGCTAGGTCAAATTACCAGGGGGTACCACCATTGTTGTTGATGCGTTTCCACTTCTTCACAGCCGCCGCCTTCTGCATCAAAATCTAAGAGTTCGGTGACCACGAAGATCTCGCGCTTCTCTGTGAGCTTCAAACTGCACGGTTTCAGAAGGCTTTGCTCCGAAATTGGGGAGTTTTGCCAGGACAAATTAAGAGTTCATCATCAAATTTGTGGATTTCACCAGCTACTCATGCATCCGCAAGGGGCATTGAGACATCCAAAACCCAGGAAACGTGGATAGAACTCCATAAAAAATTGCTGGATTATAAAGTGGGTAAACCCAAATGATGGTGTGGGCTGATGGTACAAATTGAATGACGGAAATGTGGTCGTTTTTAGGATCTGAAACCATCCTCAGCTTGGCCACTTCGGCCCTTGGGCCACTTCTGCATTTCAGTTTGCAATCTGGCACCAAGATTTCGAGGATGAAAACGCATGAAAAAGCAGCGATTCATCCTCTTTCATCATCGACTCCAGCACAAGTTGCTCATCCCCACCAGAAATGCTGGTGAAATCCGTGAAATCCCAGTTTTGCTGGTGAAATCCCCATTCCAAGTCCCATTTTTCCAGCGTTTTCCAATGGCATTTCGCCTCGCGCCATGGAAACCCGTTACGGTACTCCAGGCCTTCGCAGCCGTTCCACGACATCGAGGCATGAGGCGTCCGAGATCAGCAGCGGCGGCGGCACGGCCTGTTTTGAAGATGGAGATCATTATAGCTATTGAAAATGGCCATAGAAATAGTGGATTTTGTGGATTTTCCCATTAAAAATGGTGATTTCCCAGTTCGTTATGTAAACGTTTACCAGAGGGTATATAGCATGATATCAGGATACAACCAAACATCTCAGAAAATGGATCCATTTACGTAAACTTTTTGTTTGAAATTAAGCCATGATGGACCTTGATTTACCCTATTGTATGTGGTCATTTTATGCCATTTTGATGGGGAAAGCGAGATTGTTAACACCTTTAACCACTGAATTCAATGGGGTGCATCGGATGAGATAAAAAATCCCAGTTTATAGATCGGGTTTCCCAGAAAGAAAAAGTACAAAAAAACAAGTACAAATTATATCATTGGTCAAATATGCTCACAGAAAACTCACGTGAAATCCACGTGAACAGGAGATCACTGTTCTTGTGCACCATGAAAGGTGACAGCATGTGACAGCCCAAGGTCTACTGATTTACTAGTTACCATAATGTGGCAAGCACACAAATAAACCATCCCACGTTCTACCAATACATGGGTAGATCTTTGGAGTGTTGATCATTGTGTACACCCCATTTGCACTTTCGTGAAAGTCAAGCCGTCTCTATCGACAAGATGCCTGCCCCTAATGGCTTGCTACATAGTGAAACTGTCCGCTGCGCAACACGCGTCTGCACATCTTGCTCTGATCCTTTGTAGAAAAGACTCAGCCTGATGAATCCATGCTGAAAAAACTTGAAACCTTCACTTGCAGCTTTGCAGTCCCCACATGTCCCCTCAATTCCCGGCACCTTTCCAATGTCGGCCTTTGTTTCTGGAATCCGTGAATTGGAGTAGTCGAACCAGCGCATCTGGCGGGGTCACTGGTGAGGCTTTACGGACCCCTGGCGCAGCGCCGAAAGGCCTGAATGGAAGGTGCCAGAACGTCTTTCATCCACAGCTTTCTGCGAACATCGGTTTCCACCTGCAGATCATTGTCGCGAAAAACCATGAAACTGAAGTCAACAGTGAACCAAGACTGTTGTGAATCTCAACAGGAACTTGTTGCAAAGCATTTTCAGCATTTCAACTACATATATAAAAAGTGATTCAGCCATGGACCAGAACTCTTCTCAATTTGCAATTTGAATGGCTGTCACACAATCATCCAGCCTCATAGAAACCACGCTTGAAGGCAAAATCCGTGGCCAGCTTAACGCCTCAGTTGTGAGAAACTGCCAGAGATTGCTACGAGTACAGTGAAAACGGAACATGTCCTTCTCGCTGCTTCAAAACAAACACTTTCTGAAGAAAATACTGGAAACAAAATGCATCTTTTTGAAGTCTTCCAAATTGACGTGTGCAACAAAACTTCCACGATTCCGAAGAGACACATAAGAACCACAGATGTCGTATCAAAATGTTATCAAAATGTAGTTCTACGCCAAGCCCTTCACATTGTTGTAGCTTGTGGAGAAGGGCTGCCTCCTGTCCGCATTTCCACAACAACGGGCAAATCTCAGGATATCTCCAGCGTTTCCGCAAGGTAAATTCTGCATCTGCCTGGTATATTACAAACCCCCATAAGTTGGGATATCACCCTGAAGAAAACTAGTGTTGATCCATGGTGAAATCTATCCACTTAACTGCAAGTGGAACTACACTTCCAAGACATGGAAGTTGACTTATAACCCTTCTGAACTATTGGTGGTTATTATATGTTATTATGATAAAACATGATAAAACTATAGTTTTCATGTAGTTTTCATATGTTTTCATGATATTTACAAACCAACCAACTTCCCCAAACATCCCCGAAGCAACCGGCTAAGGTCGGCCGGTCGCAAACCTCCGGGCCACAGCGCTTCACGGCTTGACGCCGAAGCTCGTTGCAGAGCTCCGCCGGCCAATAGGCATGGGGACGGCCCAAGACCTAGCCAGGATGGGCCCCATGGGCCCGATGGTGGTGAAGAAGTTGCTTCATGTTGGTGAATGAGATGTGAAATGATGTGAACTATACTATTCTATGATAATTATTGAATTAATGGTTATACAACTAATTGTTTCACATATGGTCATGATTCGCAACCCCCATGGGCCCATAGGTGCAGATCTTTGTAAAATCCGATCTTAAGTTATAGTGGTGAATAAGATTTCTATCTTTTTGGTGGCTACTATAAAATGGCTGAAAGCGGTGTTTGAGTGCGGAATGCATTTTGATAGGTGTGGAGGGGGGAAAACCAAACGGAAATCCTCTGGTTTTCATATCAAAATAGCTGGATGTAAATGGATGGTCATCCAAAAAAAGACATGAGAATGTCTCATCTAAGTTTCCACCTGCATCTCATGAAAACCATGAAATCCTCTGGAACAACAAAGTGGTGGTGAAACGCTGAAAGTGGCGATGCATTGCGGATTGGAAGCTCCACGTGGTCCAAGGTGTTGTGAGACGATGATTTTTTGATGGAACATCTGATCATGATGGTGATATTAGATGATATTATATAGTAATAATTAACTATACATGATAGTGATAATATATCTAATACAACCGTCTATCATTGTCTATCATGTCATCATAAATTTGATAAAGAAATCCTATCTGTCATTGTGTGTGTCATCATGATGATGGAAACTTGTTTATCGATCATAGATTCATGGAAGGTACGGATGGAAACTCCGTCACCAGGTCATGGCTTCGGCGCTGTGGCACCTTCAAAGCCTCTTTCAGCTCTTTGGGAAGACGAATGAAGGTATGGATATCCGGCGTCTGTGGAGGATCCTGACCCGCAGCCATTTGCTTTCAATTTCATTGGTTCCAATATGTTCCAATGAAGTGGATTGCAATACGGATAATATGGATAAAGACAATACCCCCGTCTTTTTCTATCAAACTATCATCAACATTCATTAACTATCCGTGTTTCCAGCTTCACAATCTGAACCACTCGACAAAGGCCGCTGTCTCCTGACGCTCAGTCAGGAGTCGCTTGCAGTAAAGTTCAGCCGCTTTCCGTGCGGCGACTCCCTGGTGATGTGCGGCAAAAACCAATTCTACAATGGTGGTACTCCGTATAATTACCATGTTATTTCTCTTTGGGGGTTACTGATGTGTCAAAGCTTACGGATACATTAAACTTGCGCTCCAGAGATCTCTAGAGTGCGGGAATGCAAGCTGCGTTCAACCGAGGCGACACTTCAGAAACACGCGAAGCGTTCTGTGTTCTGACTTTTTTTTTCGTTTGATCGAATTGAAATACAAAAGATGTGGTTATATAATCAGCTTGGATCTTGCCCAGATGCACTGGCGTCGGATAACCCCGTCAGATATGGATTGACCTCTTAGGATTCCGATGTGCCCCTTTTCTCGTTCAGTGGGACTTCGTTCGCACCTCGCCAAGTTCTGGTGGTGCACTCGTGGCACCAGATCGATTTGGCTCTTCTCCTTGGCTCCAATTGAAGCTTCGTGCTGTGGTAAACACAATGGGAGTTCATCCATAAACACCATTTGGGGGTTCTTTTTACAAGCCATTAAAATGATAAGTCATTCAGTCATTGGGAACTTTATTATTGGGAAAACCCGCACATTCCTGGAGTACAAGTAGATTGCAGATGAACA
This sequence comes from Symbiodinium sp. clade C Y103, assembly GCA_003297045.1. Classification (NCBI taxonomy): domain Eukaryota; class Dinophyceae; order Suessiales; family Symbiodiniaceae; genus Cladocopium; species Cladocopium sp. clade C. Next base: position 110,534 of record BGPT01001012.1, read on the forward strand.
AACAGAGTGTTTTTTTCTGCCCAACGCTCTTGGCATGATCCAAATCTTGTCGGGCGTCTCTCAGCGGTTACATCCCGTGGGCAGTAGTGTCTTGGGCTTTGAACGGCCTGCTGACACCAGGAAGCAACAAGAGAGGATGTCATCAATGTCGTCTGGCAAGTTTCGATTTCACCTTTTGAAATCTTGATTATACAGGAATTTGGGGCACCTGATTCCTGCCGTGCTATCAGCTGTGTCCAACAAGCGAGTAGTGAATAGTAGGCCTGCTGCGTCTTTGCGGGCAGCCTGCAAAAATGTGCCTCAAGGGACTCCTGCCCATCTGGGAGATGAGAGCCATGAAGCCTTGACTTCGATGTGGACAAGATCGGAAAATATGAAAGTCATTGAAAGTATGAGGTCTTTGAAATTCTTTGAACAGAATGGAATCATGATCAGGTTCCCAATTTTTGAGACCAAACCTGGTATGCGAGTATGCAGTCAAGTCTGGTCTTCCAAGAAAGCATCCTTTGCAAGGCAGGAATGGTCTGTACACGTCTGTACTCCGACCAAAGACATCACAGCACTGAAATCTGGCCAGTTCTTTGCCTGCAGGTTTCTAATTCCTGTCATTTTCTTACGTCTTTTGCTTCCAACAATACAGTTGAACTTTGCTGTCTTTGCTTTTCTTTCAGAGCTTCATGTTCCCCGTTGGGGTGTGCGCAGTTGCGCCACATTCAACTCCATAAACTGCTTTAAATTCTTTGTGGTTCCGTACGTTTCTTACCTTTTCTGTTGGTGCTTTCAATCCACCACAAAAAATCGTAGCCACATACAGGTGGACAAATGGAGATGTTTTCAACCCGCCAATCAGTGATTGAAATCAGAATCCCCCATGAATTCTTGGAAACTGTCGGACATCCAGAAAAATGGCAGCTCTCCTGCAGCTCAGGACTGATACAGCCAGGATGACACCTGCGCTGGGAAAATGATGTGATATCCATGGATATCCTACAAATTGGACAAAGCGGAAAAAAAAACTGCTAAGGTCATGTTTAGATCAGATTTGAACATAAATTTTGAATCTACATCTGATACTACATCTGAACAACATTCAATGAATTTTGCTATAGAAATACAATTCAGAAGCGACTCACGCCCCTAGCACGGCTTGAATTCCCAGTGACATCTGCAGGACTTGACCAGAAAATTGAGGACAAATGCATCTCATACCTCTACTGTTGGGTTATATCCCATGAAAATTGCCCATTCCAAATACCCATGACATGGATGGTTCGTGATGGTTACCGCATATAGCGGTGCCAAAAAAACATATTCGGTTAAATCTCCATTTTGATTTGATGGCAAAATGGTTGAAATCCCACCCATTTTTGTGGGTTAAATTTGCCTAATTGCCTCGGTCTTCAACGGCCTGGAGGTCTTGGGGCTCTGCACAAGTTCTTCAGGACTTCCACGCAACAATCTGCGGAACAGCAGCTGGTGCAGTACAGACTCATGCCATGGTTTAACAACTCGAAATCCAAATATGCCATGCCTCGCTAGGCACAAAGAACGAACAATATGAAGAAAAATGGGCCCAACAAAAGAGGCCGCAGATTTTGGGAATTCAATGATCAGCTGATCCCCCAACCGTTTCATCTGATTCAGTCCATAGTGATTCAATGGAACTCCCAGAGGTTGAAACGGCATGCTGAATTCATCCCCTCAGACGACAGAAGCCTCCCTAAGGGAGGAGTGCGTCGAGACCTTTCTATCCTTAGAAGCTGAGATGTTCGGAAAAGAATGGTTCAGATGAGTCGGGAAGTGGTTTTCCATGGTTTTCCATGGTTTGCCATACTATGTGCAAACCTCTTGATTTGAAGTTTGATTCAAACGGTAAACGTGACTTACAAAAAAATCTGGTTCAAACCATCCCAGGTTTCATCTCTGACAATCCAGAAGGTTGCTCAAATTTTCAGGCCAAGAAACGGTGTTTGACTGCGACGTGGGAAACAGCCAGCGTCCTGTTTCTTGTGTTCAACAACTTCTTTGGGATGTCGTTTGATGTTTTTGGAACTGGTCGAAACCATGCAAAACCTATGTTGCAATATGAATCCATAGGCATGGGCGGAGAAACATCCATAGATGCTAGATAATGCCAGCTAGTCTGATGTTAAAGAGAAGGGGGGCCCATGGGTTTTGAATGGTTTTGACCCATAACCATACTAGTATTTCCAAGCGTGGGCGGTGCGCAATGTTTTTTGATGTCACTCTGTGACCACGTTTCAAGGTGACAACGACAGCTACCCACATGAAAAAGATGGCCTCAAAGGTGAATGACCATTAATGGTTAAAGATATGCAGTTAATACCATTACACCCCTCTGAATGGTTCAATGATATTATGATGGTCAATAACCTGGTAAATAATGGACAATAATGGATCATTCATGATGGTAAAATGGTTCAATACCATTGTCAATACCATGATGGTCAATAATGGCCACTGGGTACATGACGGTCCATCGCAGTTCTTGGGGAACTGACTCCAGCAATGCTCACGAAGGAATGGCACGATGGGTACGGCGGTCAAAACCAAACGAGAATCTTTGTGGATGTTCATCCCCCCATTCATATGGTCCCATAGGTATTGACGGTATTGACCCATCCCCATATCTTGGTTTATGTTTCTGAAATCGAAGCCAGTCCTCAGCCAGTTGTCCGCGGATGGGCCCCAACATTGCATTGCGAATACTTCACCAGTCGAAGCAATCAATTGTAGTATTTTTTTCGTCTGGTGGGTTGTTTTGCATGATGAGAACAATGAGTAGCATTGATACTGGTTGCAGTTATCCACCGGTTTCCTGTTTCGACATGTATTGATGTTATTGACACAATTTTGAATCTATCTCTGTTTGACCTCTGCTCGCTCTTGGCAGGTGTCTCTTTGATGCCCTCACTTCTGGAAACAATAGCATGACATCAGTCATCGGCCCTTCCCATAGTGCCCAAATGGGACTTGACACAAAAAGTTGGCCAAACGGACACGTCGATGCAATCTGAGTGCCGTGCCAAATGGAAAGCAAAGCAACTGTGCAGCTTGGTGGTTTCGCACTTGGTGGTTTCGCAGCTTCGACCCCTCCAAACATTTTGGCTGGAGATCATCAACCCATTTCTTGGGTGGAATAAAATAATTATTTGAATATGTTTTTTGCTCTGGTTGCCTTGTTGCCGCACTGGGAGTCGCATTGTCAGCTAACTATTGCAGTCAGGCTCCCCTCAAAGAATCCCACGCACAGCCGGAACCCGTGACTGGCACTTGCAAACGAGAACACAGCCATTTCTCAACCCTCTGAAGCTCAACATCATCAAACTGGAAACCAAGACAATCACCAAAACGCGCTATCCAATGACTGTGAGGACGCACTGTGCCAGTCACGAAGCGCACATTGGCGTCACGAAGAAATCGTTGGATGATCAACCTGAAGTGTGTGATCCGCACGCTAAGACGTGCATGGTTCGCAAGCCGTGCCAGCTCGCTCCTTCAGCGTGCCATTTGCCGTCAGGGTTGCTGATTGCCCAAGCCCCACGGTGAGATGCATTGGTAATGGTGGCGCCGTGCAAGTGCTTCCGCAAAATGCTTTGGTCATACGCTTCATGCTGCAAGTAAGCTTTCCGGGTGTGGACAAAGCCACCATACGGAAACTGGCAAGCGAACGACGATGTTTGACCTTAGAGGCTAACACAGAAGTCCAAGTCCACTGCAGTCGAAAAAACAATTTAGTCAGGTAAAGAGGAAGTCAAGAAGTTGAAAGAGCCAAGACAGTCGACAGCCATAGACCCCGGAGCAACCTGGAACCCAAGCTTATGAAACCGCTAGCGCACGATCTCAATAAAGGAATTGTATTGCTGGGGATCACTTCCAAAGATTCCAAGGTTGAAGTCCAGAGTGACCTGGGCGTGGGCACTGAGGCTCCGAGCGTCACGAACGGTTTCAACGGCAGCATGGATCAAAGGGTCACAGGTGAGACCCTCCAGGGCGCATTGCAGTTCTGGGTTGGCACCGGGCTTCTGCAAAAGAAGTGCTTGCATCAAGGAAGTCCGGAGGCTTTCGAAATGTTTTTTACCAACCACGACAGCAGAGACAGCATGGAGTGCACGTGGCCAGGCCACCCGTTGAATCAACTGGACCTTCTGACGAAACGTACGGGGCAAGCAGCCAACTTAATCCAAAAGTCATCCAATTGCCGAAAGCGCTCCAAGTATTGTGGCTGGCCAATTGGCAAGAGTAAACAACATGTGCGCCCAACTCTCTTTGCTGAAGGAGGACACGCAAACCACCCTCACAAAGGTTTTGACACCTGCCCTTCAGCAAACCCAGTTATTGAGACCAGTGAGGTTGGCCACAGCAAGAGTCCAAGAAAAGCCTGGTTTGGAGATTTCACCCACACGGAGAGTAAAGACAGCACAAATCCAAAACCACAGAGCACCAAGTTTTCGAGGCGGAGTGTGGGAACCACACTTGGAGACATGGGGCAAAGTCCATGAAGTGCGATGCTTAGTTGTCCCTGGGCACGGCAAGGGCAAAGATTCAAACGACCCAGGTGGTCTGAGGAGAGGTCGGAAGGAGTCCAACGAAGAACCACCCAAGGTAGCAGACACAGCAAGGCGCGGAAAAACCCGCCGCACATGTTGGATGTTGACGTCCCATACACCAACTCCAACGTGATGCCACAGGACATGACCATGGCCTTGGAGTCTGAGTCAGTGCGAGACCAGCCACCAACAACGCCAATGTCAACAGCTGCGCCCAGCACGGCATCCGCGGCACCCACCGCATCCGCAGGCCATGGGACTTCCCATACCCAAGGTGCGCTGCTAACTTTCCAGGTCCACACTCTTGCGGCCTGCCATGCCACCGTAATGACCACGCATGACAACAGCCACCATTGGTGACACTAGAACAGCGCCGAGCGTCCATCGAATCCATCGACCAGCCAACCGCCGCCCCATGGTCACCAGCCACCATTGGTGACACCTGAACAGATGCGATGTCCTCCAACCATTTTTTCTCCCCATTCTTCGGATTCCATTGACGCCTGTGATATTTTCGGTTTTGCTCTTTCCAGCTGACACTCCACAGAGCATCTGCCCCCTGCCACACTGATGCAGCATCCAGCGGCACCATCCCATCGCTGCCCAACGTGCCTTTGCCTTGGCTTGGTGTTTTGGGAATTTCCCAGACTGCGCTAGGGCCACCAGTGACGCCAACATCACCAGCCACCAGCGCACCATCCGCGGCACCGGCGCGGACGGTCCAGCTTCACACTTTCGCCTTACCTGCCATACCACCATGATGACGAAGCACCACAACAGCCACCATTGGTGACACTGGGACTTCATCTTAAATGCTCCGCGTTGCAAGTCCGTGTCTCGCGCCGCGATTTGGCCGTAGTGAGGCGTGAGTCGGCTTGAGCCAAAATGGATACGGATATCTGAATATCTTGAATTCACCAAGCAGATCCAAACAGATCCAAACTCTGATAAGGCCACAATTGAGCTGCAGCTTCTGCACATCGCGCAGTGTAGCATTTTCTGCAGTGCCCCTCGGGCAGCAGGTGCATTAGCTGGTCCGGCAAACAGCGAAATCATTCAGTTCGTTCAGCGCTCCTGGCCGAGGATTCAGGGGCGCTATACAGGGCTGAAAATTCGGGATTCCTCGAAGCCGCAGGGGATGGTGAATCACCAGCACTTCAGATCAAGGGTTGGAATCCGCAGGTGTTGGACAAGGATGGGTGACATCCAAAGCCACTGGGTCGTAGACAATGACCAAAATCGGCATCAACAATCAATTCTAAAAGATATTCACATTTCGAAACGAGTTCAGACCTGGCCAGTTCTTTGGAAACATTCTAACATGGTGTTTACCATTTATAACATGGTCACATCATCTTCTGAACCATCTGATATTTCGGGAATTTCGGGGCCATTCTCCCCAGGTCCTGGGAAGTCATGCGCTCATTGGCGTCGATTGTTCCACCGCTTGAAGCGGTCATGCAGCTCCGAAACCTGATGGCTGTCGTGGCTGTTGGTCCAACAAGCGGGGGTGGATAGCCACTGTCCATTTCACTATTTTAAACATAGGGATCTAGGCCTTGACATGGTGATCCTTTAGCACCACAAAATGGTTATATCATGGGATATGTTGGGTACACAAGCAACATCACATGATATGTGATGGTATGTGGGTGTGATTGAGAATGGGAGATTCAACCACAGCTATGCCAATTTTCAGGGTGAAAATGATGATGAACCAATGGATTTTGAGGTGCCATATTTTCAGACAAACCCTGTGGTGGAAAACAACCAACAAGGGAGAAAGCTCCTGAGTTGTACTGGAATCAAACAGAATCAAACATTGTCAATCTTGGAGGTATATCTTCTTGCTGTCACTCTCTACACCTAACACCTGCAGTCCCGATACCCGCAGAGGTCTCCATGTTTCATGGTGTTCTACGAAGCGGAGTTTCCACCTGTTTGGCTTCATCTTGCTTGACGCATTCACCATTCTTCATTACATTATCCTGGAATCATGCGATTGATTGATTGTGCATGCATCATCTATCAATCCCATTGCCCTAATGATAAGCACCCCCTAGATAGCCCCAAGAAAGTGTACCCCCACTAAACCATGGTCTATAGTCGATGGGAAGCGTTTAATATTTTGGGGGACCGGATTTTTGTTGGTTATATCTTCTGTGAGAACTGGGAATCCAATCACAAGGGAATGTACTGGAAGTTGAGAAAAACAAAAACAAATAAAAAAACAAATAAATATTACACCAGCATCGACCCCAAACAGAAAAATTCATCTCTCCGTCATGTGCATAGATTTCTTTGGTTTCTGTTTATGGTTTGCGCATCCATGTCGTGACAAGATCTCACAAAGCACTGGGAGACAAAGTGGGAGACAAAGTGGGAGACAAGGTGGGAGACAAAGTGGGAGACAAGGTGGGAGACAAGGCCGCATCCATGTCGTGACAAGATCTCACAGAGCACTAGGAGACAGAGCACTAGGAGACAGAGTGGGAGACAAAGTGGGAGACAAGGTGGGAGATAAAGTGGGAGACAAAGTGGGAGACAAGGCCGCATCCATGTCGTGACAAAATCTCACAGAGCACTAGGAGACAGAGCGGGAGACAAAGTGGGAGACGAGGTGAAGACAAGGCCGCATCCATGTCGTGACAAGATCTCACAGAGCACTAG
>BGPT01001012.1:127152-159948 GCA_003297045.1 Symbiodinium sp. clade C Y103
GTTGTTGCTGTTGTTGCTGTTGTTGCTGTTGTTGCTGTTGTTGCTGTTGTTGCTGTTGTTGCTGTTGTTGCTGTTGTTGCTGTTGTTGCTGGTGCTGCTGGTGCTGCTGGTGGTGGTGGCGGTGGTGGTGGTGCTGGTGGTGGTGCTGGTGGTGGTGCTGGTGGTGGTGCTGGTGGTGGTGGTGTTGGTGTTGGCGTTGGTGTTGGTGTTGTTGTTGTTGTTGTTGTTGTCGTTGTCGCGACTTGCGTCGAAGCGCTTCACTATGAGCGCAAGTCCCCTCCTGTTCTTCCAAGCACAGCTGGGCTCACAGTGAAATACCTTCTCATGAGAAATACCGGGTGCCCGGCACAGCGTCAGTGTTCTCATTGCCATATGGATCCATGATGATGCAGGACGCCATTGGTCACGGTACTGGCGACCAAATGCCATGAAAAAGGTGTCACATGAAGCACAAGGCGTGTGTCGATCAAAGATGAAGCAACCCGCCTGTTGCATACCTGTGCGAAGAGGTTGGTTGGTGTGATGGAGCGAAGAGCCAAATGAGCTGGCAAGCAGAAGCTGGGTGAGTTTTGGATCTGAAAGAAGCCCCAAAAAAAACAAGCCTTGATTGAAGTGCACGAAAACGAAGTACGCAAAGCGAAAAAAAACGAAATCACTTTCTCCACTTGGTTATTTTCTCACTGATTCATCAATGAGCTCTGGGCCATCAGCCAGGAGGGATACTATTCAAAAATTGATTTGGAAGCAGCAAGCTCTGCAGAAATACAGATTGCATTTGAAAAGAATGTGGGAGAAGATAGGGAAATTAAAAAAAGAAAATAATAAAAAAATAGATATAGATTAAAATCCCACAAGTTAAATTGGATCCTCCATCCCCCAGTTGATGCCAACAAAAATATATATATAAATAATAATGATAGTGATAATAATAAATATGTTTGTGCCTCCAACATTACAAAACAATGTGTTTATTTGTTTTAAATTGTTTTTATTGGTTTTTATTTCTTCTATTTTTCGCAACTTCCATTACATTCCCTTCCGATTGGACTCCCAGTTCTCATAGAAGACTGATGTGGAAAAAAACCCGAAAATAATCAGGATCAATAAATCTGAAACACAGCCATTAAGCAAAATGTAAGCTGATTTCAATCAATCCGAAGAACTAGGATGAAATGGGATGAAATGGGTATCTAAATTTCGAACAAAATGATGATAAACGGGTCATTCAGGTTGCGCGTTTTATCTCGGCCTGATCCCTATCCAGAATCTTGAAAGTCTTTGCCTCCCAAGTCTGCCGAGAGAACCTCCTGTCCAAAGGAAGCCGCAATTTCACAGAGTGAGCCGTAATCTTTTCGCTCGCCTGAAATTCAAATCCTATCTGGTCGAAAATCTGGAAATTTGATGAAACTTGATGACACTTGCAGGATATCTAAAAATTGCTCCCTAGCTTCGTGGCATCGCTCCTGGCTTCGTAGCGAAGGTCAAATCCAAAGCTCCACAGAGCTCCACCAGCTCCGCTTGGGTCGCCTGCGTAGGGAACATGTGGGGAACATCGATCGGGCAATCCGGGCAGAGCCTCAATGAGTCGGTCCAAGTCGGCTGGAACATCTTTGCAAGCTGAGGCGCTGCTGAATTATCTTTAGAAAAAGATCGAAAAAGTGTTTCAAATAAATTCAAATATTACTTCGTAAATCAATTCAAACTCGTCAATTGAAATGGTCGACAAATCTGATCAATTCTGAGGATTCCACAGCACAGTTTGGGCAGTCGATCTTTCAAGTCTTCTACCTGATCAGGTCCACAACCAAAAGAAATGCGAAAATTGCGCAACAAAAACACTTCAATCACACTAATCAAAGCAATGTGTTGTTTTCAACTGTGTCGATTCGCCACATGTCACAGCCAGTCATCACAACTATCTTGCCATCTTGCCGAATCCTGCCCACTTTTTCGCTGGGAGTGCATGGCAATGGTTCTCAGTGGTTCTAGAAATTGCGCCAACATTGAAAGGCCTGGTCAAGATGAGCCTGGAGTTCCTCCGGCGGACTGCAGCAAATGTCGCAATTGAATGCAACTGAGGTGACAACACCGCGGTATGACATGTGCCACTGGCTGCATGGCCGCTTCGAGAGTGTAACGCAAAATCACCAGTGCTGCAACGCTGAGCTGAGGCAAAGCCCAACTGCCGAGAAGCTGACAGCGATGTGTCAGGGATCCAACGTCTCGATGCCCGTTTGAAGTTGCTGTGCTGGCGATGCCTGCAACGGGACTTCTGTATGTTCTGTCGATTCAGTTAACATTCTGTCCAGTCTGACTGGACTGGCGGTGGGACTGATGGTCCCTGCCATTCATTTGGCCAGCCATTTTCCCAAGCATCTGGGCCTTCAGTAGCTTCTGGAATGGCTTGTAAACTGTTGTGCCTTCCATGTAGCACCGGCTCCAGGGGTGAAACTGAACCGATCACTTGCACCAGATATGCCGGTTCGCTGAAAGATATGCTTGGTACCCAGCCCCGGGTCTGCACAACATGATCTTTGTCCAAGGACCAGAAGCATCCGATTCTTCCAACAGTTCCACGACTTCGCCAGGCAAGACCTTGACCTCGTACTGCATCTTTCCTCATTTCCACTGTCTGGCCTCAGTTTCTGACATCCGCCTCAAAAGGTTGGCCGAAGGAATCCAGCCCACGCTATGATTGGGTTGGTTTTGACAAAACTTGCCTGTCTTTTCTTGTCAAAATGGAACTGCTCCAGGGCGGTTCGGTGATGATTTCCAGGATGTCCCCTTATTCCCCTTGAATGCAGCGGCAGAACGGCCGGGTGCTCCCCTTTCGCACTACCAGGAGGTCACCAACACTGCGTCACGGTGACACATACACTGCACGTAGCCAGCCCACTTGGGGATAACACTGCATCGTATATTCATATTATAATATATATATATATATATATGTATATATATATATATATACGTGACTCAGTGAATATTCTATGCATTTCTTTGCAGAATACGATGTTGAAATCATGGCTTTGAAATTCGAGCTGAGGCCATGGCAGGGCAAGTGTCGTATTCTCTCCCGGTGAAAGAGTTCCGTTGGCGGGTTCCACCGTGATGCCAGATATGTTGTCCCCCTAGCAGAACGGACCAAATGAGTTCAAGTGACTTAATTAGAATTCTATCATATCCTATCCTTCTCTTAGAATCAGACATTCTGTCTGTTTTCTTAAAGGTTCAAGTTGTGTTCCTCCTTTGCCTTTGTAGTTGTTCTTGTTTCTCTTGTTGTTCTTGTTCCCCACCTGCCAGGTGAGGGTTGTCAGATTTTATCAGAGCTGGCTTCCTTCTCCTCCTCCTCCTCCTCCTCCTCCTCCACGTCCTCCTTCTCCACCGCCTCTTGCCATCCTCCATCGCTAGTGAGCAGTGCCGGACCTTAATCGCGAGCTCCAGATCTCAGTGAGCTCTGCCGGAGCTCAACTGCGACCGCAAGATGTCCGATAGAATGCAGGTAGAATGTCGGAAAAGATGCCCGATAGAATGTCGGAAAAAATGTCAGATAGAATGCCAGAACAGAATGTCAGATAGAATGTCAGACAGAATGCCACAAGATGTGTCAGAGAGAATGCCAGATAAAATGCCAGATAGAATGCCAGATGGAATGTCAGAAAAGATGCCGGGTAGAACGCCAGATAGACTGCCAGATTGAACGTCAGATAATGCCAGAACATATGTCAGATAGAATTCGACATAGAATGTCAAAATAGATGCCAGATAGAACGCCAGATAGAATGCCAGAGAGAATGTCAGATTAAATGTCAAAACAGAATGTCAGATAGAACGCCAGATAGAATGCCAGATAGAATGTCAGATAAAATGTCAAAACAGAATGTCAGATAGATTGCCAGATAGATTGCCAGAAAATATGTCAGTTAGAATGCCCGATGGAATGTCAGAATAGAATGTCAGATGACAGGTCAAATAGAATGCCAGAATAGATGTCAGATAAAATGCCAGATAGAATGTCAAATAGACTGTCAGATAGAACGCCCGATAGAATGGCAGAACACATGTCAGATAAAATGCCAGAATGAATGTCAGAATAGATGTCAGACAGAACGCCAGATAGAATGTCAGATGAGATTCCAGATAGGATGTCAGAATAGATGTTAGATAGAACATCAGATAGACTGTGAGATAGAATGTCAGTAAAAATGCCAGGTAGAATGCCAGATAGAATGTCAAATAAAGTGCCAGATAGAATGCCAGAGCATATGCCAGAAGTCATCCATTCCTTAAGTGCTTTGAAAACAGCAAGTTCAGAGACCCGCCCTTGAGCGGTAATGCGGGTCATTCGCTGCATCCCCCTAAGATCCGACGTGTTCTACTGGGATTGCATTTGCTGCATCTGCATCTGTAATGAATGGTGTCAAAGACGTTTTTTGGACAGAAAATTACCCTGGGCCTGGCCTGCGGCAAGAAGTGACCAGCTGATGTTCAATTGATGGCCCGAAGAGTGCCACCTGAAAAGGACCGACCATCAAAACCATTTGCGCCCCGAAGTTGGGCATGGATCCCATGCCGGCCATGCCCACGTTGCCTTGCGCCATGTTTCCTTGCCTGGGCCAAAAGCAGCGCTGTGCAATTGAAAGCGCTACAGAATGTACAGCTTGAGGTCTCCCCTCTTGAAATAGTCCCTCCGCCAAGAAACAAGTCTCCCTGTTCACTACGCAGTGCTTCCATTCTGGTTTGGGAAATGATTTCAATCCTGGGCGCAACCAATTGTCAGGCTCCGTGTTCGTTTCTTGCCAGACTTTGCTGCAATTTTCTGAGGCAAGTGCTGTGCTGGAGTCTGTGTTTGAGCCCCGCCAGGTGTGAACTCAGCAGCCTGATACAGCTATGAGTATAAATTGATAACCAAAACACAAGGCTTCTTTACATGACCTCCACATACCTCCACCATTTTCAGACTGGGCTCAATGGCGAATTGGAGGTCTCCACAGGCATTCTCGGCTCCACAGCCTCCGCAGGCTCGCTTCTCTGTGTCAGCAGATGAAAAATGCTGCTAGATTTCAAGACATTTCAAACCCCCTAATATCTTTGTAGGACTGTAGGACTGGTTTCCAGCAAGAGTTTCTTTCGAGACTGCAATGATGTTTCAGATCAGAGAATATGTGCTTTGAATTTTCACCAGTTCTGACATAAACTCTGGACGCTTCTAACTGTGTTCTGCTGCGGTTCAACATGATGATCAGCTCTTTTTTGACGCGTCAGCATGGTCCTACAACTCTGAGCGAATTCAGCGTTGCTTCCGCATTGGCATCAAAGTTCTTTCCTTGAACCCTTTTCTGCTGATGCTAGTTTCTCTTCCAGGTCCAAGTGTTGTCGCTGTTTTGCTGTGTTTCGCATGTCGCTGTTTCTTTCTTGGCTGAGATTCAGCCAAGATTCAAAGAAAGGCAGCAGGAAATCGGTCATTTCCAGCGATTGCGGTGGCTCCAACTTTTGCCAAACCGTCAGGTTGACACAGATATCCGATAGAAGAATGAATATTGAATGAAGATCTGATAGAGATGGGAAAACACCCAGACCATGGTGACAATTGGAACGTTATTCGGATGATTCAACGACCTTGAAGACCACCGAGGATCGCTTGCTACGGTGCATCGCTGCACTTCAAAGTAATCAATGTCGAACAGAGACAAGTTGAGAGCTCCACTTGGGGGGTCTTAGTTCAGAATTCTACGTTTGAAAAGACTCCCAAGTTTCTGAAGATCTCGGATTCCATGTCCATTATTGTTGAAGATCGCATCATATATGTGTTGTTAACCCATTCATGTCGATCATGATTCGTTTTTCCACTAAAAAATATCTCTGTAAATGTGGGGGGGGGGGTCCCAACCATCCCCATTTCAAGATCTGTTAAGATCTCTTTAGCCTTTGAGGCGTTCGATCTCACGTGGTCAGCTGTCTCTGCCCCAATTTCAGCGGTATTTTTCTCGTCGCTCAGAGAAGGTTGGCCCCCAACACGTAAAGGACCCAGGCGTAGGGGTGATATACCTGAGCAACAAGACCCTTGGGATCCCACCGTTGCCGATGTTGGAGGTGCCTCAAAATTGTGCTAATTACATTAATTACATGGTAATTACATACCCCTGCTTCGTTCAAAGTAAGCTGGTTGCTAGTTTCAACGTCCCAGCAGCAACATCTAGAATTGAAAGGATCATTACACGGTAATTGTGGATATATATATATATATATACAAGTTAAAATGAGAAAAATGGATGATAAGGACTGAAAAAATTATCAATGTCGATCTGAAACTTTGACCCTTCCGCTGGATGGTGCAGTTTTCCACGCCGCAGAGCTGGTCAAGTGCGGACAAAGTGCTGAGTTCATTTCTGGGACCATATCCACTTTCTTCACAAGCGTCTGTTCATTTGATTTTTGCACACCTGCGCTACATGTCAGGAGTAAAAGGTCACGAAGTCAACAACACTTACAGAATCTGCGAACAAAGGTTTCATTGGGCCGTGGGACATCTTTGCTAATTCTTCAAGTCATTGTTTAAGTTCGCAATATCCAAACAAAGCGTGCTTTCTCCAAAAGAGCCTGCCAGGTAGTGCACGGCCCGGACTGGCGAGAAGCACAGCTGCGCCAAAGGGTGCAGGTTCCTTCGGTGCAGCCAAACATTCACTGCAAAACTCACACATTCTTCTTGCCTGCTCTGTAAATGCAGCAAATGGCACAAAGACCTTCAATCGTCAGCTCCAGTAAGGGTCAAAACATGTCAAAACAAAACCTATGTTTCAAATATCCCATCTAAGATTCCCATACATATACCATGGGTTTTGTCCACCTATCATATATCATATGACTTGGGGCTGATGAACATCCCAGCTATTCCCAGCTGTCCCACACCGGAGGACGCCTCCAGCCAATCAACTCCACCAGTCTCCGGAAACTCGAGGAGTCCTCAGCACTTCCACTCTTCAGCATTGCTTGGTATAGCCCCATAGCCAGAATGAAATGGGCAATTTGGCAATTACCATATCCCAACTGTCCCAACCTATGGTTAGTAATTAACAGTTAATACGCTAATATCATCTAATATCATGACTATGTCATGATTACACCATGATGATACCACAAAAATCACCTCAACGACGCACCATGACCATAGCGCGGTAGGTTTCAGATCCCACGAGGCGGTCCAGTGCTCCAAGTTTCAGCGATTGGTGTGGGCAATGCATAGCAAGAGGCAGCAGTGCCATCCACCAGCAGAGTACCACACGCTAAGAGGGGAGCAAAGAGCCCTGGCCACTCCGAAATCTTCGTTTAAATTCTGAATTTCAACAAACTTCACACTTCATACTCTCTCTCTCTCTCTCTCTATCTTAACAAGGAGAATTGTGGTCCAAGTTTCTTAATTGCCAACATTATTTGTATGTTGTTTGCTTCTTCAGTGCGCTGAATTGTGAAATACACATTGCTCTCTCTCTCTCTCTCTCTTTTTCTGTCTCGTGTTTTTCACACAAGTTCCACGGAAGCAGCAAGACGCAGCCTGCCTTTTCTTCTAACTGCATCAATGCGCAGCACTTGAGGTGTAGCTACACTTCCATCTACCTTGGTTCTGCATGTTGGGTTCGAGTGTGCACGTGAAGGGGATCTGGATATGTTTTCAAAAAACAACTAGTGTAGTAGTCTTGCTTTTGCAAGAAAGTATGATTGAGATCTACCACGATCTGGCTCTTGTGGTTCCGTTTGACTCTTTGACCTCAAATTCGTTCTGCATCAATCGTTTTCAATCCTTCAACAGCACTTCAAAAAGGTCATTCATTTCAAAATCATCCCCAAAGTAAACATTCGGGAGTATGCAAACCCATTCTGATTGCTGGTTGCAGGTAGGCGCACCAGTCGCCTGGTAATTTCGTATGTTTTTTTCAACACGTTTGATGTTTTCCTACATATACGTTCCATTTTCTCTACGAATTGTACAACAATGTTCATGTCGCTGTACACACAAGCAAATAGTGTCGCGTCTGGATGGGTGGGTGGAGGGGTGGGTGGAGGGCTGCTTTGCACTTACACACTAAGTTTAGGTGATGTATGGTTATGTTACGCAATCTTGTAACGTGCTTATCGCAATCTTTTGTCGAGCTTAACGCAATCTTCTCTCCACTTGGCACACCATGATCATGTTACCCTACGCCTTGCGCTTTTGCATTCGCACGCAAACTGTATTTGTCCCAACGGGAGTTTCTTTGCTGCAAATGAGGTGTTGTGGCTGTGAAATGCCGCAAATAACATGGGATGTGGGTCGCAAATGCCGCAAATCGCATGTGAACAAGGAGATTTCAGGGCGGGGCCATACGAAGCCAGGGACCAAATGCTTTTTTAACCATGATTCCATCAATTGATAATTAGCACCACCAGGTGTATTTTCATTCTTGTCTCATTCACTCTATGAATGATTCTGAATGATTGATAATTTCCCCATTACACTGCTGCCATAACCCAGCAATCTGCACGGAATTAGCACCACCAGGTGTATTTTCATTCTTGTCTCATTCACTCTATGAATGATTCTGAATGATTGATAATTTCCCCATTACACTGCTGCCTTAACCCAGCAATCTGCACGGTGATCCGTCCAGTCACCCATGGTGCTGCCAAGCGATGCCCCGCGCGAATGCTGCGGGCTGGGACTGGCGCAAAGGCCTCGCCCTCCTGGCGAGTTTCTGGTGCGGTGAGTTTACCTAGGATGATCTTCCAAGTGGAAAGATATGTTGTTTCAGCTACTGTTTCATGGTGTTTTTTTGTTAAGACACTCAGTAAATCTCAGTGGGTTCATCCAAGAAGAGTCAAGAAAGAAAAAGGTCTGTTGTGGTCTGTTGAATTTTTTTGAAGTCAAAGGCGAGACTGAAATTCATTCAATCCATCACTATTGGTGCATTTCTGGGCCCCACCCATGGCTACGCGTGCCCGTTTCTAAGGTGCCATTACATCCATCCCGCCTTTTGTGCGAAAACCAGATGGCCTGCAGTGAGTTCTAGCTTGCCTGCAACCGGGGCAACACCGGGGCAACATCAGGGATTCGTCTAATGGGTAGATAAATTCCTATGCAAATGGATTGATGACCATCCCCCAATCTGGGTTCATCCAATCCAACGGGTGATCACGTTGATCCACGGTCTTTGCTCAAGTCAATTTCTTTGTTGTCCAATCTCTTTTCCTTTCATCCACCTTTCGACACCCATCATCGACAATTTGGGGCCCAGTTATACCAGCATCACTGAGGTTTCACTGAGGTTTCAACTACATATCACCAAGATTAGCTTCTCAATTAGTTCAAATATCATACATAAATACTTCACCAACCTGAAGTTACACTGTGTTTCTAATAACAATCACAGCTGAACTCGTCACCGCCTTTGGGCGAGCCATGCCGCCACGCCTTGTTCATGCGTGATCCGTAGGACCTCAGCTTCCAGCTCAGGCGCCCGGTGAAGAAACGCCACCACCGGGTCAAAGCGAAGCTCAAAGGAACCGTCCTCATCCTGGCAGCGATGGCGGAAAAGGTTGGAAAATGGACCAGAAAAACATGGAAATTGCTTTTAAAATAATAGATGGTAAATGACCTGTTCCCCGGAAATGGCTTCATTTCTCTTGCTGTGATGCTCTCAGAACATCTTCATGTATTCCAACTATTGATCATGCGACACTTGTAGACCTGAAATGTGAGATCATCTCAGATTTCGATCGTCTTGACATTTGTCCTCGGTGCCCTGGAGTTCATACCAGTTGCAGTATAGCTAGATGTTCATCAGTGAACATGTGGTTGTATGTGTATATTGTATACACATACATATATTCAATTCAATATCTCAAGTTTGGTCAAATCCAATGGGTACTCAAAACAATGTTTCAAACAAGAAACAAGTTCATCAACGATGTTGTTTGATTCATCTCATTGTCGGTATCGCAGGCAGTATCATGACTTACATCCGAAATCTTTGATACCGCACTAATTACCAAATATGCGTACCATGGATTATCCTGCATTATCATGGATTGTCAGTACCCTGTACATCAAATCCCATGATATTTTCATGATAGTCATCTACAAGAATTATCAGTTTTCTTATCATGGGTTATGATGATTACCTACGAGTATGAATCATATCTATAATGGCTATAGTGATTTTCAATGATCATAATCCATGTGCATCATAATCCATGATATTCCATGATAGTAATCTAGAATGAATAATCCATTTCCTATCCATATGTACACATGCTATCGACTGTTCGGTATAGATAATGAATGGATTCATGTATATATATATATAGTCCATTTCAATCTCCTTTGATACAATATGATCATATACATAACTCCACATATATATATATATACTAATGCAACTATCTATATATATATATACACATATCACTGATTGTATATCCCATGTATCTATTTATGTAATTATATGTGTACATATATATATATTGTAACAGTATCTGATCCATGTTTGACCACCAAAATCATCTCACTACTGCGCGGCGTCAGCCATGCCGGCCATGGTTCTGGGATGGCGGCCCAGGCCAGATCCCCAACGCGCAGCTGTGACACAGGCACTGCGCCGCGTCCACGGACCATGACCTCACCAACTCAGATGGTGGAATCAAATTTTGACAGTTATAGATACTGTATACATCTAAAAAAAAACATGTTTTGCATATGATGTATGTATATATATACAAAAATATATATATATATGAGACATATGAGATGTATGATATGTAGGATATGTACTATAGGTAAGAGATGATTGATATGTATGATACCCTATAATGGTTCGTAAAACAATAATAGACCACCCACATGGTTTGTACCACCCAATAAAACGGCAAAATTGGGGATGGATTACTACCAAGAGTAGACATGTTTGATATATGATAGGTATGATGTGTATAGAAGAGGGAGCACAATTAGAGTCAGAATTGGAAAGTCACCTGCGTGATTCTGAATAGTCAAAATCAGAAAACGGGGCTACAACCTGGGGATGCAGAAGGAATGCAAAAGTCCACGGTAGATGGATTTCTCCCATTTTACATGTGCCCAATAGGCATCAAAATCTGGAAAAATTGAGGGCCCCTGGAAGATCAAAAGATTCAACCGCAGCTGGGGGAAAAGCCCTGCTGTCAACATGCACACAATCCGAATTTTAGCGAATTTGGAAACAATATAATTTGCACGATGTTCAGAAGGAAACTGATTCGCTAGAAATAGTCCCCTGCTTGATTCGAGTGTATTGGACCTCAAATGGTGGATTGACCCGAGCACTGGAATAGCCACGCCTTGGAATCGCCAGGGAAGCAAAACAACTCGAACTCAGCTTCACAGAACTCCGCACACCGCGCCTGCGGAGAACACAATGGAAAGACCACCAAAACAAAAACAACCACTTCACTTAGCTTTCTTGGCGTTTCTTAGCTTACACGTCCAAGCAGAAATTTCACATGAGTTTGCCAAGTCATATTGGTCATTTGGAGCAATGAATCCCTGATATTCAAACAATTTGGGTGTCCAGAAATTGGGGATATAGGAAGAAAACATTCTAACAGGAATATGAGGTATCAAACCCCTGCATGTTGGGGTGTTCTCAACCTGTTTGTTTTAGACAATTCAACTTCTGGCGTTCTACGCCCCTACACATCTTTCCGGAGCAGTGGCCTGGTTGGCCTTTTCCCCACCCAGAGCAGCGTCAGCAACACCGAAGGCACCGCTTTGCTGCGCGTCCTTCGAATTCTCCGAAACCACGGGGGGTTAACCATCAAACTATAAGGGAAACCCCTAATTCATGGGGAATTACTATGGTTAATCGGGGATTGACAACAATGATTGGTGAGGGATTATCAATGGTGGTTAATGGGGAATTATTAATGCTTAGTGATGGTTAATGGGGGATTATTCATGATTCAACCCCGACGATTGATGGTTAATTAGTGTTAATTATGGGGATTGAAGCATTGGACCAATTAACTTGGGATGTGGGGATTTAACCATTTAACGAGTATAAGGGATCTTGGGAAGTTTCAAACCGTGTTTGAATTGTTCGGAAACTCATATATCAAAAATCAATGCAACTGACGATGGAAATGCGTGGAAATGACAATGGAAATGTTAGGGGACATTCAAGAAATGTTAGAAGTGTTTGGAAACCACATTCATCATTCACATGTTCGAAATGCATGTGGCAAATTTTGGAAATGAACATGGCAAACAGACCGTTTCTGATCGAAGACCTCCATCTTCCGTCCTTTAGCTCTGGAGAGTCACGACAGGATTGCAAGCACGCATCGTAGCTTTCCTCAGCTCAGTTTGTGTTCCCCAAAAGATCTTCTCACTTTCCTCAGCGTCTTCCTCATTTTGATGGTCAAAAAATTGGATAAACCAAAATCTAGTTGTTTATGAATCATCATCCATCATTTTCCCCATTTGTTTCATGCCCACAAAACATGATATCCCCGAGTCTTGCACAATTTGAACTACAAGTTTCTCCGCTGAGTTCGACCTTCTTGCCTGGCTGACAGGGAGCAATCGAAGTATGTCATGTCCAAAAGAGCAATGACCACGACATATCGTTCAGGATTCATTGATGATGATGTGGTTGACATGATGGTGGGAATGCTATCCATGACAATCCTCCGTAACTCGGAAGTGTTCGAACTGAACTTCCTTTGATAATAAATATATATATATGTGTGTATAGAGTATACAATCTATGTGATTCAGTATGCATTGATATAATATATAGTTCATGCAAAAAAAAAAAAACATATATAATAATAGAGAAATATGTTATATATCATGAAACAATATATCGTATATAAAACATATATATATATAACATATATATAGTTATTGTATCAATGTGTATATATGTTAATGATAATCTATGTATATATATACATATATATATATACATATATATATCACATTATATATATATATACATGTACAGTATGTACCATGATACACAAATATATATATATATATATGTATATATATATATAACATACTAAATAACATATACATATATAACATACTAAATAACATATACATATATATATATATAATGTGTATACTGTATATATAATTTTGTAGATATACAATGTGCGTATATTCATATTACATAAAATGTGTACATGTAATGTGTGTGTATATACATAATGTGTATATATAACTATATACATATATATATATATATGATTTATACTTATAACACATGTCAATATATAATGTATATCCTCTAAATACATGTAATGTCATATGTATATAATGTACATAGTATATACATATACGTACATGATCCATATGAATTTCCCAACTAAGCTATGCATATCCCCAGCTGTGCATCCCGACCCATCTGAGTCGTAAAGGTCAACGTCTTTGCGTCGCCACTGGCCACATTGGCCCCCGCTTCACCACCCGGAGCCCCGGGCGGAGGCTGACCCTGAGGATAGCCTCGGTAGGATGGTGACGTTTCACCGGTGAATCACAAGGAAACCGAAAGGAAAACCATGGGGAAAATCAGCGGATTTCAGGGGATGAATCATATATCAGGTGGAAGGGGATTAAACCTATATCATCCATATCATAATGTCATTAAAAAAAGCCATACTATTTGAGTCTTAAACGTTAAAGTAGACTTTAAAACATGCAGTGTCACAACATTAGCAATGGTAACCTGCTCATCAGTCACTGCAGTGCCCCATCTCCGCTTCCACATCTGCCCACAAGTACCAAATACTATTGCTATTGATGCATCATTTTATATTGTTTTTGCTGGTAAACCTAATTTCAATAAAATTATCCCCGACAATACCATACATATCCATCAATGGTTTGTAAAAGAACCATCCCCAACAAGACGCTTTATAATTAGAATGGTAAGTTTAAGTGTACCATTCCCTTCAATTTTTTTCTGGGTTTATGGCATGGTTTTAGATGGTTTTCACCACATCACTTGCCCTGCCTCCATGTGGTGGAGGAGCACCATGGTATCCTCCCCCTGGTGGCCCGCCAGGCGCAGCTGGTGGTGGTCCCGCTGGCGGCGCCTGGAAGGAACTCCTGCGCGAAACCCCCAAGCTATGGCCATTGAATAGTGCGGAAAATGGAAAATCACATGTCATGTTTGGGGAAAATCACCTGTTTCAGTTCATTTGAAGTTGTTTTAACCCTATTTCGGTTGTCCAAGTTGTTGCAATTATCGTCTTTAATGGCGAAAATGATCATCAACCCAATCCTGATCTCGTTCAGGAAAGCACTCCGTCGTGGGTACACCTCGGTCGAAAAGTCTCGTTGGACCATCCGAGAATTGGTGTGTAGTGACCCCCAAAAGAGACAGAGTTCAGTCATCTACCACTATTTTAGGAGGATTTGACCAAATCCTATCTTTTTGCATTGGTACTGAAATTGTTGACATATATTGAGATGATAGATATTCTTACCTCTCTTTCTGTGGACAAAGGTTCCTGTATTCCTCATGCCTGCAACAAACTCACATGTGTTCGACAAGAACTCATGGCGGATTCTTTCGAAACAGCTGACCAGCGAATTGTTTTCGTCACTGCTGCAAAGGGTGCTCCACTGCTCTATCAGATGAGGCCACAAGGAGTTTGCCAACATTTGGGGTTGCTACCCACTAAAAGCAAGAATCCAATGGTAAAAATCACCATGGAACCCTGAGTTTGGCGCTACTTCCTCCAATGGTAAAATTTTATCTGACCACGGATTTCCCCTTCCTCCAAGCTACAGGGAGCGAAACGTCAAAGAGCCCTTTGCTCCAGACCTGCACCCGGGATCAAATCCAGCACTTGGTGCACGTGGGTCAAAACTGGGTCCAAATCTTGACATGGATCAAATGGGATCAAATGAATTTAAGGGAGTTCGAATCTAAACATTCATAGTTCACTTAAATCATAGTTAAACATAGATCAAATGGGATGATACACTCATGAATTCTATCGTTTCTTAAGTAAGACCTGCTCGCAAACGTGGCTCATACCCACCCGGCGCCGGTCTCGCCTGTGGAATATCCTGTAGCACAGCGACATCCAGATCCCCTCAGTCCGTGTCAAGTCATTGGTATAGCCACAGGGGATCGTTTTTCGTTGAAAATGGACATATGACACCATCCTTGTCAGAATTGATCCGTTCTCAACCCATTTAGAAGATAGTCCCCAAATAGATTGGATAATCGGACAAAATAAGCCCATATTTAGAAGATAAATCCCCATTTGGAAGATAAACCCATATAATCAACCAACAGGGATTTAGCAATGCTCAAACGGTGATCCTGTGATCCAAGACACCGCCCAAGTGGCCCCGTGGCATGGCCGGAACCGCGTCGTCTCAACGCGGCGAGCCGCGTCTTTTCAGAGCCCCATGCGTTGCGGTACAAATTGTGTGTTGACGTCACAAAACACTGCAATTGCCAATTGCTATGTAATGCTATGTATATACATATATTGTAGGCATTATGTTTTTATCTGTGTATATTATACATATATATATATATATGTGTGTGTGTGTGTGTCATCACTTAGTCAGATTGTGCTTCGCATTGGCCTCAGCCTTTCTCTCACCGCGACTTGCAGGCTCTCGCTTCGATGTGGTGCGAAGAGGCTCTGGGCCAGGCCTTCCAAGGACGAGGCAAAACGATGGAGAGGAAACACGTGAAATCAGAGGAATTAACCCACAACATATGGAAATATCATGGGATATCGTGGGGGTAATATGGGGATGATATGGGATAATATTGGATACCTGAGAAGGGGGGGACGAAAGCCAGCCTCCAAACAAATGCTCAGGCGTTTTTTTCTTTGCGCTGTATCCTCTTTACACACAGACACTTTTACACACAGACCCTTTTACACACAAACAGCTTTACACAGAAACACTTTTACACACAGACCCTTTTACACACCAATTCCTCACACAGAGACGCNCAGACCCTTTTACACACAAACAGCTTTACACAGAAACACTTTTACACACAGACCCTTTTACACACCAATTCCTCACACAGAGACGCTTTTACACAGAGATGCTTTTACACACAGGCCCTTTTACACACAAACATCTTCACACAGAGACGCTTTTACACACAGACCCTCTTACGCACAGACGCCTTTCCACACAGACGCTTTTACACACAGAAGCNACACACAAACATCTTCACACAGAGACGCTTTTACACACAGACCCTCTTACGCACAGACGCCTTTCCACACAGACGCTTTTACACACAGAAGCTTTTACGCACAGACCCTTTTACACACAAACATCTTTACACAGAAACACTTTTACACACAGACCCTTTTACACACAAACAGCTTTACGCAGAAACACTTTTACACACAGACCCTTTTACACACCAATTCCTCACACAGAGACGCTTTTACACAGAGACGCTTTTACACACAGACCCTTTTACACACCAATTCCTCACACAGAGACGCTTTTACACAGAGACGCTTTTACACACAGACCCTTTTACACTACACACAAAGGCTTTTACGCACAGACGCTTTTACACACAGACGCTTTTACACAGACCCTTTTACACACAGAAGCTTTTACACACAGACCCTTTTACACACAAACATCTTTACACAGAAACACTTTTACACACAGACCCTTTTACGCACAAACATCTTCACACAGAGACGCTTTTACAAACAGACCCTTTTACGCACAGACGCCTTTGCACACAGACGCTTTTACACACAGACCCTTTTACACACAGACCCTTTCACACACAGACGCCTTTCCACACAGACGCTTTTACACACAGACGCTTTTACACACAGACCCTTTTACGCACAAGCACCTTTACACACAGACACTTTTACACGCAGACCCTTTTACACACAGACCCGTTTACCCACACACATGCTTTTTCACGCAGACCCTTTCACACACAAACACTTTTACACACAGACCCGTNACACGCAGACCCTTTTACACACAGACCCGTTTACCCACACACATGCTTTTTCACGCAGACCCTTTCACACACAAACACTTTTACACACAGACCCGTTTAAGAAACACTTTTACCCACAGACGCTTTTACACACAGAGGCTTTTACACACAGACCCTTTGACACACAAACAGCTTTACACAGAAACACTTTTACACACAGACCCTTTTACACACCAATTCCTCGCACAGAGACGCTTTTACACAGAGACGCTTTTACACACAGACCCTTTTACACTAGACACGAAGGCTTTTACGCACAGACGCTTTTACACACAGACGCTTTTACACAGACCCTTTGACACACAGAAGCTTTTACACACAGACCCTTTTACACACAAACATCTTTACACAGAAACACTTTTACACACAGACCCTTTTACACACAAACATCTTCACANATCTTCACACAGAGACGCTTTTACACACAGACCCTTTTACGCACAGACGCCTTTCCACACAGACGCTTTTACACACAGACCCTTTTACACACAGACCCTGTCACACACAAACGCCTTTACACACAGACGCTTTTACACACACACGCTTTTACACACAGACCCTTTTACGCACAAGCACCTTTACACAGAAATGCTTTTACACACAGACACTTTTACACGCAGACCCTTTTACACACAGACCCGTTTACCCACACACATGCTTTTTCACGCAGACNACCTTTACACAGAAATGCTTTTACACACAGACACTTTTACACGCAGACCCTTTTACACACAGACCCGTTTACCCACACACATGCTTTTTCACGCAGACCCTTTCACGCACAAACACTTTTACACACAGACCCGTTTACACACAAACATCTTTACACAGAAACACTTTTACCCACAGACCCTTTTACACACAAACATCTTCACACAGAGACGCTTTTACACACAGACCCTCTTACGCACAGACGCCTTTCCACACAGACGCTTTTACACACAGAAGCNACACACAAACATCTTCACACAGAGACGCTTTTACACACAGACCCTCTTACGCACAGACGCCTTTCCACACAGACGCTTTTACACACAGAAGCTTTTACGGACAGACCCTTTTACACACAAACATCTTTACACAGAAACACTTTTACACACAGACCCTTTTACACACAAACATCTTTACACCGAAATACTTTTACACACTGTTGTTGTTGTTGTTGTTGTTGTTGCTGCTGCTGCTGCTGTTGTTGTTGTTGCTGCATGTTTTTTACATTCATTTTTAGAGCCAAAAAATGGTCAAATAGGTTGTGTTTTTGTGTTGTTTGACGAGTCTCGGAGCAA
Organism: Symbiodinium sp. clade C Y103; assembly: GCA_003297045.1. Lineage (NCBI taxonomy): Eukaryota > Dinophyceae > Suessiales > Symbiodiniaceae > Cladocopium > Cladocopium sp. clade C. Next base: position 145,484 of record BGPT01001012.1, read on the forward strand.
AAAACACTGTAAACACCGATGTTTTTTGCGCTTCGGGAGCCTAAAACTACGGTATTTACGGTGTTTTTTGCTCCTGGTAGCAAAAACCACGGCATTTACAATGTTTTGTGGCCAGCACCTAGCAAAAACACTGGTGTTTACGCAGTTTCCAGCATGTTGCAAGAAGTATTTTGTCCATGCCAAAAGCACAAAAACAAAATAAATTGCAGTGTTTTGGCCTTTGAAACCCGATGAAAAACGTCAAAACTCAACCAAAAAGTGTCCAAAATGGAGCTTCCCTTTCAAGCTCCGAAAAACGGAAGTGCNACGGAAGTGCGCCGGCGATTTTTTGGAGCTCTCCCCAGCCAGGCTCTGGCCTCACCTTCCCAAACGGGCCCAAATCAGAGCCTCCCCCCCCACACCCCCCAGATTAGCGTTTGCTTCGCTTCGCTTGTACCTATACTCAGCCCAAGCCTTCGGCTGGCTTTCGTAATTAAGGTCTATACCTACCAAAATAGTGATTTTAGTAGGAAACAAATGTTGGTAGGGATACGAGAGAGAATTCATCATGGCGGTATAATCGGATGATATGGGACAATGACAGGATTTTACCAAAAAATGCAATCACAAGAGGCAAACGGCTGCGCACACATGGACAATAAGTAAAGCAGACACGAAAGTCAGCCTGCGACTTGGTTTGCCGGATCCAACATAGCAGACATAGCAACGACGGCTGCCTTTCCCGCCTCAATGCAACATTGGTTGACTGCAGCATTCGAAGCCGCAGCATGCCCAAACATAGTCGACGGCCTTGGAATTGGAAACATGTCAATCATCACGATCAAAATGCTACAAGCTGCGCGAAACTGCGAGAGCCAGTCAATTGAAAAAAGTCAGTTTGCGATCGCTGCGCGCAATGGTCAGGCCTCGCAAAGATTGCCCCAGAAACGGCAGGTTTCTTCATACTGAAACGCAGCCTGGCAGAGTTTGCAAATTCTTGTACCAAAAATAGGCGCAACAATCAGGCTAGAACGCAAGCCTGCTTTGGGCTATCGACGCTAATCACACTGAGAACAAGCCATGCCTTGCGATGATACGCCTCAGCAAACAACAGAATATCCTCAGAGTGGTCGACTGCTTCCTGCAAGAGTTTGAAGCGCACATGGGGCAATTGCCTTGCGTCCATGGTTTGTCTTCTTTTCGGGCCTGCTCCTCTTCAGATTCTTCAGATCTAGCTGCAGCAGCTGCAGCTAGATCTGAAGGCCAGGGCCTGGGCGGTAACGCCACTGCCTGTTTCCAGAACTGCAGCTCCACCGCCATCGTTCGCCCAGCAAAGGTTCTCGCTGTTGTTTCTTTACCACAACATAAACTCCATGATGCTCAGTTGTTCTACAAATCCACAAATCTACGGTTGCTCTAAACCCCAAATCATGGGCGCTCGCTTCCCAAATCAGGAACTCGGTGTTTTCTTAGATCCTGTGCACTCAGTCTCTACATGAAATCAGCAGGATGCAGCACACAGAGCTTTCGAAAGCTCTCAGCATGGTGAACTTCTGAACGCTGCTGAAGGATGTTTCCCACTCTTCCTTTCGTTGGGATTCTTTGGATTGGTTTCAGTGTCTTTCGCAACAAGTTTCACAAATACTTCAGGATTCAGAAGTTGACATTTCTGGAAAGGAAGCCTGCTGTGTTCTTTGGCAATTGGCGCATGGTCCATTGCTGTTGATTGTCATTCTCGATGCTGAAGCTCACAACTAGGAGGGATATGTTGAGGATAAGATCGGGGTCAGTGTGGATCTAGTCACGTTCATCAATGCTGACCCAATTTACATGGCGACTAGCATTGCCAAACGTCAGAACAGTGCCCTGCCATCATGACTTGTGAGAGGCTTGATGAGCTGGAGTCGGACACGAGTTTGCCAGGTGCAAATGATGGAAGCCAGGTCATCATGTATGAGAAACATGTATATGTGTGATATGTAAATATGAATTTTAGGGCCACTTAGTGCAGGAAAGTGGACAGCCATCGTGCATGGTAATTACACCACATCGCAGGCACGCGTAGACTGAGTCACCAGTCACCGATGGTGTTTCGCGGAACTTGAAACTTGCCTTGCTAACAGCAAAAATTCACAAGGTTCAAATGTCCACCACGACCTCCACGTTTCACATGGCTAAAGTGACTAGCCACAAAAAAATCACATCCGCAAAGTTTTATGCGACTCCTACCTTGGAGCAAGAAATAATCAAATACCCTTTCCCAACTTATCTACAGCGGTCCCCAACGTAAATCACATGCTTTGGAAAGTTTGCGCCCTCCTATCATCGCAGGTCGACCGCTGTCTTCAACCGATGTCTTCATTCAACACAGCTCCAAAGCTTACGTATCGAGATGGTGACATTGCGGCACCTGTACTTGGCCACTTGGTGCTTCAGCCCAGCTTTGTTCCAAGATGTTCCGAGTCAGTCCAACTTCTAATCAATTAACTGGAATGAACAAACCACTTGGCCCACTGGGTTATAACTATCGTAGAGGGATGAGCCGCATGGCGTCGTGACAGTTGTGGGCGACATGACGCGTTTTTCTCCAGAAAACCTGGACTGTGAAACCTCAGATGCTCCAAATTTCAAACCCGTGATGGATTTTCATCACAGGTTGATGCTGCCTAGTAACAACAAATATGTGACAACTCAAATTTGCGTCTGCCAGCCGCAGCTTCATTCCGCGGCATCTCCTCTGTTTCACCCAGCAAAGCGATGTGTGGGATCTGGAAAGATCTGGGAAGATTTGGGAAGGTTGGGTGTATAGAAGTTATTTGATCTAATAAATGGAACACTCACTGCTCAACATCTCCATATCTGCCTTCGGGGCATGTCAGGTGTCACAAGGGGGTCGGCGCCTGGGACGACCGCAACTTGTGGCCCCCTGAGGGTTTCTAATTTCCGAACATTTATATATATATATATATGTGTATATACAATATGTATATATATAATATATATTGTATATGTATTACAATATATATATATACATAATATATTTATATATATATAATATGATATATATAATATGATATATATAATATATTATATGTATATCATATATATATATTATGTATATGTTATATATGTATATATTATATATATATTGTATATATATATTATATATATAATATATAACATATATACAATTATATACATATATATATATACATATAATATATATTTTGAACTCCAAGAGCTAACAATATGATATGAATGATGTGGTCATGTTTGCCTTTGGTTGGAAATGTGACCAATGCATTGCTAGCATTGCAGTGCCTGATTTGAAGAGAGCTAAGCAACTGGAATTAAACGGGTTTCAAGAAGTTAATGATCAACAAAGTGACGATCTCCATTTGCAAGTCCAAACCCATCTTTGCTAATCCATCATTCCCCCTACTAGCCGCATCATTTTTGGTGAGTTAGCTGTGAAGTTGCTATGGTTTACCCGAAAAATGCCAATACAAAATGCGGCGGCCAACCAGCCCTTAGTCACCCCCCGCTGTTGCGGGGCCACCTTTTGTGGGGAGTCGCCCCTCCCAGTCCTTTCAAGGCCTGGTCTTTCGTCGCAACTACCAAGTTCCTTTCACGAATCGGGCGAAAAACCCTGTTCTTGAAAATCGACAAAAACACAGGGGCAAAAATTCAAAACATAGACGCTATCTATAAATGTATGTATATGTATATATATATATATGTGTGTGTGTGTGTTTGTGTGTGTGGCGATGCTGGCGATGCTGGCGATGCTGTTGCTCCTTACCCGTTGAGAAGGTCACCAAAGGTCACTTGCTCATAGTGCATCCAGTGTGTATATGGATTATATATATATATATACATATGTCTGGATGGATATATGTGTATACAAGAATACATCATATATCCGGCCCTGACATTCCCAATGCTGTATGCTCTGTTCTTTCAACATTTCCCCTTTCAAGGACACCCTTTCCCAGAGCCTTCGTCTCCCTGGAAGGGCTCCAAGCTTCCTGGCCGTAGATATCCCAATGTGTGGCTGCTTTCAACAACTGATGATTGATATTTGATAAATCGTGAATTTTGGGGGATACCCTCAAGATAGCTAACATAGCTATGTGTGTGGGGGGGGAAAATGAAGATACATCATAAAACAGCAACGGGAAACATCTTTTCCGAGTCAGATATCTTTGTCAAGACTGAACAGAATGTAAGGTAGTCAATGCAATCAGGTATACACAAGACCACAAACCATCCCAACCGACTTTTCTAGTGGATCTTTTGTCAGATCCATACTGAATCCTATTGGAGCTTCCTGGCTGTGTTCCACATGCTTGTCATCCATCCCGCGATGCGAATCAAGACATCAGGGGTATGTACACCCCTATTAATGGACTGATGGACATCCAAAACCATGGGAAAACAGCTCATGTTTTGAACATGGCACAACCAAAAACGAACAAGTATCACATTCTATCCACTGGTTTCATGTGTTTCCCAATGGTTTCCCTCATTTGACTGGCCATATTTCTTGATAAATTGCAATTCACCACTCAAAAAGTGCAAATCCAATGTTGGAAAACTGTTCCCCCAATTTCCAATGTTCCCAATCATCTTTGACCGTCATTTTTCGGGACCGCCTCTGATGGGCAGCTTGCAGGGCTTCCTTCGTCTCAGAAGTTGCGAGGTCCAACGCTGATTGTCCCCAGGCGCTTTTGGCATCAAAGCCATTGAAGGAATTGTGCTCCTGCCGACAGCTTGGAGGCTGCAAGAAAAATGGGGGTCTAACATGCTTTAACTGGTAATTCAATAGTTCTGGATCTTCATCCAAAAAAAAGCATGTGGTCTTTTCATATAGCTGAGCTCATTTTTTCTAAGATTGTTTCATGGTTCCTTATTCCAATGACAATGATTGTGTATTGCTATTCCAACCATGGTTTCATTATGTTTATTGATAATATAACAGACAATGAACATGACAATGATAATATTACTGATACTATACCATTGTTTCTTTATATTGATAATGACTGCTACATCAACTGTGATTCCAACCATTCGAGCGACCGAACCCCGCGAAGTTCTCGCGGCTCCGCAAGGCTCACTGCTGCCGCCAAGTGGTTTTGCTCCACCGCCAAGTGCAGTGCAGTGCGACCCCACCTGCATCGGTGTCACCGGACCAAAGAACCAAATGGGGATATGCTACGGGGATATTATAGGGGATACAATGGTAAAATATGGGATAATACATGATAATACGGTATGTGTTGACCACCAACATGATATGGGTGTCTACAAAAGAGGTAAAACACAACTATGGGGACATTATTGTGGAGATACATTATGGGATATGACACTCAGGTGTCTTAATGGAAACTCATTCCAGAACACTCAAACGCAAGAAGGCACTCTTTCCAACGAAAAGGCAAAAACAAGTGTTCAAGTACCAAGCGCTCTTAGCCACTGTTCATGGAAAAAGAAAGCATACCGGGATACTGTGAAAATGTTGACCCAGGTAACAAGCCCCTGGTAAAATCATAGCGGGCACCAGTTATTCAATCGCACGTCATTGGCAACGTATCACTGGCTCCTGTCACATGTCACCCCTAGCGGCCAAGCCCTCCAAGACTTGGATTTTTCTGGACAGTTCATATGAAACCAAGGATCTTACCACCCAACTTAGGGTTGTGTTCGAAATGTTCCATAGTTTTTCCGGAAAAAACACGGGGAAATCCACCTGAACCATCACCGACTTGGCATCACTCGCCTGTCGCGACGGTCCACCTCCTCCTCAAAGCTCTGCGCAGCCAGGAGAACCTACAACGGGATGGCGAGGCAAGGTGATGTTACCTCGGTTATTTTCAATGGCCATTGAAACATCGAGAAAACGTGGGAAAATGATAGATTTTATCACGGGATTGGGGGGAAATGATGAGTTTTAGAATGGGATGTGATGAGAATTGCCATTTGAAATTACGAAAATGATCAGTGATGATAAGTGTACACCCCCCACCAGTTATGGCCATTTTCGAAGGAAAAATCATGGCTTCTACCATGGGACTTTGGGTTGCCCCCTTCTTCAGTGCTCTGCCGGATGCCACAAATCACCAAGCATCCCAACAAGCCTAATAACCCAGGTAGATGAATAAGCTTGAGTAATCTTGAGTAACCAGAATGATCCAAAAAATATATATTAAATCAAGGTATAGGCAGTATATGGTAGTATTAGTTAACCGTTAACCCCCCAGCCTACTGTACCCATCAGGGGAAGTTTCACTTCCGTTGGGGCCTTGACCACCTCAGTATGTCCTTGCAACGCCGCAACGTGCAAAGCGGTCTGCCCATTGCGTCCCAAAGAGCCTCGTAGGCCACGGCGTCAACTCGTGTGGTGGAACTGCGCATCCGTTGACTGTCTCGGAATGTTTCACGAAGGGTGCTTTTCAGTTGGATAATCCATATGTGTTTGTGTGTCCATTGTATTCGTATGATTGGTATAATCATTACATCCCCATGTTTCTGAACCCCGCAAGAACTTCGAAGCTGACCGGCGCCTGGTGGCTCTGTGAGCTCTTCTGCTGTCAGGAGCTCTTTGCAACACTCCACCTGCGCGGCGCAGAAATCTGGCCTCCAAACATGGTGGATACCGAATCATGGGTGATCTAAAAACCAATGTTTGATAGGGGTAAATAATGATTGCATATTACTTAATTAATTGTTAACAATCGGGTAGAATCGGGATATAATAGGGATATAATAGTAATATAATGGGAATGCAATGGGGATATAACTTAAAAACCTACGAAAATAAAATCGCGCGCTGACAAAGAAAAATGAATTACATTTCATGAATTTTACATTTAATTTTACCATGTTCCCATTAAAATGAAACACCCCCTTGCCGCAATCTTCAACCACATCTCTTGCTCGGATCCCTGTCCAAATACTGAGATCTCCCACTTGTCCACTCTTGGCAGCTGTGTGTAGAGCTGTCCAGCCACGCCAGTCTCTGGCAACGACAAAGCTGTCCATACCTGGCAGACATCGTCGGAGCCGATTTTCCTCCAAAACTCATAGAAAATCTGCTGATGTCTGTTTATCCAAAATGAATCCTGCGCCGCTTCCTGAAACATCTGCAGATTTTAAAAGCTCATCACAACGGGGATTCCACGCGGCGCCTCGCTGCTTCGCCGCGCTCAAGAGCTCGTGGCACAAGACGTGAAGCCCTTCCTCTACTCCAGCAGCTTGCAGCAGCTTACAGGTACATGAACAAGTCAACATTCGTCAACCAAGTCAACAAATGAACAACAAATGAACTAGTCCATCTTCAATGATGAATGGTTTAGACTAAATTAGACGTGCTGATCCAGACGTCTTATGCTATTCATCTTTCATCTGCCAATCAGCTTCTCGGATCACCAATTTGAACGCTGGAATTTGACGTGAAGCCCTTCCTGCGCCGCAGCGTGGAGCAAACTCTGCTGCGACACCTTGGCGTGTCGCGACACGTTCTCCATGAAATTGCAGCAGAAGTTTCCTTGGGGATGTCCTGTTGTTTCAAAAACTAGGTCTCCAACAAGAAACCAGTCTGATTCAAGAAAACTGTGAAAAAACAAAGATGAACTGAAGCAGTTCAAAAAGACTTCTGTGGCTCTGTGATGCTGAGGTGATGATGAAGAACAAGGCAAGTGAGACGTGCCTATCGTGCCTTTAGGGCCCTTACGCAGATGTAAATTCTTCAATCTTGAGCTTGTTCGTCAGTATCTGAAAGCATTCATGTTGAATGCTCTTATGGTCTCATCGTCAAATCACTGGGGGAATACACGCAGAGGGCCAGCCAATGAGAGCTGGACTGCATGGCGAAAGATGAAGGGATTGAAGTCCTTGTCTTTGACCACGCGTATGGCGATCGCTTCCTGTGGGAAACTTCATCGACCGAAAGGTCGAAAATGTCTTTTCGACTGCCTCCCTTAAAATTCATACAACTCTTTCATGTCTACACCACTTGGCAGGGTACTTTTATGGCTTTTCGTTTGAGAGTCTCAGAGAGTCTGAAAATGGTGTAACTTGTTCCACCCCATGGTGAAATACGAAAATTATTCTGTAAAAATGGCAATGTTTGTGCCCATCCAGCATTTCTGCCATGGACCTGGCCTGAAGGTCCTTCACAGCCTCAAACAAGGACTCGGCATTGCGCACCTCGGTCTGCCGGCACCAAGGGATGGCTTGGGAAGAAAGTATGTTTGCATATGTTGAAAGAGATACCCTCTGATAATCAAAAATGGCTTGCCAGATTTAGTTCGGGGATTTGCCAGCCATGTCTGATCTTTGTCCAAGGCACATGTTTCACTTGCTTTACCCGTTGTCGAGCCAAAGCCTTAAGGTTCTCCAGTCTCACGCGGCTCAAATAGCCTCGCAGATGTTGACTCTCAAGTCACAACGGTTGCGAAATGGATGGTTGGTATGGTAGAGATTGTATTCTCATTTTTGTTGGGTGGTGGTTGACGCTTGGGTGGCGTGTGACGCTTCATCAGCCCTCAGTGTGGATGTCTCACTTCCATGATTCATGACCGTGCATGACTGTGAAAAAGTTATCTTCACCTCAGAGATTTCTACAAAAAGTGTCAGCGTTTCACCATGTTTCACTGGATTATCCCACTATCTCCCCATGATGCCTCCCCTGTTGGTTCGTTGGTTTTATGCCCATGATGTCCTCATCAAATACCTCACAAAAAAAGTCCGCCCGCAGCTGCCATCCGGTAAAATCGCGCCTCTCCAACCGCGCTGGAGGACCTGTCCACGCGTCACTGCGCTGTAAACCTTGCAGAACGTTCTCCTTTTTCAAGGGTATTGCGCTGAGACCAGGAAATCATAGGCATACTTTGGCCGTGTTCAGCGATCGCCACTCTCTCAGCTTAGCTGAGCAAGTGGAAGTTCCATCCCAGATCCTTCGGCACCAGCGCCGCGAGTGCCGCCAGAAGCTGTGGCCGCCGTGGCCGCTGTGGCCCCAGCACTCAAAGGCTCCCGAGACAAGGGACATGTCTGAGCTGTGCGCAGCCAGCCAGCCAAACAGCCTTCGTGAAAGACATGGCGACCCGTGCAGGGTGCCAAAACGATCTCATGAGATGCAGCAAAGTCTGACAGACAAATGGCACAATTTGTGGCATAGGTTTCATCATTAAAGGTATCAGGATCGAATCTGATTCGAGCGAAGCTATCCACCAACTCGGCCGGATCTTCCCAGGGATGCAGCAACGATACGATGGGCCAACAACATAGCGCTTCTAGGAAGAAAGGCGACAACACGACCCAAGTGCTGGCAATTAGCCCTGAAGTACAACTGTTTGCCAGTAGCAGCATAATGAAGGTGGTTGCTGGCCAAATCACTTCAAACAGCACCGTGACGACTGCAAAGATGCCATACAAGCAAGCACTTAGGTTGCGGAAAGTTGCATCACCCAAGCAGTTTGTGAGAGAGTCCTCAAAGCGATTCCAAATGACAAGTAGAAGAAGTTTTGAAGCCACGGAAATCCAAAAGATCATCAAACATGGACCCAGCGGCTGGTTGCATGAGTCCTCAAAATGCCCAAACAAAAAAAGAATGATGGCCAACCTGGACGAATACGACTGAGTGAAGATATCAATCACAAGGCCAACAAGAAGGCTGAGGGCCAGTAGACCTGGGATGATGCAAGGGACAAAAATTCCACAGATCAACAATCCCTGAATCATCGTGGACAACCTTTCCATTAGACATGTGCGTGCATAGCTTCTTCGTCGTGCTTCCCGCGCAGGGATGCCTAGTCTTTCCACCAAGTCGTCTGCACTTTGGTGCGGGACCAGAAAGGACGACACGTCCCGTGCTGCTTGGCTGGACGTAAAGGACATGGTCGTCTCTAAGAGAACCGAAGAGCTACGTTTGAGGCTACGAAGTGGCTACACTCTACGGAGAAACCATGAGAAACGTAGTGATTCTTCAAAATACATGAATCTGAAACAGACCTGAGATCAACACAAAGGTGTTTTTGCACTTTCCCCGGTTGTTGATGGCAATTGTCGTTGAGACTTTGTTACCTTTCTGTAACTTTGAAAATCGGATTTTGTATCATTACGGTCATTTGACCCAAAAAAACTCTCCTAGCAATTCTTCAACTATAGACATTTAGGGTTTTCCTAAAATGGCAGTACCCCCCAAATCATCCAAAATTGGAGCATTTTCGTCCATTGAAAGCGGTCTTTTTGGGGATCCCCCATGACTGATCGGATCAGCCCTCCGCCGATCGCCTTGGCGGCCTCTCGTCGGTGTCTCTGCCTCCGTCGAGTACCACAGCCACGCACGATGGCCTGGAGATCACGGGGATTTCATGCGGCTTTTTTTGTGTGATTTCATGGTGCTTTTTTACCATCAACCACTAGGGATTTAACCATCAAAATGGTAATATAATGGGATTTTAATGGGGATTTCATGGGTTTTATTGGGGATTTCATGGTGTTTAATAGGGATTTCACATGATAATCTCCTGTAAACCAACATGTGGAGAACCGACGGTTTGTAGATCATGTTTAGAACAGGAAACCATTGGTTTTCCACGTCTATGTAGACGTTTACCCTAGGGTAAGCCCAAATGAAGTTTATATGATATCATATGATATCTATAGATCCATAGATTGTTTATGATACAAATCTATGATAGACTCTCTATATGTGCCAGGGTCAAGTTACATGGGATGAATGGTTTATGGTCATCCATCCCATGCCATGGGAATCCTGACATATGGGTATTTGACTCCCTATCAAAATCGACTGATGACCATCCACCGTGGAAACAAGCCCAGGTTTCGACCCTGACACAGGTGATAGTAGGATAGCAATAGTAATCCCAACCTTTTCGGATCTACAATCGTGGGGTATGTATCAAACCACGAAAAAAGGCATAGCAAGTGAATTCAATCATACTAGTAGGGGTGTAGTCCCAGAAAGTGATGATTGATCACTATTGTATATATTCAATTCCATTCATCATTGTTAACCAATTTTGGGAAAGCCAGTTCTCAATACATGGAATCGAATGGCAACCCTGATGGAATCGTGGCCACCCTGTTAGTAGGAATTGACGAATTTCTGCATCTTTTTGGGAGTTGCTTTGGCTGCCTATAATACTATATATAAAACTATGTCATGAGAGGTATCATGGGAATATAATGGGCATATCGGCATATGGACAAAGAATATGATAATGCATTTTGGTCATCTATCCCATTCCATGGGAATCCATGTGACTTGACCCTGAATGGATTGATGACCATCCCCCAATCAGGGAAAAGGAACCAACTTTTGACTGCGGCACGTATGACATCACCGAAGCTACAAAACACCCTGCTTCAATGGGGACAAGAATGGAAATCTGAGACAACCTGCATTCGATTTCATCTTACAATCTTCATTTTTCTTAACCTCCCTGGTTGTGTTGTTCGCATATTGAAAAAACTGCCAGTACTCTTCTGCGATCAAACATCTTAGCCGCCAAATCCACGAACTAAATGGCGGTTTATAGCTGCGAAAATCCTCGAACCAAGCAATGGATTTTCCATTGCCATGTTTGATTACCGGAGGGTACACTCTAGTAAACTAAGCTCTGGAAACCATGGCCCATTTAACGGGGTTTCCAAAAGAGGTGATTGTCCAGTTCGCAAATGAGTCATGATTCTTCCAAACTGATGATGTTCCCAGCTGTAAACAAGCTATAAACCAGCTGTAAACATCCATTTAATTCCGGGAATTCCCAGCCAGACATGTCTGATAACACCTCTGGTATTAACATGTATTAACCAGCCAATATTCATCCATATTCAATGTTCCATTCATGTCCCGTTGGTATTCCATGAGTATCCCAGTACACCCTGGAGTAATCAAACATGGTAATGGAAAATCCCCATTTCCAGGTGATTTTTCCAGCTATAAATCTTCATGTATGAGGGATGTCCAATTGCCATGTTTGATTACCAGAGGGCACCATGCTTTGATCATGGCTCATTTTGTCAATAGTTTGCCAATAACCACTATTAATCATTATCATCCACTATCAAACACTGATGTTTACATGGATATATATATATATATAATATGTATATGTATATGTATATGTATATGTATACGTATACGTATATGTATATTATATATATACACCCCATTATATAGACATTGGTACTAAACCACGAGTGCCATCGAAAAAAATATCTCATTCTATCCCCATTTTTAACAACTGGAGATTCCATGGATTCCACAGCCTGCAGCATCACCGTGGCTCGGCTTCGCAGGATCCCTTCCAGCACCGCGCGCGACTCTTGGGATCGAACCTCAAAGGCGACGCCGGTCGACGGCGAGGGAAAACGGCGGGAGTTGCCTGGTAAAATGGCGATTTTCCTGGGGAAAATGGTGATTTCATGGATTTTATGATGGGGAAATCATGATGAAAGAATGGGCAAAGCCGAAATGCTGGCAAAATGAGGCGGAAACCTCTTTCTTTCCATTCAGATGATGCAAGCAAGCCACAAAAGGCAAGAGTAACAGCAGAGTTTGCCCGAAAATACCTCATTCCAATTCCAATGGTCTAGAAAAACAACTCATGATTTGATGACCATCGTTACCGATACGCCACTTTCTGGACTTAAACCGCGTCAATAAGAATTCTTGCCGCTGCTACATCCCACAAAATATTGCCAGTACACTTATCCCCATGCTATCTTCACTGTATCATCTGTATCATATCCCCACGTCCTGAATCTATATTCTCATAAAATGGTTGGATTTTGTTTGCACCATTTCTATGGACTGACCGTCAAATATTTCTTGGTTTTCTGTATCCCCGTGATATCCCCAGTATAGTTGGTCCAATGATTTTGACCATCACTTTCCCAGCAGCCTGTGGTCAGGGCACCTTTAATTCTGCCTCGTCTTGTCTTAGGCGTTCCAACTTCAACTTCTCGTGAGGCTCCAACAACTTCCCTTGCACCACGAGAGATGCGTCTGTCTCACACCGGGCGATTTCCGTCGCCAAACTGATTCTTATCCAACTTATCCTATCTTGGTATCCTAAGGTAATCAACGGATTGGCAGGAAACAACGGACCGGAAAACATATTGGAAAACCAAAAAACGTGTCTACCACTTTCGACTTTCCCACAGATTCCAAGAGGTTCCCCTTGGTTTTCCAAAGCGGGCCTGGCCGTCCGCGTTCCAACTGTTCGATCTGCTTCTGGATGGCTGCCTCGCAGTCTGATCTGAAAATCTCTAGGATTTACAGACCGACATTAGCCACTGACCCGTGCGGAAAAGTCGAGGCTTTAAACAACCATCAAAATTGTGTGTGTGTGTGTCTGTGTGTGTGTGTCGGCTTGGAAAATGAGAGGCACCATTGCTTGTTCCATCTTTACTTCCCATGGAAATTGAAGGATGGAAAACTCCCAAACAATTTTCAGGTACATTGCCACCCCAAATTTCTGAAGGTTTTCACCATTCGTTCAACCATCCTTTCGCACCCTCCCCTGTCACCACCTGCGACTGGCACAGCTCTTTGTCCGGCTCTCGCAATCGACGTTGAAGCTCCGCAATGGTCCAAACCTGGCCGGAGGCTGTTCTCGACTCGCTGGGAATGACTCACACAGCGATGGAAATCACCATGTTTCACACGTAAATCATCGAACTAAACGAACCACGGCTTCCAGTTTGCAAACTGCAACAGGGTAAACAGGTGGGTCAGAATTTAATTCATGACCAAAAACAAGACTATCTGAAGCTAACCAAATGGACATTCGAACGAATGAATCTGTTTATGGGATTTTCATGGGGAAACTGCTGGTGACTTGTCACCTGAGCAATGGAAATTGGTCCTTAGACTTATCAGTAGTAGCTGTCATTCATATACCTCTGAATGACAAACTGTTTGGAAAGGTGGCATCCGACTCAAAAAGAACAAAACACATCTGATTGCACTCTCCTCTGGAGAAAACGTTGATGATTCGATGGTGTCCATCTGTCGAGTGAAAGTTGCTTTGCATCTGTTCTTCCATCTACACTTGTCCTGAAGTCGTAATTTTCAATAGGAATGGGCGAATTCACATCCAGTTTCCTGCCCCAGGTCCGTCCTTGATATTCAGAAGCATCGGAAAGTCCGATTGAAGCACCAAGCGACGACCAGAGGCTGCTTGAAGGCGTTTGTCCTCGCAGGGGGACTCCTCATCTTGGACGATCATCCAAAAGGGAACAAAGGATTTCTTTTGTTAGGATAAAAATCCGCCCGCACCGAAGGTGCCGAGGCGTTTTTTGTTGGCACGCGTGATTCATAAGCAATTGCAATAGCTATTAAGCTTTAGCTTGGGGGGGGGCCATTTTTGCTCTAGAATCGTGGGTTTTTCCACGTTTTTGAGAAGGTCGTGAAATCGGCTCAGTTGCCGAACTTGGGCTCAACATGGCCC
>BGPT01001012.1:159979-171898 GCA_003297045.1 Symbiodinium sp. clade C Y103
GCCCAACATGGGCCCAACATGGGCCCAACATAGGCCCAACATGGCCCAACATGCCTCAACATAGGCCCAACATGGGCCAACATGGTTCAACATGCCTCAGCATAGGCCCAACATAGAGCCAATATGGGACCAACATATTCCCAACATACGCCCTACGAAGGCCCAACATAGCACATATGGATACATATGGTTTTCTTATGCTTTATTCATTGGAACTCCGAAGCTAACACTCCGGTGCGGGCGGTTGTCGTCGCGANCATATGGATACATATGGTTTTCTTATGCTTTATTCATTGGAACTCCGAAGCTAACACTCCGGTGCGGGCGGTTGTCGTCGCGAAGCGACCAGAATATCTATATATAAACGGAGGATTCATGGTGACTAATAGTGGTTATTAACATTCATTAAGTAATTATTCACAACGATTGATATAGGTTTCCCTCTGAAACATGTTGACTGGAAAATCCACCTCAGCTCCAGCTGGAGAATCCCCGGAACCGGTGATATCGACCCATGTTCCAGCCATGTTTGATGACAGATGGCAATTTCACCATCAGAAAAGTCCCTTCTATATGAAAATATATCCCATTAAACCAAATAGATCATCCCATCAATTCTCATTTTGATCCCATTATGGTGACTGGCAGCTCTTCATCACGATTTTTTCATGGATATAATCCCACATCACGTATCAATCACTATTAATTCCCCACAAGTCAACATCTTCAGAGGGAAACTATATCAACCACTGTGAATAGTTACCCTCCGGTAATCAAACATGGCAATGGAAAATCCGCTATAAATGGTGGTTTTAATGGGAAAATCTCAAAATCATCTATAAATGGTGGATTTTCAATTGCCAGGTTTGATTATAAGACGGTAGTGAATAATCACTATGAACCATCATTAACCACCAAGCACCGTATCAATCACTATGTTCTTGACACTTGACCAGGCTCCCATCTTTGATGGGCACACCCCGGTGGTCGTCCCGCATCGAAAAGGGGACGCCCTTGCGGTTCAACACCTCGAAGCGATCGCTTTCCATGGCCTAAGGTGTCACAGAAAATCGATGAACACGTCAACCAAACTGAGAAATCATGAGGTTTTGCCAATCGTTTCACTGAAAATCTATCTAAAATATCTCAACAAAATTTTGAAGTGCAAACATGGCCTTTGCAACCAAGGCACTATAGAGATGC
The DNA here is from genome assembly GCA_003297045.1 of Symbiodinium sp. clade C Y103. Lineage (NCBI taxonomy): Eukaryota > Dinophyceae > Suessiales > Symbiodiniaceae > Cladocopium > Cladocopium sp. clade C. The sequence goes on from BGPT01001012.1 coordinate 161,183, forward strand.
CTTCCTTCCGGATGATGCCAGCAGCAGACTCTTCCCATGTGTCTGACCAAGGCAAACAAATTTGCTTCCACTCTTTCCTGAAGGACTGCAGAGTCGCAACCACTCAGCCCTCCACACATCGTCTTTTTAGCGTACGCTTTATTGTGTGTTCATATGTTTTGATGTGTTTTCAGATGTTGTTATAAGATTGTTATAAGATGGGCTGCTGTTCCCTATTTTCGATGTGCCAGGATGTTTTGCAGGGAACCACATTGAACCATTGAATATTTTTCGGTTCACTACGTTTTTACAACGCCACTGACCGTCAATGCCAAGGGTCGGTTTGCGTCCTTCCACGAATTTGCTGCTGGCAGTGCGCTTGTACTTCTCCTTGCAGTGCAATGCGGTGCAAGGTCTGAAGAACACCAGAGGACAGAGGTGCACAAGTTCTCAACACATACTCAGTTCTTTGAACATAAACGGTCCACGCTTAATTTCTGCCATTGTCCTTTTATGTTCAATACTGGAAATTCTTTTCATAGAAATCCCTGTGAATAGATGCCCATCCCCCAAAAAGGACGCAGCAGCCACTTTTCTGCGAGACCTTTCACCAACTCACTTCGAGAAGGAAGTTTCCGGGGAATGGGACAGTTACTGTCCTTCCCTTCGACTTTGCGAATCTCTCGTGGCAACTCACAGCACAGCGGATGGTTTGCCCAAGCATCTTTTCGAGGCAGCACAGCCTGCAGAGCATAGGCTACCCCCTAAATCCACCGCTTTACAACCATCATTTTCCATATCAAATTGCAATAGAATCGGGTAAATCCCCCCACTTTGAGACAAACCTAGATATCATGTTCTTGGTTTCATATCCCCTCATATCTATCCCCATAAAATATTCCCATCTAGATTTTTGGGGGGTAAATCACCAACCTTCAGGGGTGCTTCTGAAGCCCCTTTTCAAGCCTAGTTCGAAAATCAGTGGTAAGACCCCCATGTCAGATGTCAGACCTCAAGTCGCTCATCATCCAGATCCACATCATAGGTGGTCAGCAACCACTGTAGAACTTCCATGTCACACGACAGGAGTTTGGCCAAAGGCTTCAGTGGCCATCGATCACCCACTGCCTGCGAAGTGAGTTGAACTGTGTTACGCGGTAACAAAGCAACAACCAGTACCAAAATCATTTGAAAAACTACACCGCAATAGACCCCGAACAGTTGTTAGGTATAAAATTCGTGAGGCGAGATTCCTTCAAGGAACTTGGATTTCAAGGAGGTTTGCAACCAAATCCTCCAAGTTTTGTCGCTTCTTACAGAAAACGACCGCATCCAACACTTGGCAGGTCATCTGTCCCCAGTCCTTGGGATACGCCCGCGCACGAAGCCAGAGCAATCTGAGCCTCGCCAAATCCGCCAAGTCGGTCAAAACACACGCGACAAGGTGGCCTTCACTGGCCACATATCGCAGGAAGCGAGCATAGTCGTCACCTGACGCGAAGCAGTTGGTAATGGAAGTGCAACAGCAGATTGAGTAGAATACAAATATATAAGACATAATAATACATGACACATATGTACATTGTATATAAATGCATAATGATGCACCATGACTCTACATGCATTTAAGATCCTATGGATTGAGGGATGTACAGGAACATGATACATACTTTTACATACTACATTAAGCTACCCAAAATTGTTAAGTGGATTTTTTTTTGAGGTCAGGGCACTAAGGAAGTCGGCGCATGCATTGACTGCTCCCAGAATTAGCGGATCCCGCAACAGCTCTCTGTCCATCGCTGCCAGATGCGACGGCAAAAGGTTGGGAGAAGTGACCAGGAGCAGAAGTATCACCTGCGCAGGCTTGGAAGTTGCCATGCCTTGGAGAGCTTCGAAAAATCTCAATGTTTCATATGCCGCTTGCTCAGTTACGTAGTAATTAGTCCACTTATCCCTCCAAAAAAGAGGGAAACCTAGGTAACCATAAAAAACCACATTTTGGAGTTCCCAAGATTGTTAAAACAGTGATTCACCTAAGAACCATTCAAAACCCTCCAATATGGGTGAATCACGACCAAGTCACCAGGCGTTGTATCTCCGCTTCCGTCTCAAAGGGCTCGCCCGCGAGGCGGGCATCGCGGTAGGCGGCTAGCAAGGGATCGATGGTCTGGGAGATCGCTTGCAATCCCAAGTGCTCATCATAGCCTTGGAATATCTGCTGATTTTGCTGGCTAAAGGTTGGGATTTCTATTGCTCTCCGACTGCGATCCTACTATCACCTATGAATTTTGATTGAGGGTCTAGCAAGAGGGGCCTATTAAAAACGCAACACACAAACTCAGCAAATTCCCAAAATTGGTGGATTAATCATTGGGAAAATGGAATCAGCAAATCTAAGCAGCTGCCATCATTGCCAGAGCTGTAACCACCAGAGCTGTTCTTAGCATCTTTGGCGAAGAGAAAACGGGATAAAACTTCGAATCGAAGGGAATACTCGTGGCATGTGACAAAGGCAGCTGTCTGAGAACTCCATGGCTGTTGAAGATGCAAATCCACTCGGACCGCACGACAACGGTCGTGCAAGTAGCTGTAGATCTGCATGAACGAAGGTGTGATGGCAAAGGCTTCACTATGAAGATCCGCCTCCAAAACAGAATCCATCAGAAAAGTCATGGTTTCCTTAGGCCAATTGGATTTGCCAAGAAAGGCCTCCAAAAAGTCATGCCGACCCAAACACAACTTTGGGTCAACAATTCCCGAGTCATTTTGAGCTGGTGATAAAACACATCACAGATTATTTTGAGAATTCCAAACTTTAGTTTATTATACATAATATCTATATATATATACATATATATATGTACACGTTTTTTGCCCCATATGATCCCAAATACCATCCACATCTATTTATCCTAGCATTCATCCCATGATTCATCCGCCAGCTTTCCGCCAGCTTTCCGCCAAGCGTCTAAGCAGGTCTCAGGACTTCTCACCTCACTGGGTTCAAAGGTTTTTCCAGCTGAGCTCCGCTGGTACTTCTTGGTGGCTAAGGAGAAGTCCACCTGCGACCGCACTGGAGAGATCATGGGATGATAATGAAGGGATAATGTATTGGAATGATTGATCAAAAAGATAATATGGAAATATTATGGGGTCTGTAGTATGTGCATATATATATATATATACAATTTTAGCATGTGTAATTTATGTGTAGATAAACCACATATTTTGTTGGATTTTTTCTTGGAAACAGCAAAGCTCGAGGCACTCATCGATCTGATCCATGAAACAGCGAAATTCAATGCTACAGCCTGAAAAATATGCCAAGAATATCCAGCACCTACATTCAAACCATCAGTTTCTGCAAAAGCCCTGCAAATTCACAAATTCATCAGCCCAAAAAAAATATGATCTTCATTGATCTTCCATATCTTCCCAACAATAACCAACAATACATGTGTCAATACATCCCCCAAAATCAATCCGCTCCTCAGGATTTCGCAGATCGCATCCTCGACGCATCTCCAGCGGATCCAACAACCGCTGCTCCTGTCGAATCGTCGCCTCCTCCACGGAGCATTTCGCCTGCAGCAAGCCCCGGAAACGCGGCGAGGACGGGCTCGACATGGCCAAAGGTGAGATCCTCATCTGTCATGGGGAGATCATGGGAACAATATGACGAAAAATGGATGGTGATTGAAACCCAGCGGCTTGGGAAACACCATGTTTTTCATGCTGCGCGCTGCACCGTGCGTTCCAGTGTTCAAGTTGTCCAAGTTGTCCAAGTCAAAGCAGAGTGTGTTGTGATGCAAAACATCTGTGAGTTCAGTGCAGCATACCTTCAAAAATTGTATCCAAGTCTTGTTTTTCAAGAAGATGACGACCCCATGTTTCGACTTCACATATTATATGTTTGATTTTCAAATGTTCCATCCGATGTCACCTATGATTTTATTCAACCTGTTTCAAGCTCACGGCTGCCAATGGTGCAAATAACGTGCTTCTTCTCTACAGAGCTGCAGCCATGACTGCTTCGAGCCAAGAACCATCGGATACCATGGGTTTTTGTCTGATTTGTTTGGGAAAACCCCTCAAATTCAATGGTTAAAAACCTGCCTTTCCCCATTAAAATTGCTACAAATTGGAGTAACAATCTCATTTTCACACAAACCCATTAATCCTTTTGATACCAAACAAGTACATTGATTGCTTGTTGGTTTTGCGGCTCTCAACATCTCCTGAAGCTGAATGGCTTTTTGTCGACTCTCTGCCATCTCCCTCTTCTTATCTTGCTCGCACTTCACCTAAAGAGACATGTTGGGCAAATCCACAATCCAAAAACAGCGTTTCGGTGCATTAACAGAAATGAATCCCTTCCCCGATAATATCCAACAGGGAGCCTAAAGTGAATAGATCTTCTTCTAAACCGTGGCTTCATTTGGGTGCTATGATCGGGGGAATGGATTACTTGAGTATAGACATGGCAATTCGTTTGGTTCCCACCTTCATACGATGAGTTTCATCCGGAGCCAACAAGTTGGCGCGGATCTGGGCGTGTTCCTGAGAACTGGAGCCATGCTGGGAGGATGAAGTCATCTGCCCTCATCTCTGCTGAGAAAGGGATTCCAGTAGTGGGTCATAATGATCCCTACCTGTCTATGTCTATATATGTCTATAGGTGTTTTGCAATGATTGCTGAACCACGGTTTTGGTCAGTGCTCAACTGTTAAACCTGGTCACCTTCTTGTCGGCCAGACTCAAAACATACTATGGTGATACGGTATACGCAAGTCTGGATGAAGTGATAAAGTTCAATGCAAACAGATCAACAAGAATGCTCTGCAAGCAACAAGTCAAACTTTGGGAAGCGCCTCCTTGCGAGTTTCTGCATCCTGCCATTGGAATGTTTTCTTTGCAATGGAATCAGGAATAGCTGCTTGGCCGATCTTGACCCGAACATGCGAAACGTAAACAGAGGAAAAGGACAAAACATAAAGGTGAACCAAAATAAGGGAACACCAGACAAATAGGACGTGGGAAGGCATCAACACCTGTACACAGCAACACGGGAACAGGAATCGTACCGACGAAAATGCAACTTAAATGTACAATCTTTGCCTTGTCCAAAACTATTAGGAAACTTGTTCAATTGCCTTATCAAACTGCTGAGTTTAAGCGTTTGAACCTTTAGCCGACTTTAGCCGTTGTTCCCTTGTCCATTTTTGCACCTGCAAATCGCTGAGCTCTTTGAGCCTTTTGGCCTTCAGCTCCTTTGATCTGGAAATCCCAACAAAACACATTGTGGAAGGTGTGCCCATTAGGGGGATGGGATTGCTTGAGAATTACTCCACATTCCATCTCACACCTTTGTTCCCCCCATTTTCTTGATAGCCTTAAAATGCCACACAATTTATAGAATGAATGCAAATCTCCCAAATTCCAAAAAAATAGATGAGTATGGGTCAACATTAGGTCCCCCTACCAAAATGTAACAAAATGAAACAAATTGCAACAAAATGTAACAAAATGTAACAACATCTCTCCCAAAATTGGTCTTATCTTTTGGTTCTTGAGACCAACCCAAGACCTAGATTTTTTTGGCGTCCCGTGCGTCCTCCTTCCGCTTGGCTTCTTTCATTTGTCGCTCCCTCGCTTTTTTCGCCGCTCGCACTCCAGCGATGGCCGTGAGCCTCGGCGGAATGGATTGGAGATTCAATGGATATGCTGAAGTTTCAATGGTTTCCATTGAATCCCAAGATTTAAGCTTCGAAGACGGATATAAGATGATATGAGTTTGGATTTCATGACCATTCAGAGGCCGCCAAAGCTATCAACAAGTCCCAGCTGGCTTGAGTAGAATCTATGCTCTGAATGGGCAAAATTGAGACTTCCTTGTACCTTTGAATCACATGCTAATATTTCTACTCAGAACCAAGTTTGGCAACAGTGAAACAGCAGCCGTCAAGGTTATGAAGTCTTATCGCCCAAGTCACTCCACGTTTCTCACCCATCTGAAGTTTCCCAACCTGCAACTGCTCTGAGGACCCATCCATTTCCTTCTGAGAGCAAAGGGTTTCCACCATTTCCAGATTCGTGCCTAAGCCACATTGAAGGCAAGGAGAAAGCTTGTCCTTTGGAGTCCTTTGGAATCTTTGCCAATTCTTGGGTCGTGCAACTTCCCTACTCAGCAGAAAACTTGAGTCCCCCACGGCAGCTTTCACCATCCGAACCTTCAACTCATCCTCTGCCTACGCGATGTCGGCAGAAACCTTGTTGAGATGATTGCCACTCAATATAGCTGATATCTGGTCGATGTGCAGTGTTGGGTCTCTCTCTTGCCAATGCTTGATTTGCCACACCCAGTCACAGCCGGGTCACGGCAATCCATCAAAACACAAGAGGATTCATTTCATTTGAAGAATACCAAAAAAAGGGAAAAGGCCCTTTGATTCATAATTAGTTTTCACTGTCAATCAATTTAAATTCATTCCACCAAGTACTAGTTTCCACAACAAATGGAATAAAAATTAGTGTCCCTTAACAACTACTAACAAGCTAGCTTATGACCCTATTTATTTCCCCATTTATGTCCTCATTTATCTCCCCATGTCTTTCCCTACTTATTTCCGTATTTATTTCCCAATTTATATCCCTATTTGTTTCCCTATGCATTTCCCCATATATCTCCCTATGTCGTTCCCTACTTTTTCCGATTTATTTCACCATTTGTTTCCCTATCTCCCCATGTATTTCTCTATTTATTTCCCTACTTATTTCACCATGTATTTCCCTTTTTTTCCCTACCTACCTCCCTATTTTTTTCATATGTATTTCCGTATGTATTTTCCCATTTTGCCCTATTTATTTACCCTATTTATTCCCTATTTCTTTCCCTATTCATTTCTCTATTTATGTGTTATTTCCCTATTTATTTCCCTATTTATTTCCCTATTTATTTCCCTATTTATTTCCCTAATTGTTTCCCTATTTATTTCCCTATTTATTTCCCTATTTATTTCCCTATTTATTTTCCTATTCATTTTCCTATCTATTTCCCTTTGTTTTGCTCTAGTTATTTCCCTATGTATTTCACCATCTATTTCCGAAATTATTTCCCAATTTTTTCTTCATATATTGCCCCATTCATTGCCTATTTACTTCCCGATGTATGTCCCTATTTTTTGACCTATTTATTTCCCTATTTATTTCCCTATGTATTTCCCTATTTATTTCCCAATTTTGTTCCCTATTTATTTCCCTATGTATGTTCCTTTTTGTTTTCCTTTATATATCCCTATTTACTACCTTTTTTCGTATGTATTTCCCTATTTTTTCCATACCTATTTTCCTGTGTATTTCCCTACAGCATTTATTTCCCTATTGATTTCCCAATTTATTTCCCAATTTATTTCCCAATTTAAAACCCAATTTATTTCCCTATTTATTTCCCTATTTATTTCCCTATTTATTTCCGTATTTATTTCCCTTTTTATCTCCCTATTTATTTCCCTATTTATTTCCCTTTTTATTTCCCTATTTATGTCACCTATTTATTTCCCTATTTATTTCCCTATTTATTTCCCGATTTATTTCCGGAATTATTTCCCTATTTGTTTCCCTATTTATTTCCCTATTTATTTCCCTATTTATTTTCCTATTTATTTCCCTATTTATTTTCCTATTTATTTCCCTATTTATTTCCCTATTTATTTCCCTATTTATTTCCCTATTTATTTCCCTATTTGTTTCCCTATTTATGTCCCTATTTATTTCCCTATTTATTTTCCTATTTATTTCCCTATTTATTGCCCTATTTATTTCCCGATTTATTTCCCTATTTATTTCCCTATTTATTTCCCTAATTATTGCCCTATTTATTTCCCTATTTATTTCCCTATTTATTTCCCTAATTATTTCCCTATTTATTTCCCTATTTATTTCCTTATTTATTTCCCTAATTATTTCCCTATTTATTTCCCTATTAATTTCCCTAATTATTTCCCTAATTATTTCCCTACTTATTTCCCTATTTATTTCCCTATTTATTTCCCTATTTATTTCCCTATTTGTTTCCCTATTTATGTTCCTATTTATGTCCTTATTTATTTCCCTATTTGTTTCCCTATTTATTTCCCTATTTATTTCCCTATTTATTTCCCTATTTATTTCCCTATTTATTTCCCTATTTATTTCCCTATTTATTTCCCTATTTATTTCCCTATTTATTTCCCTATTTATTTCCCTATTTATTTCCCTATTTTGTTCCCTACTTATTTCCCGATTTATTTCCCTTTTTATCTCCCTATTTATTTCCCTATTTATTTCCCTATTTATTTTCCTATTTATTTCCCTATGTATTTCCCTATTTATTTCCCTATTTATTTCCCTATTTATTTCCCTTTTTATTTCCCTATTTATGTCACTATTTATTTCCCTATTTATTTCCCTAATTATTTCCCTATTTATTTCCCTAATTATTTCCCTATATATTTTCCTATTGATTTCCCAATTTATTTCCCTATTGATTTCCCTATGTATTTCCCTATTTATTTCCCTATTTATGTCCCGATTTATTTCCCTATTTATTTCCCTATTTATTTCCCTATTTATTTCCCTATTTGTTTCCCTATTTATGTCCCTATTTATGTCCCTATTTATTTCCCTATTTGTTTCCCTATTTATTTCCGTATTTATTTCCCTATTTATTTCCCTATTTATTTCCCTATTTATTTCCCTATTTATTTCCCTATTTATTTCCCTTTTTAGTTCCCTATTTATTTCCCGATTTATTTCCCTATGTATTTCCCTATTTATTTCCCTATTTATTTCCCTATTTATTTCCCTATTCATTTCCCTTTTTATCTCCCTATTTATTTCCCTATTTATTTCCCTTTTTATTTCCCTATTTATGTCACTATTTATTTCCCTATTTATTTCCCTATTTATTTCCCTATTTATTTCCCTTTTTATTTCCCAATTTATGTCACTATTTATTTCCCTATTTATTTCCCTATTTATTTCCCTTTTTTTTATTTCCCTAATTATTTCCCTATTTATTTCCCTAATTATTTCCCTATATATTTTCCTATTTATTTCCCTATTTATTTCCCTATTTATTTCCCTATTAATTTCCCTATTTATTTCCCTATTTATTTCTCATTTATTTCCCTATTTATTTCCCTATTTATTTCCCGATTTATTTCCCTATTTATTTCCCTATTTATTTCCCTAATTATTGCCCTATTTATTTCCCTATTTATTTCCCTATTTATTTCCCNCCCTATTTATTTCCCGATTTATTTCCCTATTTATTTCCCTATTTATTTCCCTAATTATTGCCCTATTTATTTCCCTATTTATTTCCCTATTTATTTCCCTATTTATTTCCCTAATTATTTCCCTATTTATTTCCCTATTTATTTCCNTCCCTAATTATTGCCCTATTTATTTCCCTATTTATTTCCCTATTTATTTCCCTATTTATTTCCCTAATTATTTCCCTATTTATTTCCCTATTTATTTCCCTTTTTATTTCCCTATTTATTTATGTATTTCCCTATTTATTTCCCTATTTATTTCCCTATTTATTTCCCTATTAATTTCCCTATTTATTTCCCTAATTATTTCACTATTTATTTCCCTATTTATTTCCCTATTTATTTCCCTATTTATTTCCCTAATTATTTCCCTATTTATTTCCCTAATTATTTCCCTATATATTTTCCTATTGATTTCCCAATTTATTTNCCTATTTATTTCCCTATTTATTTTCCTATTTATTTCCCTATTTATTTTCCTATTTATTTCCCTATTTATTTCCCTATTTATTTCCCTATTTATTTACCTATTTATTTCCCTTTTTGTTTCCCTATTTATGTCCCTATTTATGTCCCTATTTATTTCCCTATTTGTTTCCCTATTTATTTCCCTATTTAGTTCCCTATTTATTTCCCTATTTATTTCCCGATTTATTTCCCTATTTATTTCCCTATTTATTTCCCTATTGATTTCCCTATTTATTTCCCTATTTATTTCCCTATTTATTTCCCTATTTATTTCCCTATTTATTTCCCTATTTGTTTCCCTATTTATTTCCCTATTTATTTCCCTATTTATTTCCCTATTTATTTCCCTATTTGTTTCCCTATTTATTTCCCTATTTATTTCCCTATTTATTTCCCTATTTATTTCCCTATTTATTTCCCAATTTATTTCCCAATTTATTTCCCGATTTATTTCCCGATTTATTTCCCGATTTATTTCCCTATTTATTTCCCTATTTATTTCCCTATTTATTTCCCTATTTATTTCCATATTTATTTCCCTATTTATTGCCCTATTTATTGCCCTATTTATTTCCGTATTTATTTCCCTATTTGTTTCCCTATTATGTTCCCATTTATTTCCCTATTTATTTTCCTATTTATTTCCCTATTTATTTCCCTATTTATTTCCCCATTTATTTCCCTATTTATTTCCTTTTTTATTTCCCTATTTATTTATGTATTTCCCTATTTATTTCCCTATTTATGTCCCTATTTATTTCCCTATTTGTTTCCCTATTTATTTCCCTATTTATTTCCCTATTTATTTCCCTATTTATTTCCCTAATTATTGCCCTATTTAGTTCCCTACTTATTTCCCTATTTATTTCCCTATTTATTTCCCTAATTATTTCCCTATTTATTTCCCTATTTATTTCCTTATTTATTTCCCTAATTATTTCCCTATTTA
>BGPT01001012.1:172212-191441 GCA_003297045.1 Symbiodinium sp. clade C Y103
TTCCCTATTTATTTCCCTATTTATTTCCCGATTTATTTCCCTCTTTATTTCCCTATTTATTTCCCTATTTATTTCCCTATTTATTTCCCTATTTATTTCCCAATTTATTTCCTTATTTATTTCCCTATGTATTTCCCTATTTATTTCCCTATTTATTTCCCAATTTATTTCCCTATTTATTTCCCTATTTATCTCCCTATTTATTTCTCTATTTATTTCCCTATTTATTTCCCTAATTATTTCCCTATTTATTTCCCTATTTATTTCCCTATTTATTTATGTATTTCCCTATTTATTTCCCTATTTATTTCCCTATTTATTTCCCTTTTTATTTCCCTATTTATTTCCCTATTTATTTCACTATTTATTTCCCTATTTATTTCCCTATTTATTTCCCTATTTATTTCCCTATTTATTTCCCTATTTATTTCCCTATTTATTTGCTTATGTATTTCCCTATTTATTTCCCTATTTATTTCCCTATTTATTTATGTATTTCCCTATTTATTTCTCTATTTATTTGCTTATGTATTTCCCTATTTATTTCCCTATTTATTTCCCGATTTATTTCCCTCTTTATTTCCCTATTTATTTCCCTATTTATTTCCCTATTTATTTCCCGATTTATTTCCCTCTTTATTTCCCTATTTATTTCCCTATTTATTTCCCTATTTATTTCCCTATTTATTTCTCTATTTATTTGCTTATGTATTTCCCTATTTATTTCCCTATTTTATTTCCCTATTTATTTCCCTCTTTATTTCCCTATTTATTTCCCTATTTATTTCCCTATTTATTTCCGTATTTATTTCTCTCTTTTTTTTTGCCTTATTGCAATTTGGGTTGAGTGCTGTTGGAGCTCTTGCAGCAAGTTTTTCTATGGAGACAGCAACAAGTGCAAGAAAGCCAAGCTGTATCAACAGACTGCTCCAATTATGTATTGTGTATTTCCCTACTAGTTCCGAGAACTTTCCTGATTAATGTCGTATCATTTGCCTAGTATTGCCCTATGTATTTCCTTATTAGTTGCCTATGATGTTTTTATGATTTTTGTTTGATTTCCCTATTACTTTTATATTTCAGTACTACAAATTAAACTAATATGCCAAACAACCTTACCAAATAAGAAATAACATTATCATCCAAGTAGCCATGGGAAATACATGAATTTCACCTGCAAAAAAAAAAACAAACCACTCAAAAAACTATTGCACATCCCATAGGCAGAGCCACATGTCCTACGACCCCCTGGCGAGCTTGGCCCAACGGTACTGAAAGCAAAACCAAATCGCTACAACTTTGATACACGTACTTCAATCCTGTAGACGCCCATGTCATCAGAAGGCACAATTCTACACCGTCGGAAAATGTCAACAGACAATCCGAATTTCATTGGATAATCATCCCTGAGTTGTACGGCCTCGATCAGCTTCTTGAGCTCCTGATATCAGAGACACGGCAGGCGTAGCACCGCGTAGCAGGTGCACTTCTTGGTACACTCCAAGTGACCAGCGCTTTGGGATACAGCATCAATGTTCAGAGCTGATGCAGCTGATGCAGCTGATGCTGACTTCACTCAAAGGATTCAAAGGACTCTACATGTACTCAAGCTTGGTAGCTGCTACACCACTTCACTTAAGGGTTGAAATCTTGAGGTTTGAAACGATTCGCCTGCACAAACATCAGAAGCCAATCACAATGACACCAGTTGAAGCCATGACATGGACTTGTTCCCGCCAGTGGTTTTCTGAAAAATGGCATATAATTGATAGTACAAATCCATTCCATGGTTTCAAACCTCGTTTCCCTGCTTAATTTGCCATGAAATCTGGTCAATTTCCCACGTTACCAAAACCCAGTTGCAGAATCCACGCGGCGTCTCCTTCTTGTTGAGCAGCTTTTCTCGGAGATCTCTCAGGAGCGCCTTTTCGCCGCGAAACTGCAGAAGAAAAACCAGATGGACTGGTCATGTTTTGCAGTAAAACATATATATATACCAAAACGATGATCCATAAATTATGCATGTATGTCCTGCCCATACCTGGTCTAGCATAAACTCATCCAATTTTTGGACGTTTCAATGTTTTTGATTATCCACTAGTGTCCCTTCAACCATTGTGAGTGATGCTTTCCCAGCGAGCTCCCGAACTCTTGCGCGAAGACGGCCACGCCAAAGCTCTTGGATCATGATAGCACCTGTCTCTGAAGTCATGCTGGCTTCGAGAACGAGAAAAACTCACAGAATTGGCAAACTGTCTAGGTGAATTGTTTAACCTTCTGAGCTTCTGCAACCAATTTTTTCAGTGGATAACTACCATGGTTTAGCCACATCAAAAAAGGCCTAGATGACCTGTAAAAATGAGAACATGTCCTTGAAATGTCAACCTTTTAAAACGATTTCATGTTGCCAGTGCCACCTTTGTGGCGTTGTTTTTGATCCGCCTCCAGGACCTGGCACGTGACCGATTCTCCACATCTGGAGATAAGATCTCTTGGATTTTCATGTAGAAAAAAAAACGATGGAACTGGAAAAAGATCTCGGATCCTTGGACGCATTTTTGGACTTCATGATTTCAAGTCCGTTTTTGTTATAACAAATCCTGGAGAAAGAAAAACGGCTTTCTCTCGCGTGATTTGGGAAGACGTTCGAATTGCTGATGACTTTGATCATGGGAAGAATCAAGGACGAAGAAAATGCATGGCTTCGTCTCGAAATTGGCTCACTATTTCCGGACAATCCTACATATTCATGTATACTTCCCATGACCCAAGAAATCCCATAGGCTTCTCAACTATCCCCATCCCATGGCTCACCTCTTTGCTCACCATTCGAGAGAAGTAGGGTCGCCCAGTCACCATCTCCAGCTCCGCAAGCTCCACCTTTGATTTGACTGTGGAAAATAGGGATCTGAATCCCATCAATGATGGGGATATCATAGCAGTATACCGCGATGAAGTGGGATCAACTGGGATAATTATTATAGAAAATAGGGATTATAATCGGGATACCAAGGATACAATATGGATATAATGGGGCTAGAAACAGATGTAGTATGTATTAGCAATTTTTCTGTTACCTTTCTCATTTTTGATACATCTTGCAGTCATCATGAGAATATCTACATTCTCGATGTACAATTCAAAAATAAGACTCTATATAGTGTCGAATTACTCCAGAATTTATCTCTATATCTTCATCTCCCAATTCATGCCCGTTATATCGCAATTGCATCCCATCACATCCCCATTAGTATGAGTTTACAGTACCTGGGAAAAAAAAAAAAACATTACCCCCAATTCCGGTAGATGATCATCATTTGTCCATTGAAATTGCCATGTATTGGGGTATGTCTTCATTTTCAGGTACCAAAGCCACACACTCTGATAATTGAATCGTTTGCTATTGAAAATCACCATGTTTAATGCGGATTTATCATTTCTAAACGGACCATGGCTTAACCACTTCGCAAACGCCAAATGACTGGAGAATTCTCTCCCATCCCCATGTGGTTTCAGAATGTTTCAGACCTGCAGCGCTCCCTCATCGCAGAAGCACAAGCCATCAGGATCCGCCAACATCCGCGAGAACTGCCCCAAATCGCAACCATCGCGGCTATCGCGAAAGCCGCTGAAAAAGGTGCCCCAATGGTAGCGGCGAGCCATGTATTCGTACTCCTGGTGCCGCAAACTACGGATCTGTTTCTTAACATGGGCTTATATCACGGAGATTTTGTTGAGATCTTTGCCGATGTAGTGGAGATATAATGGGGAGAACTCTAAGAAGCTCGGAATTCCGGTTCTGAAAATTCACAGTGGGAATTTATCACTTTTTATGCGGGGTAACAATCAATGATATCATCGGGATATGATATGGGTATGACTATGTATTTGGGGGACCTGAACATGCTGTGGTTTAAACCATGGGTTTCAATGTGGTATCAAGTTTTCAGACAAGTCATGTCCAACACTGGGGCAAAAAGCACCCATCGAAAAAAGGGCTTCAAAAAGATTGAATGATAACAATAATCATATAACAATAATAATCAGATCACAATGATAATAACAATAATAATGGCAAACATCATCAAAATCAAACATGAAAGTCACAATGATAATAGTAACAATATCAATCATAGTGTTTTTTTTACTATAGTGATAATAGCCATTCATAATCATAACATTTCATGTAAAACAAATAGAATGGCTGAGAATGGCGAAAATGACTGGAACTATGCCGTCCTTGTCCCAGTCTTTCGAGGTCCCTTGAAACCCCAGGTGCTTGGCAAAACGGAGCAGCTCGGCACGGCCCAACCTGGACAGAGGCAGCCGAAAGGCTTTGGCTACTAGATGAGTGCGGAAATGCTGGAAGAATATTGGAAACCTTGAGAAAAACTTGGGAAAAAAAATTTGAAAATTCCTGAAATTGAAGAAACATCTCTCAACCACTGCATTTGATGTTTTTTTCTGCCAAATGTTTGACAAAAAATTTTGGGGAAATGATGATAAGAACTGCATTTCATGATATCGTTGGATTAATGGGAAAGTGTTTTTGGCCACTTGATTTCATGAAAACTGCAAGTTGTTGAGGGAACCCACTGGATTTGGAGGTACACCACGTCTAACTGGAAAGCGGGGACCATCATGATAACATACCCATTTATATAGTAGGAATTTTAATGTGGTTTAATGGGGAACATAAAGTTTTCTTCAGCTCTGATTGCAATTTGTTTCCGGCCAACCACTGGATTTCCGGGTATCCGACATTTTCAGACAAATCCGACATTTTGTTCACACTTTCCTCTGACAAGTGTCCTTACTCCACATGCTCCATTCTTCCCTGCCTGCCTGCCATTTCTGTTGATGTCAGCCCAGTTGAAAAACTCCTGGAGCGCAAGAGGTGAGATGTGCTTTTTTGGTATCAGCTACAGCAGCTATAGAGTTTCTTGACCTCTGGAGACACAAAAATATTAAGATATCAACTTCTATCAACTACTAAAAACGGGTGGCTTCACTTTCTACACATTTTGTTCAGTTTCCATAAAGGAAGCCCAAAATCGTCTTGTCTCAGATACGTCACTTGTTGAATGGGGATACCAACCAACCATATTTCCCCTTGGAAAATCCACCACAGTTGATTTTCCCAGCTAGAAACCTCCATTCATGGGATCGTCCCATTCATGGCTACCCCGGCCGGTCACACGTCTACATCCTTCACCAGGTCGTCACGTGGAAGCTGCTTCGGAGCTGGAACACGGAGGTTCGAGAGCATCGTGGCCAGCTCCATGTCGTTGCTGTATCACCTGGAACAAACGCATAAAACGGGGATGGTGATGATGGTTTACATCAAAAACCTGTCTTTTTTGAATTGAAACCTCCAGATTTCGCAGAACATATGAGGTTTCGACTGTATGTTTCACAATCGTATTGGTTACATATCCAGACAATGTCTGATGTTCCATCTAGTGTTGCATCATATTCTCATTGTTGCTGGATTTATCTGTCCACCTTTGGGCCAAACAAATTCAAAATGCATTCGCATCAGCCAACAATGATCTGGAGACAAGCAGCTGTCTTCATCAGCCAGCAGCTCTGCAAACTGACGGCCTCACTGCTCCATGAAGATGTTGATGCTGAGAGTTCGTCAATTTTTGCCGTAGCACTTTGTTTTGTTTAAAACCTATGGAAACCGTGCTGGGAGTGTGGTTGATATTGAGCCTCCGGCGACTTGCACCAAGGGTTGCATTCCTACAGCCAGGTCAAGAGTTTTACACACAAAGAGACGCCTTCATTCCTGCCGCAACTATTGGTGTTTTCTCTTTTCAATGTATCCAAGGATCAAATGATCAAAAAAAATTTAATGAAAATCTGATTTCGTGATCGTTTGAAAGGATTTGCAAGGTAAATGATCTCAGATTTCACTTCGGGGGACAACTCATCACCAAGATTTCGCTGTCCCACAAGGCGAGCACGAAAAGCCCACAAACAACAGGCGCCCATAGTGAATGGAAAAAAACAAAAGGCGCAACACATTTTGGAGGAAAAACGTAAAAAAAAAAAAGCACAATTCGAGTTTCAAGTCGGTCAAAAGGTACATAGGAATCTTTCACTGTCGGGAAAGTGATCGGACAACGGGAAGACTTCTTGGGGGAAGGTCTTGACTATTTGACTTGACATCCATTTAGCCAAGCACTGTTCCCTGATTTTCTGTAGAGTTATATTGATACAAACTGGAAATGCACCGCAGTGGTGCACAACATGTGGGTTTATGTCTGGGGTACCTCCAATTCTCACGGCTTTGCCGTGGTCTTTGCCAAGGATCCAGTTGTAGGACCGGCAAAGAACGACGTATTCTTTGTCCCACTCTGCTTCACCACCTTCAAATCCCAGCAACCAAGCCATCCTCAAGAGTTGGTTGCTACCTCAGGCGGAAGTCAGCACATGAGTTTGCACACAAAAACGAAACATTTGTGAAAATGTGCACACATATCGTTAAAAAAGGCTGACCATGTACATGAATGATCATGAAAATCATATGTCATCATAGGTGTACTTAATTATACATCTATCGCCTTAAGTATTTGTAATTCTTTCTATCTAGCTTTTGTCTCCCTATCTATCTATTGATCCATACCTCGTATTTTGACTCGTACCTATGTGTCTATCTGCCTTTGTGTCTCCGTATCTATGTGTATCTTTGTGCCAATAGAACCTATATATAGATATAAACGTGCATGTACATCCTTCAAGCAACTCGCAAATTGCATGTCATGATTCTCGTCACTTCACAAAAAGAAGAAATGTGAAAACATGGTTGCCATAGTTTGTTTCAAAATAGGGTACCCCAAGATCCACTACTTACTCATCATTTTCCCATGCGCCATTCAGTTGGTCCAAGATCTTCAGCTGCTTTGGCTGTGCGACTCAAATAGTTCGTCACGTAGCCGCCCAAGGCATTGAAGAGACATGCCAAAAGTTCGGATCTGGACACGGAACAGTAAAAAGCTCAGTCAATCTGCAATTGTGTAAACACAAAAATGGTGATTTCCAAGTGATTTCCATGTTTTGACACAAGTTTATCTTTATTTCGTGTGCAGATGTTGATGTTGTGAGCCGGCCTTGAAGTAAGCTTCTTCTTCGCACGGGGATTCTTGTGAGCCTAACAAAGTGGAGGACACAGAAACACAGAACGTCACCAGATGTGTTACAACATGTTACAGTACAACTGAGGATAAACGGCCTTGGGGCACGCAACCACAACCTGCCTTCGGTCTCTCGGGATCACTTCCCAAGAGCTTAGCTTTGCACTCCAGACTCCAAACCATCAGATTTAATTATCTCCACATTTGCTGGCTTCTTAAACTCGGGGGGAGGCAAAAATCATCCAAATCACTGAATCATGTGTCGATTTTCATGCTTGCACAAAGAAAGGTTTGGGGTACCCCAATCACTCAAAAAACACCCCTCAATCGGTACGTCTCAACTCATAGGAGATAACGGGATAACTAAATATACACATTTATATATATATATACACATAGAATGTCGTGTGTATATATATATATATACATATATATATGTATATGTACATATGTATTGATATACTGTATATCAATATTGAATACAGTATCAAAAAAGAATAAAAAAGCAGACATTCGAAAGTTGGTCCCCAAAATTCCTCCAGGGGAAGCGCTCGCGCCTTGACGCGTTGGGCCGCAGCTTTGACGGCACGTCGCACCTTGGCAGCTTCGAAGTCGGCACCTTTGGGCAAACGAGGCCCCAGGAACAAGCCAACGGTGATTAAACGGGGGAGTGGGGATTCTTGATGAAAATAATGAGGATAGATGACTAAGAATGTTCATTTAGGTGTGTCTAAACTGGGGCATAAACCAAAATAATGATTTTTAACCAGGAAAATGGTGATTAACGAATGGATTTTGAGGTGACCGGTGACCTATTTCAGGCAAACCATGATATGGCTGGTGAAAATGGTGAATGTCAACCCCTAAGATCTACCTGGTTGATCCCCAGTCGCCAAATACCCCGGCTGTATCAACGGATGAATCCAAGGTTGACAACATCCAATTAGTATCAAATCCACTCCATGGCCACCCTGCACAATACATCGGCGATACAAGTTTAAGTAGATGTGTTTTTTTGAATTTGGGGAATTGTTGGAGACTTAGACTGGTGCCTTCTTTTTAAACAATAGATTCTATGGCATTACTGTGGCTCAAATTAGGAAGTGCAGCGGCCCCGTGCCTGCTTGGCCTTGCAGCTCTTTCGGAACCAACGAATTTGATGATCGCCTGCAGCAAATCTGAACCTGCAGTATACATACCAGACCAATTGTACCAATTTCAAATTTGCTATTGTTCCGAGCTTCAACTCCAGACCTTAAACGCCTGGAGGAGTTCTCTGCTGTTCTAAATGTGTTTAAATCGCGTTTCCCAGTTCCGAAAATGTGTCATTCCTCGTAGTGTCAGCTAATCCTGCTTCCAATTCTCGGCCTCCTCTCAGCCTGGCTCAGCACAACTCAATTCAGGTGGTCCATGTTCTCTCTGGGATTCAACACAATTGTTCAAGTAACTGTTCCCTCACCTTTGGAGATGGCGGCTTCAGCACCTGTCCACCCGCAACCAGAAAGGCCACCAAGAATCACCAGCACAAGAAACGTGTCTGGCCTGCGAGGAACTTGTTGAACTTGAGGCTTTGGCCTGACAAAATGAGTGTCCAAGACTTTGGGAAGATCAGTGGTTATCATCATTTTTTTCTATTTAGATAGCTGTTTTACAGATAATTTAGGGTCATACCTAGTCATACCACCAAATATCCAAAGAGATCAGTATACTCCGTTTGATTTGCAATTGGGGAAACCTCAGTGTGATATCGCCCTGGACGAAATCATTATAGCAAAGGTTTCAACAGCCCGTCAAACTAAGTCCACTATCACCTTGATCGATTCTGGCAAACAACTATGATAGGTGGCATGTAAATGGGATGTTGAAAACGGAAAATGGATGAGAGTGGGATGTCTACATGTACGTGTGTATGTGTGTATATATATATATATATATATGTATATATATATGTATATATATATATATAGCAGGATGATGTTTTTCCGTTGCTTCTTGTGGTTTTTCCATCTGAGATCTTCAATCTATCCAGCCAGAGCTGTGCCTGGCCTTCGCTTTGGGCGAGGATGGTGACTGCAGGGAGGCAGCGATCACCAATTGGGCCATTCCCAAGACATCCCAAGACTAAACAGTGCAACAAATCTGACCCAATCGCATCACATCTTCAGATTCCAACATAGCTGCAAGTGTGCAGGAAAACACATTGTTTATTCGAAGAAACTTCATTCTTCCATATTCTTCCTACTTGGGATTTTCAAAAGTCCATGACAGGAATCCGTTCCCCACCTTTGGCGCAGCTTTGGCAGCCTGGAAACAAAGCAAAAAGGATGTGAGACATGCATTGGCAAATATCATTGNCATGACAGGAATCCGTTCCCCACCTTTGGCGCAGCTTTGGCAGCCTGGAAACAAAGCAAAAAGGATGTGAGACATGCATTGGCAAATATCATTGAGAAAACTTGAAATATCCCAAAATATTTTTCGAGTGCAAGGCCACCGTGGCACGTTGCGTGACAATGACCATCCCTGAATCTTAATCTCCAAGATGTTCGATGAATTTCCGGGTGGGGTTCAGCGGGGCGTTTCCACGTTTCCAAGCGTTGGTGCCCCGATTTCCTGTTTCTAAGCGAAGATAAAGATCGGGTTGTCACTGGTTGTCACGGGTTGTCCATTCTGCCAACCATCCATTGTCCAAATTTCAAGCATCAATCAGCACCACGCTACACAGGGCTGCGCCATCCAGAATCCACAACACATTCCTCCATCGACACTTTTGGTAGCTTTGCTGATCTTGAATTTGCGGTGGTGGATGGCAGTGCATGGTTGCGTGTCTGACCCCTTTTGACCCTCTTTCAAGGTACTGCCTCCGGTCTAGTGCGGACGCCAACTAAGCTAAAATACGGATCTTCAACCGCTGGTTTTGCTTATTATCCAAACAAATAAAGACACCGTTCCAAGGAGGGTTCACAAGTTGTGATAAAAGCATTTTTTGCATTTCAATGTTTCATCAAGCCTTAAACGCCTTCAATTCCAGTCCCCTGTGCACACGATTGAGAGGTTCACATCCATTGTGTTCTTTCCTTTGCACATCCAGGTTCAACATTGCAGGAAGAATGAACAGGCAANAATTCCAGTCCCCTGTGCACACGATTGAGAGGTTCACATCCATTGTGTTCTTTCCTTTGCACATCCAGGTTCAACATTGCAGGAAGAATGAACAGGCAAAATGGATGGAGAAAGTTGTGATTGAGGTTGTAGCAAGGTTGTAGCAACATCACATGAGTTGTGTTCCTTTNTCAACATTGCAGGAAGAATGAACAGGCAAAATGGATGGAGAAAGTTGTGATTGAGGTTGTAGCAAGGTTGTAGCAACATCACATGAGTTGTGTTCCTTTTGTGCCTTGAACCGTCACGGACTTTCTTCAATGGTAAGCATGGTCAGGGAGTTTTTAATTCCTTGAGTATATCAGGGTTTCTTGTAATTACTTCAACCTTCCTCAAAGTATCGCGACTTGCCAGTTGATACCAAAAATGGGCTACAAGCATCCCAAATTTGCAAAATATCGCCAATCAGACTTGCTTTCATGTGGATTGCTGGAAAATATGGTATCTCCCAAATCCACCGGTTAATGATTATGTTACCATGTTCCCTTCATTTTCATTCATTTTCCAGCCGTTTTGCCTAAATTTTGCCATTTGGGGTATGTTCCAGCGATCGCCTTCGGAGAGCCAGATGAAGCCGAAGCTTTTGGTACAGAGACTTTTGCATCCTGGGGAAAAAAATATGAGTTTGATGAGTTTGTTTCTCATTCAAAAAGGGCTCGTTGGCAATTAAGTACTACCACAAGGTCTCGTTTCTATTCGTTTCTATTCGTTCTTATGTCAAGAACCTCTACTTTCAAGGCACCCGCACTCTCTGGCTCTGCATGGTCTCAGCGTCCTGCAACAGTGACAACACGATGATCAATGATGGAAACCTGCTGGGCGCAATAAGAAACTCGTGTTTTGACAAGAAAAGAAAGTGCACAGGTGAAAGGATGCTGGTGGCATATTGAATTGACATTACAATAATTTCACCATCAAATGATGGATCTGCATACAGTCCTCATGTTCACTTTCACTTGCTGAGCTGGAGTCCTGACACGGATGTGACATGTTTCTGACATAAGAAAAGGAAGCTCATGCAAACTCTAACCGAACCTGCTGATTCACTGCGCTACTGGGTAGTGTTGGTGTTGTCCGTTTCTAAGTGCAACTGGTTCCACAAATTCACCTGTTCAAGCGAGCCCGGCTAGCTTGAAAGAGACAGTGTCAAACATGTGAAGCGGAAGGACAAGAGCCAAAAAGCATTACAATCCCATCACCCTAGTAGTAAACACACCCGAAACAGATCCCAATATGTGATTTCATCCCCTACATCCACCATGTTTTTTTTCCAATCGGGGGAAGGGATCAAAGTAAATCCAAGTATCATTTCGATATGTTTCAACATCTCTGAAAGAAGCAAGATCTGAACTCGGAACAACACGAGTTCAACACGTGCAAGGCACAACCCCGCCTCGGTCACAGAGCTTCCACTTGTGGCCTGTGATGTGGGGGGCCAGAGTTCCCGCAGGATGGTGCAAAATTCCAAAACAAAGATGTATCATAGATACATGTGCATATATCTGTCATAGACTATCAGATACTATATATGAATGTATATTTATGTTGTGTATATGTATATGTATATATATATATATGTGATGCATGCAGAATGAACAAAAAAAACAACAGACCTGTACCTTTCCTTTACCTCCTTCTAGTCTCCACTTGCTGCAGTGCTCTCGTAGCACTGGGAACCTGGTGAACCAAACACCAGCACACCGCTCCTTGGAAACACGTTTTGGCGAAGCACCTGACCAAACCATCTCCAGACATGAAAGCAAAACAATGAAAACACGTGTGACGACATGAGAAAAATCGGATGCAATCTGAGAATAATATGATATAATGAGATATCCATGATATCTAATCAACAAATTACATATAGTGAGTAAATCTATGGGTGTATAATATCACATCATCTACTTTATAGTACTTTATATCAAACATACAGCTGCCAGGCCTCCTGAGCTTTTTAGACTCCTCAGTTCCCGGTGGTCCGGTGGGAAGAACTTATGGAAAGGCACACTTGATGTGATCATCATGTGATCCAATTTGTTTGCCATGAAAAAATGGAAAGAATGGATAATTGCGGGAAATCAATCATAACTAATAATAACCATCAATGAAATGGATGAAATATGGTAAAATTGGTGGATAGAATTGATATTTCATGAACCTATACAACTTGGGGATGATTGGATCAACAACTGTAACAACTGGATTAGACGAATCTTGACCTAATCAAACGCAAGTGGAAAATACATTGGAAAATCACCATCAATAATGGGGGGTGGGGACATAATATGCCGAATCATGGAAAGTGACGAAGGAAAGATTAAGGAAAAAGATCTATGATGACAATATGATGACGAGGGAAACCATGCCCAAATCCATTTAGATTGCAAGGAAAACATGTTTGTATAAAACGCTACCGTTGCAACAATATCATCAAAATGTTTTTTGAGAGTTGCGTTTTCAACATTTCATGACACAAAATCATGTTTTAAAGTTTTGGTCTGAGTCGGCATCATGATGCTGCTTCTGCTACTCTTGGGCGAAATGCATCCAGCCTGTCAAGGCACAGCTATTGAAATCATGCCGAGTTTGGTAGAATGAGTCGAATGCAGTACAGTTGAAACATGTTGAAACATTTCACTCTGAACTTTGAACAAAATCTTTCCCGGTCGAACTGGGTGAAGTCAGAACACCGCCTGTGGTGAAACATTACGTTGCTGCTCATCACTGTGCTTAAACACAAGAAGATGTTGCTGTCTCAATCTGTATGATACAATGGTCTCTCCTTTGAAAAACTAAAATGCACATGCAAATATGTTTTGCTTCATGGTTCAGTCCTGATACTTGCATTTCAGGAGGGAAGTGGTTGGACATTGACAGATACTGGATTAGATATGGCATGGCCCATGCATCATGTCATCATTATCATGGCTTTGTGATCCACATGTCATAAGGCGGAAAATTGTTGAGAGAAATCAGACTGTCCCAATGCAAGCGTTCGACCGAAACAACCAGCACTGTGTTGTTTTTGAAATGTGTTGCCTTGACAGTCAGTTCACATTGGTAGAGGTTGATTGGTCAACGGCGGGTGGCCGGACATGAGTGGTAATACGAAACATTTTTTGTGTCTTCAAGTTAGCATTAAGTGATTTTGTCTTAACCACACATTCGACAAATACCTAAGCCCCTGTAGTTTTTCATGGAACATCACCTGTCAGGAGGAACATCACCTGTCAGGAATGCTTGGGTTGCTTGGGCTGTCGGCGCGTGTCAAAAAGGTCAGCACTATTCATGAAACCATGTGAAACCACAGCAGACGTGATTCGAACATATTCGAAATGTGGCCAAATTTTGGACCTATCCAGTTACGTCAGGAAACATACAAGCATCGCTCACATTGCAGGCGGCGCATCTTTTCCGTCTAGAAATGGAACCGCGAAACCGAGAATCCTACAACCGCACCGTCGCCTCACTTCTGCGACGTTTCCTCACAGTCTGCTGATACCTCGATACGAGCCGCAACGCGTCAGGTCATCCAAATATCCCAATGACCCGACCTAGAGACCCCACAACGGCGGAAAAAACAGACGGAAAGAATTGCAACTGGAATCCACCTTCATCTTGCTCCACCCCGGACGACACCCTCTAGCTCTTCACAAAGAGACCTGACTTCAAAGATGCCCAGCGTGGAAACCCAATGGGCAGGACAAGTGATCTGAAAAATGTTGAATCTCCCGGTCATCTTGGGGCCTTCTGTGGAAATGGCATTCGAAAAATTAACCAAGGGAAATTTTGGGGTTGATTGGGCACCTAAAGTGGAAGGTTTCACCACAAATAAGCAGGGGATTGCGCAGGTGCTGAAGTATGATATGTTAAGATGTTGGAAGTTGACCTTTTCCCGGTGCGTCAATATTGTACAAGATGGATTTTTTCGTGGAAACCATCCTCTTGCAGACAAAGGCTGGAGTTGTTCGAAGGAGTGCTGAATTAGAGACCATACGCGATCAGAAAACAACAGATGGGTTCATTCACGGACAGCCATGCAGCGCATGCAGTGCATTGATGGGACCCAAGTGCTCTGGTTCAATGTTTTCCCTAGTCTTTCTGGTGATGTCCCAGGGCGAGCTGAAGGTATCTCATTTCAGATTGTGTAGCAAACTGCGCATGCTTCTGCAAGCGTCGTATTCAGAGGGTTTGGGCACTATGGCTGAGCGTCGCTTTCGCACGCTTGTTTTGAGCGTGTCACTTGTGGATCAAAAGCAACGCTGTGCTGAGTAGCAGCCTGCAGCCACATCAAGATTGGTAAAAATTCTAACGCTCTAACATTTGATCAATGTGTCTAATTACTGTGGTGTGATCGGGCCTCAAATGTCTTCGATTCTCAAGTTACCCATGGGCCCTGGTGTTTGCCAACCAGCATTGGTCAGCTGGTTGTGGACATCCACCCTTGTAACTCCGCACACGCCTTCATGGGCACATGCAGCCTGCATGACTACGTTTGAGTCCGAGAATTTTAGACCAAAAAAAGTGCAAATTGGGCGAAATCCGACTTGAAAGGACTGGGGTGGACGAAAAGTAGGTTCTGCTGGATCAGGGAGATTGAAATAAGTTTTGAATTTTGGAGAAATTATACCAGCGTTGACCCCAAACAGAAGACAGAAATATTCAGCGCCGACTTGCTGTCTGCCATGAAGCATTAGGTGCAACAAAGGCAATATTCAGAGNAAATATTCAGCGCCGACTTGCTGTCTGCCATGAAGCATTAGGTGCAACAAAGGCAATATTCAGAGAAAGAGCGACGGCAATTGGAAGGCAAGCAGGACATCAAGGAGGCCGCTGCACAGAGACAAAAGTGGCAGGAAGGTGGGACAAGCGGCCGGCAAGGAAAAACCGTCTGTCTCCAGGACAGCGCAAAGACAGAAGCAGAAGACAATTGAGAGCAAGTGGTGGCCAAGATAAAAGGCGTTTTTCTGACGCAATTCCGGCGTAGAGAAGAAGATAAGCGGGAAACAAGTGGGAGACAAGTAGATACAAAGGACACTCGTCCATCGCAGCACAGAAAAGAAGTGGGAGGCACATGAGAAGGACAAAGGAGACAAATACAAACAAAGAAAACATGGATCCCAAGGATGTGGCTGGTTTCAAAGGTATTGCTTAGGGATTGACGCGGCCCAAAATGAAAAAATCATGTGAACCAGAGCGCCCAAAATGGACCACAAATGTGGTAGACAGCAGTAATTTTTTTTGCTCAAATAAGCGCACGCTGGCACAAGGCCTGTGTCACTTGTCAATAGAATTAAACAACATGAACAATCATGGGAGAGAAATGTAAAGTCATGCGGCTCAGAGTACCCAGAGTAGGAGACAAGTAAAAAAACCAAAAAAACCATGCAGCCTAGAGCACGCAGAGACAAGTGCGGGAGACAAGTGGGAGACAAGTGCAAACACTCACGCAGCCCAAAGCACCCACAGTATAGGAGACAAGTGGGAGACAAGGGGTAAACTTATGCGGCCCAGAGCACCTAGAGTGGGAGACAAGCGTGGAGACAAGTAGGACAAGAGTAAACGCATGTGGTCCAACGACCCAGGGTGGAAGACAAGTGTGGAAGACACGTAAGAAACAAGTGTAAACTCATCCCGCCCAATGCGTCCAGAGACAAGTGCGGAAACTACGTGTGGGACAAGTGCAAACTCATTCAGAGCACCTAAGGGTGGGAGACAAGTGTGGAAGATAGGTGTGGAGACAAGTGGAAACAAGTGTGGGAAACAAGTGTGGGAGACAAGTGGGGAAGAAGTGCAGGAGACAAGTAGACAACAAGTATTAACTCATGCGGGAGAGACGTGTGGGAGACAAGTGTGAAATCAGGCGGAGTGTTCCACGCTTGTCTCCCACTCTAGATGTCACCTTGTCTCCACTCCACATGCCCTGTTTGCAATTTTCACGCTTGTCGCGAACTTGTTTTCCACTCATCTCTCACGTCGTTTCCTGTTCTGGATGCTTTGGACCACATGATTTTACATTCGTACCATTGTCTCTCAGTCTGGTGCCCTTGGGCCGTTTAGACTTGTACCTTTTTTCTTCCACATTTGTCTCCCACGAGAGTGCTTCAGAATTCCCACATTTTGAATTTATCGAATAATACATCGAATAGATTTTTGAATGGATATTGAATAGATTATTGAATAGATCCTGAGTAGAAAACCTAGATAGCGAGTAGCTTTTTCCCACATTGACAATTATACGGACAAGTTAGACCCGCACGGGAAAGGATTGATCAGTAGTACGGCTCCGAAAAAGCTTGCGCGTGCGAATCGAGACCGACGTCAGATCGAACAAGATCTCACTAATGAAAGAAAGTTTCCAACCCTCAATTTCTAAGTGGAACGTCAGCTTCAATCTTTTC
The DNA here is from genome assembly GCA_003297045.1 of Symbiodinium sp. clade C Y103. NCBI lineage: Eukaryota > Dinophyceae > Suessiales > Symbiodiniaceae > Cladocopium > Cladocopium sp. clade C. The sequence continues at coordinate 188,915 of BGPT01001012.1, forward strand.
GCTCGGACGCGACACAAAGAAATGCCGGCACAGAACAGCACAAACGAAGACCAAAAGAGCCGCTCTTCCTTCCTAAATTGTTCCATGTTACTGATATCAGTGAAGTTACAGTTCAGATCTTGACACTTCACTCCCTTGAGCCAATGTCCAACGAAGCAATTCGTGGTTGTGAACATCAACCTTTCCTTAAAGGGTGATGGAACAATTCCAAACCGGGCTTAAAGCACTCTTTAAGATTTAAAACAGCCAACACCGCAAAAATCCTCAAATGCGTCAGCTCTCACCAAAACGTAAAACCACTATTCCGAAACGACATGATTCTTAAAGGCAGAAAATCCTGGAACCGTAATAACGACATGCTTCCGAAAGAAAACTTTACAACTCTCAATCGCAGAAAACTCCTGGAATTGCACGGTTTCTTCTAGCACTGCAATTGCACAATTGTATCCCGGTATGGGTGCTCTAAGCCGCACTTGTCTCCCACACTTGTCTACCACTCTAGGTGGTGTAGGCACACTTATCACACACTTGTTTCCCGCACTTGTCTTCCACACTTGTGCTCTACTCTGTGCTCCAGGCGAATGATTTCACGCTTGTCCCACAATTGTCTCCCGCACTGTGTTTCCCACTCTGGTGCTCTAGGCCGCATGATTTTCCATCTGTCTGCCATTTGCCTCCCACACTTGTCTCTCATTCTGGGTGTAAGTGTGGGAGACAACAGGAGATAAGTGGCAGAGAAGTGCAATTTCATTTTTGGTTCACTTTTTGCATTTGTTTCATTCGTTTGACTCGCACAGCAGATTCCAGTGCCATCCAACACCTTCCAGTTTTTTTTGCTTGGAATAAGCGCACGCTGGCACAGGGCCTGTGTCACTAGTCAAGAAAATGAAAGTGAACAAAAATTAAAATTGAAACGACACCTCCCAGAATGGTGCAACCCATCTGGAGACTTTTCACACTGCACTTGCAGCTGAACAGGACAATGCTTGGGTCGATGAACTTGAAATGAACTGAAGCTGACAGGTTTGTGGACCCCATCGGAGATGCTGCAGATGCGTGGTGACTTTGAGCGTATTAGCCTGAGTTTGCTTACAAGTGCAATAGGCTGGATTTTTTAGATGTCAATTTGGATAGATGTATTCAAACTGCAACTTGTCTTTGTCTTTGCTTGTTTTGGCGTCGAAACCTATTTGGGATGAAGAAGTCTGGAGTGCTATTTCTGGGAATGGAATCCTTATGCAGACAGATTTTTGCAATGAACTCCACAATCTTCCAGTTTCTGAGTGTTTTGGATGGGACAAATCGACAAGGTGCCGCTGGAGCTTCAAGCATTCCTTACTAAAGGATTCGTGAAAATTACTTGGCAAGCTGTAAGATATGTTACGGACAATTATGGGAGGAAGAGCGGGAGTCACAACTGCAAATGGCATTGAAGAGATGGTTAATGGTAGTCATATCCTTCAACAGAAGTACCCTAGTCTGGAGACAGCTTGCAGACGAACAGGATGACAAGTAATACAAAATGTCTTAGTTAGAGTTCTAGTTAAACTAGTTGTAACTAGTTGAGCAATAGTTGCAACTAGTTACAACTAACTATTGGCAATTAGTTCAAATAGTTTGAGTTGNTAAACTAGTTGTAACTAGTTGAGCAATAGTTGCAACTAGTTACAACTAACTATTGGCAATTAGTTCAAATAGTTTGAGTTGGAACTAACTCTGTAACTATTTGGCAACTAATTACAACTTTTTTGCAACTAGTTGGAGAATTAGTTGAAACTAGTTGCAACCTAGTTGCAGAGTTGGTTGTAACTAGTTCTCAACTAGTTGCAGGATTAGTTGTAACTAGTTGTAACCCTCGAGGCCCAGAGTTGGAGAGTTAGTTGTAANGAGTTAGTTGTAACTAGTTGTAACCCTAGCTGCGCGTCCAGGGTTAGAGAGTTAGTTGTAACTAGTTGTAACCCTGGCCCCGAGCCAGCAGTAGTAAAATTTCCTGGCCTTTTGTTTTGCTCATAAAACAATTAGTAATAATAGCAGTAGTAGTAGCAGTAGTAGTAGTAGTAGTAGTACTAGTAGTAGTAGTAAAATTTCCTGGCCTATTTGTTTTGTTCATAACACAATTAGTAATAATAGTTGTTGTGATACTAGTAGTAGTAGCAGTAGTAGAAATATTAGTACTAGTAGGAGTAAAATTTCCTGGCCTATTTGTTTTGTTCATAAAACAATTAGTAATAATAATAGTAGTAGTAGTAGTAGTAGTAGTGGCCCAGGGTTAGAGAGTTGGTTGTAACTAGTTGTAACCCTGGCCTCGGGCCCAGGGTTTGAGAGTTANGGCCCAGGGTTAGAGAGTTGGTTGTAACTAGTTGTAACCCTGGCCTCGGGCCCAGGGTTTGAGAGTTAGTTGTAACTAGTTGTAACCCTGGCCCCGGGTTCAGGGTTAGAGAGTTAGTTGTAACTAGTTGTAACCCTGGCCCCAGGCCCAGGGTTAGAGAGTTAGTTGTAACTAGTTGCAACTAGTTGGAGAGTTGGT
>BGPT01001012.1:191448-209860 GCA_003297045.1 Symbiodinium sp. clade C Y103
CCCGCCCCCCCGAGACCCCCATAGTTCAGGGTTAGGGTTGAACCCTAACCCCAACCCACCCCAGCCGACCCAACCTCCAGGATGATGTGGCTAAGATGGTGGTCCTCAGTGATTTGTTCAGGGGTAGGGCTCCTGCCAGCTGAAGCGTGCAAGGGCCCTCGAGAAACTGTGCAATCAATTTGGAATTGGTGGATTTCCAGTGACCGAGAGCCAGTTGTACCGGTTCTTTCAACTTGAACGCAGTAAAGGGGCTCACCATTAAGACTCAAGAGCTTTCTTGAAGCCATCTCGTTCTGCTTCCATGTGTTGGGGATGGATGGGCTGAAGGATGCGCTGAATAGCAAGAGGTTGCATGGATGCGCAGTGGCGTCGGTGCCTCTTGACAAACTTCATGCAGTTTTATTTCAATCAGATGTTGGGATGCAGTTTTCTCTGGATGTGTTTTGTTCGTGATGTACTCGCGGGCCCGCTGGACTGACGCTAACCTCCTGGTCGACAAAGACGAGGATGGCTGTGCTTGCCTCTGGTGGCCCCGGCCATGGGGGTAGCTGCGCAACTCTAGGCTGATGGGTGGTTGCAGGTTCGTCAGTCAAGGGCATCTAACTGCCTCCTCGACATGCGTTGATGCCAGCGCCTTCACTGGATGGAACCCTATCAAAGAGGCCCTTAACAGCTACAGAGGGCTGGTGTTTGGTTGCGTGCAATCCTACATGGGTCGACGGCCCAACGTGAAAAGAAGTTTCTGCCAGACTGCACCAGGAGTGGCAGGTTCGTTGAATCAACGCAGCCGCAAGAGTCTGACCGAGTGAGAACCACGGCTGAAGAGAGCCAAGGTCCCAGGTCCAGTGCGGGCCCAAAAGGGTATTGAGGAACAGGTGATTGACCTGACAGAAACAAAGGTTGAAGTCACCGACTCAGAAGCTGAAGCTCCCTCCAGTTCATCTGATGAGAGTCCAGAAGAATTCCCTGAGAAGCAGGGAAGGATTTTGTTCCTCCAAAGCCTCCGGAAGGGAACGTGTTTTGGCAACACAAGACGCTTCGCACTTTGCACTTGACTCGTCCAGACTACACCAGAGTTTTCATGTGCAATAAGATGGTAGGACAGCTTCATTCCAAAGAAGGCATGATCATAAGGTATGACACGCCTGTTTGTCGTGATTGTGCAACGGCAGTCAAAGCGTGAAAAATTTCTTTTGCTGAGTTGGGACCGAGGCAAATTCAATTAGAGAGAGATGGGTTGAAAATATTTCAGCCATCCATCTTGCAGGAACCATGCATTAATCCCTCATGCCCCATTGTCAGTTTTTTCATTTTGCTTTGATGTTGGCACTTCAGATCCAGCAGTTTGCAATCATTTTTTGTGGTGCTTTTGGGAGAGTTGGCATTAATCGTTTTGCGAGAATGCGGCTCACCAGAGACCACAGCCATGTTCATGTGCACATGTTTCAACTGGCAACACGCATGGTGATTCAAGCAAGATGGTGAATCATGTCTCAATCACATGTGACAAGGCAGTTGTCAGATCATTTCATGGGAGAGCCGGCAGTTCACATGACTTGCAGCTCACCATCCTTGAGCCGCGAGTAGTTGAGTGTGCATCGTGCAACATCATTGCAGATTGCCCAAACAGACGCATCAGTTCAAACTCCCTTCATCGGGTGTTTTCTAACAGACGCATGTCTTTGCAACATGTTCTTTTGCTGGTGTTTTGGGTTGATCTGTTAATTGCTTTCACCAACGTAGTTGCCATGAGTATCGTTGACAGTGCAGCTGCATTTGAGAGGAAGTGCAAGGAGTTGTGTGGAGGCGAAGATCTTTTCACTTGAAGACCTTAGGGGTCAGCGATTTCAGCACATTGGCATTTACTTTGGGGACGCCGCAAAAGGCCCCAAGTGATGAGCAGTTCACAGAGCTGGGCAACAAGGTATTTGGTGTGCCCACAATTGCACAATTGGCCTTGCTGCGGAGGCTTCATTTTGAAGCCACTACACTGATGGTTGCTAGCATCAACGAGCAGGTTAAGTCAGACACTGCAGATCCTACGACATTGGCAAAGAGGTTGCCGGCAGCTGAGAAACAGTCAAGGTTGGAAACACAGACAAAACGCCTTGCTGGTTTGCGCTTGGTTGAAGAGTTGTCTCCTAGTCACCAGTTGCTAGACTTCACCAATGCAATGGTCGAGACTGGAGTAAGTTGATGCGTGGTGGCCGTGTAGATGTTCAAGGGGCCCGTATGGATTTCCATAGCTCACTGTGAGGCACGTGACAACCGGGCCACGGGCCTGTGGGCGGATACTGCTGAGCTGCTGTTGATTGTTGTTAATTCTTTTTTGCTTCCAAGCTTTGGAATATGAAAAGTGAGGTGAGGTGAGGTATTTAGTTGCTACCTTGGAATGCAGTGTCTCATGAGGGGGGCACTGTTAGTGTCTAGCAACTACCTTAATTTTGAGGCAGCAGTATGCATTGCAGTGACCCTCTTATTTAACCAGCATATTAGGGATATTCATGCGATGCAGTTATATGCATTCCGTTGACACCAACCTTGAGAAAACGAGGGGCACGAAAGGAGAAGGTACGATCCTGTTTTGACTGGGAGTATTAACGTCGTGATTAACCTGCATGGCAAAAATAACGAGTGAAAGTGTGTTAGTTGCGACTCAACAACTGTAGGAGCCAATGTTGCAACGCGAGACTTCAACACACAGACAATCTGTGTTCCACCGGCACTCGATTCACCTCGGCACTGATGGAGAAGTTGGTCATAGTGGCCAAAATCTCTCTTGAGGGAGTAGAACAAAATCTTTACAGTGGTGGTCAGACGTGCCAATCTTATTCTTTTTAATCTTATTCTTTTTAGACCAGAAGCCTCGCTTGAGTGTGTGCCCGCCAGTGGCATGTGAAATGAGAAAACTGCGGGTCTAAGACATCGCTTGTACAGGTTCATCACAGTGGAGCTGTGCATAGGAGCTCATTGCTAGCAAATCAGCTGCATTGAAGCTGTGCATGAGGTTCAAGATGCCATTCATAACATGCTCACTTTCTTCTCGAGCCTCTTTGGAAGTAAGTTGTCCAACTTTCGCCATCAATCTTTCTTCGTAGATTTGCATAATGGCCTCTCCAATGTGATTTTGTTCTTGGGTTGTGAGTAGGTGATCTCTGGGCGGACCAAGTTGCACTTCAATTCTCTCCACTGTGGAGGTGTCAGTGCCGCTGCTCTGGCACCTTGCATGAGCTCACCAAGTGTGGTGGCTGAGCTGTAATCTCCAATTGCCACCGTCCCTTGTAGTTGGGTGAAGATTACTTCAGCCATTTGGGTCCTCTGTGCAGAAGATGGCGGCGCCCCTATCTCCATGGCTCGGTCGCACCTGTGGTTTCTAACTTGATTTGCAGAAGTAACCACAGGGTTTCTTTTTCTATAGCTTGAGATTTAGACACTCTAGGTTGAAGAGATGGTACATGTGAGAGCAAAAGTTTTGCCAATCAAATGTCATGGCTATTGTACGTGAAGCTTGACAGGCGCTGCATCTGTGTCCCCGCTCATTTTTAGTCCAGCTAAGATTGTGCTACTCCTTCCGCACTGACACTCAGGCTTGGACGAATGTAGGCAAGCTTGTAATGGCTACCATTACAATGGGAGCTCTCTCCTCAATCTCAACTGTCTCTTTGGGGTTCCTTAGAGATACAATTGCTTGGACAGGTTCACCTTCTCTGAGTATGGCCACTTGGCCTTGGCTCATCAAGAAGGAGAGCGGAGNTTGGACAGGTTCACCTTCTCTGAGTATGGCCACTTGGCCTTGGCTCATCAAGAAGGAGAGCGGAGCAAAGGGGAGGATGAGCCAGCTATTTTTGCTGCCCCCATGAATAGCCATGCTGCCTTCTCTGATCAGTGACCGGTCTATGAGTTGTAGACAGGCATTCAGCAGAACCCCCACGGTGCTATTGTCCTGTGACGGTAATGAGAAAAGGAGCCATTCTTGTACCTTTGGCATTGCGGCTTCCACTAGGCAGTCGCTGAATCTCACTAGGAGATTAAACCTTGATCCAAAGGCGGATTCCAGAGATTGTTCCTTCGCCCAGTCACATCCAGACATACGCTGATAATACTTTGGAGGTTCTGGGACAGCAGGTTGATAATTATGGGGCGCATAGGCCATCACTCCTAGACTGGGCATCTATCTCCCACTGTATTCTCCTCGGCGGCCTTATTGCGGCCCAGCAGTATCGGTGCACCTGCTTGTCTCCTCCAAGTGTAACGAGTAGCCAGTCTCTATGTCTCTCAGGTAAATCCAGAAGGTCGTCAGCTAGGGGCTTCAGGTGACATGTGGGTCCATTACAGGTGAGCACTTTTTGAAATCGTAAGTCCCGGGCCACGCGCAGTCGAAACGCAGTAGGATCTGGCGACCGTTTCCGCTCTTTCTGTTCTCTCCTGGTTCGGTTCATGTTGGATGCACAACATGATGTTTGTGATGTTTGTTGGAGTGAACTTAGATACTTCCTCTTCTCACTTCGAGAGGGGCAGTCACCGGACTGCCACTCTATGAAGTCTTGCATTGATTCTTGTTTTAAGTCTCACTCAGTTGGCGTGAGAAGAGTAACTGATTCCTGCCGGGAATCCATGGAGCCACACTGTCAGCAACTGAAACGAATAGGGGGTATGCCTGTGCTCAACAAGGTGACCAACACCCATTGTTCGCTGAAGGATTTGCAGACTTCATGTATGGTGCGAATCGTGAGAAACTAATGAACATCAGAATTTGGTGTCGTTTCGACTGAATTTGAACTCTGCACGAAGAGTTCCATCCAGAATTAGATTCAGATTGGGCTTTGATCACTTTACCATCAAATTTGGTACCGTCTATTTTGGTTTGATGTTTTGTGCATGATCTCGAGCATCCTATGTTTGCTCGTGATGGACACTTTGTGATCATCTGCGTCGTGAAGACTGGGTGATGCATGTCATACAATGATTTTGGACGTTTTCATGCTTCTCTCGAAGGATGAGATTTGCCAACCATAGCTAAGCTCAGCGCTTAGCTATTTACCTACGGGTATTGCAGTAGCACGTTGGAATACGTTGGCATCTGACGAGAGACGCCTACTAAAACATCGTGGTGGAGATGTTTGGTCTTGATCATGGACGTGGTTGTTTGAATTGGATGCTTTGATCCAAGACCACAGTTTTTGGATCTTACTTACGGAAGTAAGATGGTGAGAAGTCAACCATATGCGCGGGCATTGGTCACCTTCTCACATACTGGAACTACATATTGCGTGGTATAGACGTTTGGTCTATGACCTCGCCATCTCCGATGCTATGCTCATTGCGTCTGGTTGCTCTGCGATGCGCCGCTTGTGTAAAATATATCGACTTTGGTATTTGCATTGCTGAACCGAGTGGATGTGATGAGTATAGAGCAGAACATTCTGCTCTCCAACTGCTTTGGGAACTGGACATTTGATTTTCTGAGCTGAAGTTTTTTTGGAGAAGAAACCCTACGTTTCCAAGAGTTTTCTGCAGCGGGGATTTGTATAGTTTGATTTGTAGATCACGCCGTTCTCGAACACTTGTTTTCACGTTTTGGTGATAATTGAACTATTTGAGAATTTTTGTGGTGATTTATTTTGTAAGAAGCTGTTTTGAAACTCAAACAGCAGTTTGAACACAGTTTGGAATAGAACTGTATCGAATTGTAGTTTCACTATCAGCAGGACAACTTGGGAAGACAGACAGATGTCTTTTGGTTTCTGTTTGTGCGGCCGTGTGCCGACCTTCTTTTGTGTTGCGTCCGAGCGAAAAGATTGAAGCTGACGTGTACACCTAGGAGTCGAGGTCGAAACTTTCTTTTGTTTTCTGGATCTTCACGTCGACCTAGTATGCGGCTAGATTTTTATCATGGTAGCAGAGCCCTGCGGGGCTACCCAGACGATACACTGCCGACCCCAGCACTAAGGAGGTCGACTAAGGTACTAAAGTTGCATGGCATTGAGCCCCTGTCTGATCAGCCGTTGAGCTTATGCTAGACAGTTGACTTGCGAGTGGGTCAGTGTAGTGGTGTGACTGTAAGGAGCTTATTGATTCAAGAAACCTTTGGGTGACGTCAGATCTGACATGTAAAAGAAGGTAACCTGTGCATTCTTGCTGTGATCAAGTTTGTTCTCTGTTCTATCCAGGAGATTATATAAGTATCTGAGTACTGAGGATTTGTCAGGAAAATGTCAGGTGTGACATTGCTAGCTGCCTGGTTGAGAAGCAACAGGAGGACACTTGAATAGCTGAGAGAATGCCATGTAAGTTTAGTTATCTTGTGTTTCAAGTTTGTTGCGGCAGGAGGTCAGCTGATTCGCTTGCGTAGGAAGCGTTTTGGGACTCTTGGCAACGCGTGACTAGTAGAGGTGTAAAGGGAGGTACGCATGTGCGATGCGTTTAGTAAGAACGGTCATGACCTCAGCCTGGAGCCTAGAAACTAGCAGTTTTTGTGTGACCGTAGCTGCAGGCGTTACCGGTGGTAACCGCAGGCGGTGAGTGAGTAGTCAAGAAGATGGGACACCAGGGTGTCTTGCATCGAAGGATTCTTCTTTGTTTTGAGCTGTCTCTCCGACACTGGACATACTGCAGCGGCAGTAGTTTATCCGACGACTGGAGGACAGAGGATCAGCGGATCATCTTTGTAGGCCGTGTCGATGGCCGAGCTGTCTCCGACACTGGACATACTGCAGCGGCAGTAGTTTATCCGACGACTGGAAGACAGAGTTGTGTGTGTCTCTCCGATACTTGACATTCTGCGGCGGCAGTAGTTTATCAGACGACTGGAGGACATGTTTTAGTAGAGATGGCTGTCGACTCCGACACTGGACATATTCCAGCGGCAATAGTTTATCCGACGACTGGGGGAGTGGCATCATGTGGAGGCTGTTATGTCAGCCAGACTGTCGACCCCGATACTGGACATATTACAGCGGTAATATCCGACGACTGGAGGACAGAGAAGTGGCCGTTGGGTACCCGCTGAGAACCCTGCAGGCGGCAGCGGTGCATCCTTTGGGGAAGGCTGCGATAACGATGTGCACGACGAAGTGGGTCGAGGACTGGCTATGCTCTAGGAAGAACACTTGTGGGACTGAGGTGTTGCAGACAGTGGACATGTGTACTAAGGAGAGGTCACGAAGCATGCCACGAAGGTTCTGGTTTCCTTTGAGATTTGCGATGAACACAGTCGATCATGGTGCTTGCTGGCATGCATTGTCATTTGGTACTAGTTTGTTTCTGGAAATTCACGCGAGGTAATTGATTTGGTTTGGTTTGTTTGACAAGACTTTGCGCATGGCAACTTTAGGCACAATGTGATCTGGAACGTTGATTTAGGTTTGCACCTGTGGTGTTGAGTTTTGATACCAGGAATCTGTGGGAATGACGTCAACATGCTGTGACTTGTAACAGTCCTGTCGATGCGAAAGAAGCCTCGAAGTCTAGGGTGAGAGAGAGGGAGAGCGATAGGGTCAAGGAGCTGCATTTTGTCAGGGAGACTGGACGATTTTGGTGCCAGAGAACGGGAGTTTGTAGTGGACTCGACACGTGGTTGGAGACACTTGTTTGACAAGGAGATGCCTGGCCATCAATGGATTGTGGCCAAGTTTCTGACCTGTCTTTGTGATTGTAGGTCAGTGGTAGTGAAGTGTATGTTGAGCCCGATACGCACTTTGATTTGTTTTGTTTTGACGAGTTTGTGAGTGAGCAAACTGTTTTGCTGTTTAGACTTGGCATGAGGACACTAGGATGTGTGGCAGTTTTGTTTGCGTAGGTTTCCAGGGATGTGCAGGTGGCACAGAACGTGAAACCCAAACAGTGGAGTGTTTGATCATCAGTAGTGGGATTGTTGTATGTTCAACAGTGGTGTGACTTGTTGGGAACGGTTTTTGTAGAAGGGCTCATGGCTCGAGAGTGCTGTGTGCTTGGAAAGACCGTAACTTGGAAGCATCAGGCTGCTGAACTGTGTCTTGGAAGTGACTCTGAAGGAATTCTAGGTAGATGCTTGGATCTGGAGATACTGGTGATCCGGAAGTTTCCGAACTACGTGGACAAGACTCAGGCTGGAAAGGGGGATCAAGGGACTGTATATTGACTTGATTCTTGTGTTTGATCTCATTTTTTTTGGGTCTGGATTGCTGCGAGTCGTTTTCATATGAGTTCTTTTGAACTGATGGTTTACTGTTTCATTTCGTGATTTTGGTTTTGCTTTTGCAGTTGCTAGGAACATGGAACTGAAATTGTTTTGCATTTCTTTGGCATGAAGGTCGTTGTGAGTCTTCACAGAACGTTTTAAAGTTTTGAAGAAGAACTGGATGAATTGGATTGACAAGTTTGAGTTGCTCGTGCAACGCAAGTAATCTGTTTCGGGACTCATGGCTCAGCAACTGAGTTGACAACTCGCTTGTTCTCTGTTTTTTGTGTTTGTGCGCGTCCAGTTAGACTGATGGCAGCCTGCTACGGCTGCAGTGCCTCGGGTCCTGTCAAACGGGCTGCTTTGACGTCTGTGACGCTCTGGATCGCACTGTCCCCTACTCAATTTGCTGACTTGAATGCTGGCAAAGATGTCCATCCAGATGAGCATTCGAATTTGGCCTTCGTCGTTCCGCAGGAGCCGTTGTGGATCGTGCTCAGTACTTCAATGATTGGACACCTGATGGACTTAAAGGGGAATATCACCAGAAAGACTATGTCGTCATGGAATTGGAATTCACCTCTGTGGGTTACATGACCAAGATGGAAGCAGATGTGCTTCACAGGATGACTCCTCAAGAGTATCGCTGGTATGGGCCGATCCGAGCAGAGGAGCGTGACTCGCATGGACGATTGCTGTAATGATTTTCGGACGAGGCTCATTCCTTCACATGAAAGGCAAGTAAGTAGTCTAGCTGATACTTTGAAGCTCTGTTTTGCACCCACCATTGAGATGCCGTGAGCCTGAGTGTGTAGCAAGTTTTCACTTGCATCTTGCGTTTGTTGGGAAAGAGAAATGCAGATGTGCTTCGCAAGAGTGCTCTGTTGTCATTCTGTGGATTCCAGGGTCACCTGGATGTAGGATCAGATTTGTGCGTTTTGTTTTGATTTTCGATGTTTTACTTGTCATTTGTGAGTCAGTTGAACGTTTCTTGATCAAACAAACAAACAAAACAAACCCATGTGATGCACTTGCATTTGCATATGAGCTGACACTTGTGACTTGCGTGATTTGTTTTGGGGTTTTTGGCCAAACCCACCAACGCCAACCAGCAATGTCATCAGTTTGATGTTCTTTGTGAGTGCATGTTTGCATGTTCATGGATGTTGTTTGTTTGCCTGAGATCGGACATTCGAGTGACAGTGCACCGTTTCCACAAGTGAGATGTGACTTGTGAGTCTTCAGGGTAGATGTCTTTAAGAGGGGACTGTCTTGTTCTTCACATCACGGGGTTTATGTTGTAGATGTTAGTTGCTTGTATGCTGTCAACTAGTGTGATCTGAGGGTTGCAAGATCCTCAGGCGAGGATGTAGTGTTTTTGTTGCGGTTGCAAGTGACTTGGTTGAGTCTCTCACCGACCTCTGACTTTGGTCTCTGTTGGTGTGATGGGTTCGTCATCAGATTCGCCAAAAGTGGAAGTGAACCAGACTGAGAATGATGCGAACGCCCCAAGAACTCCTCCAGCTCCACCAGATCAACCAGATCATGAGCGGCCGAGGTCTCCAGCAAGATCGCCGGAATCTACAATGGCTGGTTCTCATCCACCCCAAAGAGTTCCTCCAGGGCTGTCTGACGGGGTCACAGGGGGAATAGCACAGGCTAGGGCTGACCTAGACAAAGCATTACAGAATGACGAAGCCCCGGCAATTGACAGCCCAGAGGTTAGCCGAAGCTGCTGAAGTGGCTGAAGCTGAGTCCGCAGAGAAGGTCAAAGAGGGTGAGAGGGTCGATGACGAGGAGCCAAAAATTTTACCTAAGACCCTCATTCAAGAGTGTCGTGATGTGGCTGATGCTCTACGGAAGCAGGGAGGGACATGGAGAAGTATCTGGGCCAAGTCTGCACTATCTTTGAGAAGGCGACAGAACGCGTGGACCGTACTGCTGATTCCATTATTGTGCCGGCTGGTCTCCTTGGGTCAATTGGTGCTATGACTAACGGTGTTAGTTACTTCGCATCAGACGTAAAAAGAATGCTCGGAGATGCGAAAGATGCACGCCTGAAGACCGAATGGGACTGGTCTCAGCCTAAAACAGCTCAAAAGCCCATGGTGCAGTACATCCGTGAAATGATGCAGTCGACGGCAGCAACGTCTGCGGCGGCAGTACTCACCTGTAAAATTGTTGCTGCGGTTGAGAAATCGGCATCTGTAGCATTTCGTGCAGAGGCAGCCAGAGCTGCTCAGGGAACTACGCCCATGACTCCTAGGGCACCACCTCCAGCACCAGATACCACACTGCCGACTGGGCCGCCAAGTGCCCCAGCAGCTCCTACTGCATCCAGGAGTAGCCCCAATGAGATCACCAGCTGCTCCAGCTGGTATGGAAAGTCCACACCCAGGAGTTGCCGGATAAGCTCCAGGTTATCTATGATGCCTTCTGAGGGAACAGCAGCATCAGCCAGAGGAGTGCCAGTGCCAAGCAACTCCCCGCCGAATGACCTCGTTGTTGTTTGGGCAGGGTACCAGCCCATAGAGGCACCAAACCGCAATCCCGATGTTATGTCAAACCCGCCGGCAACGGGTGAGTTGAATGTGGAGGTGCCGTACATGAAGACAACGAGTGCCATTGGAGTAGATCGTGACACTAGGCGACGCCGTAGGGTTAGCCCTCAGGGGATGCAGCAGTCGCATAGGAATGCGACAAATGCCGTTTACTCACCGAAAGGGTGGACGCAATCAGTCAACACTGGGTTGTTCCACCGAGTGTACGAAAATCTCAGCTGATTCTCCAGAATGAGTACGGCATGAGTGGCTGTGATGATCCCGGGAGAGATGATTGTGATCTACGGCCTGGATAAGAGCTGATGCTGAGAGACGGATTTTTCAGGGATAGAGAGAAGAGATGTTAAACATCTCGAGGTTCACTCAATCCGGACGGAAGTCTCTATATACAGACAGGGATTGTGCGTCAAAAGGATTGCAGCTGTGAACAGCATCCTGATGCTCATGTTTTGGATGAGACTTGCCCTTCTGCGTGTAAGGAAGGTGCATTGTTGTTTACTTTATGTTGTTGAAATTTGACGTGAGTATGAATGGGATGTGAAATAACATGTTTCGTATTCATTGTGATTTGCACTTCATTTCATTGTTGTGTACCAACCACCAAACTTCGCATCGAGCGGTGCTGAATTGTTATGTTCATTGCATGTTTGCATTTGGTGACGTGTCGCATTTGCAGTCAAGATGTGGGTGTAACGGCATCAAGTGATACGTAGTGTTCACTGCAGTTGTTTTGTCTGCTCTTGTGGACGGACTTGGACTGGACAAGGAATGGATGATTTTGGAACAGCTGTCACCTGGATTCTTCTGTTTCCGTTTGCGTGCAGTGTCGTGTGTTGTGTTCTTCTGGTCGCTTCTGTGTACTGAGGTATGTGCGGCTAATGATGAGAACCTGACATGAGATGAGTCCATTCTGTGAGGATTCACAACTCTTGAAAGGGGATCTGAAGCCACAACATGACATAATGTGCGTAGGTAACATGATTTGGTCTTGTGTGATTGCTGGGTCCTGATTTGGGTTGTCCGTTCTCAGGTTTCTTGGTTTTCCTTCATCGTGGAACATGTCTGCGACGTGCATGAACGTTGGACCTGTGATGAATGTGAAGAGCTTGATTTACCTTTTGGACTTTCGTTTGAAAGGGGGTGATTAACCTTCTTTTGGAGTGAGGTTGCGAACTTAATAATTTCCACCGGCCATTCGATTTCTCAGTCTGAGCTCTTTTGCTCTTATTGGGACAATGGTCACGAGCCGAGTTTTTGTCAGAGACGTGATTGTTCACTCGATTTCTTGATGGATGTTACTTGGACGACATTGGGACACTGAACAGTCATTGTGTAACGTTTTGCGAAGATGGCGGTTCATTCGTTTCCTCATCGTGCACTGGGGCAATGCCCGATTGTCTTCAGAAGTCATTTTTGGATTTTCTGACATGCCTACCTTCCTGGTGAAGGTGCGGCATGTATGAAACATCCTTCTTTGCTTTGGTGTTGACTCCGAAGGTGTCTCGTCGGTGGACGTCTTGTGCTCGTGTGTGTGTGTGTGTTGAAACTTGTTTTGCAACAACACGGTAGTGACTTGCTATTGACGCCATGGAATCCACTGACTTTATTTCTGCACGAGGATCTGGAACTTTGAGCCCCAAGGCGATTTGACATTTTATCTGTGGATGGAGTGCGATTCCTCTGTGACGCTTGGAACTGGATAACTGGATTCTTATCTCGGAATCAATGGGATTTTATTCACAACGTTGTTGAGACACTGGAAGATCATCAACACTGGATGTCTTTGAATTTATCTGCAAAGAAGCGAGATGAGTTTTGGCTCCGCATCATTTTGCGTTGGTGATGCGCGGGTTACCACAGATTTGCTTTGAGATGAGCTTGGATCTTTCGAGATCCGTGGGACGGGAGAGCTTATTTCTGGAACTTTCAGATCCTAGAGATCGTGAGTATTTTGTTTTGAGCTTCACTCACCTCGTCGAAAGGGGGTGTGAAAATATGGGGTATGCATGTGCCCGCCGAGGTGACTGTACACCCATTGTTCGCTGAAGGGGTTTGCAGACTTCATTTGATGCCTCCATTGTGCGAATCGTGAGAAGTCCTCACCAATGATGCATTTACATCAGAATTTGGTGTCATTTCGACTGAATTCGAACTCTGCACGAAGAGTTCCATCCAGAATTAGATTCAGATTGGGCTTTGATCACTTTACCATCAAATTTGGTGCGATCTATTTTGGTTTGATGTTTTGTGCATGATCTCGAGCATCCTATGTTTGCTCGTGACGGACACTTTGTGATCATCTACGTCGTGAAGACTGGGTGATGCATGTCATACAATGATTTTGGACGTTTTCATGCTTCTCTCATAGGATGAGATTTGCCAACCATAGCTAAGCTTAGCTAGCTTAGCTATTTACCTACGGGTATTGCAGAAGCCAAGGCTACTGTTGGAATACGTTGGCATCTGACGAGAGAAGCCTACTAAAACATCGTGGTTGAGATGTTTGGTCTTGATCATGGACGTGGTTGTTTGAATTGGATGCTTTGATGCAAGACCACAGTTTTTGGATCTTACTTACGGAAGTAAGATGGTGAGAAGTTAACCATATGCGCGGGCATTGGTCACCTTCTCACATACTGGAACTACATGTTGCGTGGTATAGACGTTTGGTCTATGACCTCGCCATCTCCGATGCTATGCTCTATTGCGTCTGGTTGCTCTGCGATGCGCCGCTTGTGTAAAGTATACCGACTTTGGTATTTGCACTGCTGAACCGACTGAATGTGATGAGTATAGAGCAGAACATTCTGCTCTCCAACTGCTTTGGGAACTGGACATTGATTTTCTGAACTGAAGTTATTTGGAGAAGAAACCCTACGTTTCCAAGAGTTTTCTGCAGCGGAGATTTGTATAGTTTTATTTGTAGATCACGCCGTTGTCGAACACTTGTTTTCACGTTTTGGTGAGAACTGACGTATTTGAAGATTTTGCGGTGATTTATTTTGTAAGAAGCTGTTTTTGAAACTCAAACAGCAGTTTGAACACAGTTTGGAATTAGAACTGTATCGAATTGTAGTTTCACTATCAGCAGGACAACTTGGGAAGACAGACAGATGTCTTTTGGTTTCTGTTTGTGCGGCCGTGTGCCGACCTTCCTTTGTGTTGCGGCGAGCGAAAAGACTGAAGCTGACGTGTACACTTAGGAGTCGAGGTTGAAACTTTCTTTTGTTTTCTGGATCTTCACGTCGATCTAGTATGCGGCTAGATTTTATACGATTGGCGAAGCAACAGGGCCTCCAGAGGGGCTCCGGCCCAGAAACTAGGAGCCTGAGGCGTGCTTATGCGCGCGCCTTGCGCACAGGAGTAGCCTGGTACCGGGTCAAATGCCAGGATTTCCCAAACCACACGCCTGTGCCCAAAGCCCATGCCCCAGCCGCCCGGCTGGTGTACGAGTTGATTCCAAAATTGCCAGCGCAGCTGGACACGCGCAACTGTGTGGTCATGTGCATATTGGTAGCAGCTAATCAGGTCAATGGCTTTCCGGAAATAATGGATACGGATGTGAACAATGCGGCCAGGAACTGGAATAGCAATACCTAGTTGGTCAATCTGATCAGGCTCATTGAGAATCATGCAAGTTGATGATGTCTTGAATGGTGTTCCCACTTGTGCAAGATGCGATCAAAGATTCACCACCTGGCATCGACTTCAATATCATCTTCAATATGTGTGGCACTGCTGCCGTTCAGGATGACCGTGCCCTTGATGAAGAAGTGGAACATAGATTGGGAGTGCAAGAGCTCCTGCAGTTTGCCAGCAGCTTGAACCTTCAGGCACTTGCTGAACGACCTGACTTACTTGCATATTTTCACATGCGTTGTGGCATTTGCAAGCATTTTTCAGTCACTGCCCGGGTCTCTTGCAACATCTCCAAACTGTTCATCAAGACCGTTTTCTTCAACATGAAGCATTGTTTGCGCACTTGCAGCAACATTGGCATCCCGATTCTCCTTGTGCACTCTGTGGTGAAAGCCTCAAACAATATCTCATGTTTGTTTTACTGGACTTCATTTCGTTTCGTGTGAAACCATTTTGGCTCCAAGACTTAATTTGCTTTCTATTGGGGTGCTTCATTTTGAAGAAAAAAAACAGCAACAACACCACACAATCACAGCAGATGCTTTGTTTGCTTGGCATGGGCGTTTTACTTTGCATGTTTCCAGCTCATCTGCTTCAATTTTTTCAGGACTTCAGTTTCAGTTTCAGGACTTTGTTTGCTCCTAGTCACTCTCCCGGCCGCGAGTCGGGCAATGCTCGTGAGACACCCTCGGCGTGGCCTCATCGGGCCCTCAGAGTTGTGCTACAGAGTGTTCGCTGCACCTCAAAATAGACACCTCTACACTGGCATTTTGTCATTTTTGACTGATTCTTCTGGTGAATTCACAGTTGATATTGTCCGTTTCTCCTTGTGTTCGGCTTTCCTGCGCTTTTGGACGAGCATTTTCAAGAGGGTGGACACTCCATCAGTGGCTGCTGTGGACACACCAGTGCATTCACCAGTTTCATCGCTAGAGGGTTTTCCAGATGCATTTTGAGGACTGGGAGTTGATTACAGAGGATGATACAACACCGGCATTTGTGACCTTTGATTCTGTTCAGCGTCGCAGCCGTGCCCCGTTTCAGGTGTCATCACTATCCTCATCCAATACCCTGGCAGCGGCTCCGAAGTCGCAACCATTGCAGCGACCTTCAGTCGATGTTGGCCCCAGAGTGCGAGCACCAGTTCAGACAGTGCAACATATTAATGCTGTTTGCAAAAATGTTTCATCTGGCAGTTCATTTTGTGCAGTTTCAGATTTACAGCATGCCCAGCCGTTGCCACGACCTGAACCACATCCTATGCGGATACCATCAACACTGCCAGTTTCAAGGGATGTCCCATTGTCAGCACCTCAGCTCCGTCAGGGGTATCACCACTCAGAGGGGCCACAACTTCGCTTGGACCCTGTAAGCCAGCTTACAGTTGTTTCACAAGTTGCAAATGCTTCTGTCAAGGGAGACTCAACTAAGTTGGTCACTCGACCGAACCGGAAGCCTATGTCCGAACCTCGGAAATCCAAGCGAGCTCGACAGCCGGATCAACAGAGAGGACACACATGCAGTACGTGTCCTGCGGTTCAATCAGCCTGGGCCCAGTTTTTGGCAGCCTTCATGCAGTATTCACCCATGTTGCAAGAGTTGTCCGTCAGTGCATTTTTTGGGGAACATTGCAATCGAATCCTGGATAGCTTTGCAACCTCTACCATANTTCATGCAGTATTCACCCATGTTGCAAGAGTTGTCCGTCAGTGCATTTTTTGGGGAACATTGCAATCGAATCCTGGATAGCTTTGCAACCTCTACCATATATCGGTATCTTTCTACTTTGCTGCAGCTTCATGTGATCTGTTCATCATTGCGTGTCAATTTGGAGACCTTGACTGAAATTCAGTTGGCAGATATCCTGTTGGCCGGNTCTTTCTACTTTGCTGCAGCTTCATGTGATCTGTTCATCATTGCGTGTCAATTTGGAGACCTTGACTGAAATTCAGTTGGCAGATATCCTGTTGGCCGGCCGAGCCAGTGATCCG
The DNA here is from genome assembly GCA_003297045.1 of Symbiodinium sp. clade C Y103. Lineage (NCBI taxonomy): Eukaryota > Dinophyceae > Suessiales > Symbiodiniaceae > Cladocopium > Cladocopium sp. clade C. The sequence goes on from BGPT01001012.1 coordinate 207,798, forward strand.
CGTCTCGGACCCAGCATGTGCATCAAGAGTGTGCGTTGGGCGCTCAAGCAGTTTGGTATCCAATGTTTCAAAATTTCGCTGGGTCCTTTGATATCATCCTTCAACAAAGACCATATGATATCAGACCGCAGGGAAGCTTTGCCTTACAGTCTGATTACAGTTGTACAATGGGAGCGACGCATGCTCCAGAGTTCCGCTACCCAAAAAGAGGTGTTGGGTGTCGGTTCATTTCTTTTGATGCTGTGGAGCGGCATGCGCTTCGCCGACTTGCAGAGGACTCGGCTGAGCAGTTTGGCATACGACTTAAAGTCACTTAGGGGCTTGTCGTTTCGCACCAAGACCTGCAAATCTGGTTGCCCCTTTGGCGTTTTGTGCAGAGGATTTTTGTCTTCAGGCTCATTCACTTGGGTTCATCGTTTCTTGCAAGCTTTGGATGCAGTGTATGCTCCTTTTGGTTTGACTCCACACGATGTGGATTTCGTCATTCCCAGCCTGGACGATTTGACGACAGAGGTTTGTCCGAGCCCCATGACATATGCAGAAGCACTGTATTACTGTCGTCATTTTCTGGCCCTGCCTTGGAGGAAACAGCCTGTCGATACTGCCATTTCTGCACAACATTATACAGTACATGGTTTGAAGAGTACTCTTTTGTCCTTTGCAAACCAACTTCAGTTGGCACCAGAACAGCGGCGTTTGCAAGGGAAACACAAGGATCCTTTGCAGAGTACCAGACTGTACTCCCGAGATGACGTGAGTGGGGCCCTGCAGCTCCAAGAGGCCATTGTTGCAGCTGTGCAGCGCGGATGGCGCCCACATACACCCCTGGGGCGCGGGGGGCAAATCCCATTGCCTGAACAATCATTTACCTTGGAGAAGTTTAAGAAGGATGTGGGGGAACCCCAATGGTCATTCTTTTCTTTTCACAAACAGANGGGGGCAAATCCCATTGCCTGAACAATCATTTACCTTGGAGAAGTTTAAGAAGGATGTGGGGGAACCCCAATGGTCATTCTTTTCTTTTCACAAACAGACTCAATTTGATGCAGAGCATTTTGAGCCACAAGACGATGATGGATCATCCGCTTCTTCCTCATCATCCGAATCCAGTGATTCATCCTCCTCCTCATCCACCAAAGGGAGACCACGACTGGTCAAAGCAGCCAAGCCAGTTCCAGAATCGTTTGATGAAGTTCTCATGGGGGTTTTTCGAAAAACCTGGCATGTGGTCATGACACCACCACCGGAGGAAGGCGTGCCTCCGGAATGGCATACAGCTTGCGGTAGGAGATTTGCTCCTGAACAATTTACCATACGGGATGAACTGGCATTGACCCCTGGACACATTTTGTGTTCGCATCCAGGCTGCAAGAAAGGTTGGATTTCCGTAGGAATCCTGACTTGACTTCTCCATCTACAGTTCCACCTGCATGCCTGCTTTCCAATGACATGTGACTGCGAATTGTGGTCGCGTAAAAAAGGAGACCCAGCGGTCTGCATGGCGGTTGATTATCCCCACACCGCAGTGTGGGAGACATGGAGTACATGCAAGCATTCACTCCATCCGTTTCTTGATCTCACTCTATATCCGCAGCCATTTGCATAACATGCAAAAAAAAAACACAAATCCTCAGATTTACACAAGTGAGTTTCACTTTTCATTCGCTTCGATTCATTTTCTTTCATTTGCTTTGATCTTTGCGTTGCATCGCATTGCAATGGAGTCTAAGCTGGAAGATGTCTTGCAATCTGCAGGGGTTGACCCCGCGTTGGCCAATCAATTGGTAACAGACGGCTGGACCTATGCAACATTTGCATGCTGCGCACTTGACCTGCAGGACTTTGACAAATCCTTAGATGAGCTTGTGTCAGGTCAACCCTTGTCATTGCTCCAGAGATCTCAATTGCGTTCCGCTTTTCGTTCCTGCTCATCTCAGGAATCACCGGAACCTAAGGCCATTCCTGGTGAAACACAGGCAAGTGCCACGGCTTCCACCTCAGCGACATCTTGGAGTGAATCGTTTGCACCCAAACTGGATCATCAGACCATTCAGCAGCTCAAG
>BGPT01001012.1:249429-262318 GCA_003297045.1 Symbiodinium sp. clade C Y103
GCTGCCCGCACTATGACCTGGAGCGGTGGGGCTACCCACTCAGCTCCGCTACCATGCAAAAGCCGAGATGGTAGTGGTCAGCGTGTATTGGGCTCAGTTCCTATTCCCCGCAAGTTAAGTGACACTACAGCAAGTGGCACCTTTTTCCTTCCTTGACTGCACGGGTGTGCAAAAGGGGCTGCGGTCATGAACTCATGTCATGCCATCTCTACCTAGTGAATTGCCTAGCTATCTAGCTACCTAATTCCTAGGTTTTACCCACTGCAGTTTGCCATTTTAACATATTCTTCGCAGAGGCACGGCATGATATCCTCAGTTGAATTGAAAACTCACAGGACCCCCTTTGTTGAAGTACAATGGGCCCATGACATCTTGCGGATGATTTTATTCTGCCTTCGAGCATTGTTTTTGGCAAGGACGTCAGTGCAAAGCTTCAAATGTTGGGTGTCAAGCAGGTGGTTGTTGGCAAGAAACATGGGTGCATCCCAGTCCATCATGTCCATGACGCTGTTGATGTTGCTTCTGTCAGGATTGGGTATCATTCGGCTATTACGGACCCGCAGGAAGTTCGAAGTTACATGGAGCGCATCATTGCTGAAATCAATGAAAAAATTGTTCTTGAAACCCAGTATATTTTTTGCCTTTGGGAAAAATGAGGATTTCGCTAGAACGCACAGGCAAGGTGTTGACACAACGCTTATCGACATTTCAGGGTTTGACCATTCCACCAGAATTGGGTTGTGTAAAGTTTTGACGTCCATGGAGGTTGCCTTCCATACTCCTGGATACAACAAACTTTTCAGGACACATCATGAATCAGCTTAGAATGGTTTTGCTTTAGGCAGAAATCATACATTTCCTTTGGAATCAAGCACAGATCTTTTCAGTTGAAGCATTGGATAGTTCAACGTTCAACAGGTTGGCAGGAAATTTGCGAGCAGGGTTTTCCACTTTCAGAAGACTCCAGCTGGAAGTATACCGATCCTGCCTATTCAGGTCAAAATTGTGGAGACTCATGTTGACTTAGCAACTCACCCTGAGCAGCACCTAGCCCTTGCATGCATGTGCAGTTCAGTTGAGAACCACAAGGATGAAACGCGGTCACATTCAAACTTACTTGCATGGAAAAACATGTCAGGTGTGATCCACAGGTTTTGGTTTTGGAGACAAGGGATTTGCAGGTGCTACGCATTTACGTTTGTCCACGTTTTGGGTCCTTTCTGGTATCTTTCTCCATGTTTTTTTGTTTGGGGGATGATGTTTGATTACATGGCAATACAATACAAAAACGTGGCATTGTGTCATAATGAATGAACAACCAAACTAACCTCGTTTGTTGCCGTATCACTTTCTTGCCGCTCATGCGCGTATTCCAGCCAACGTTTTAGCAATGTCGTTGTGCTTTGCACCATGAGGTCGCAAATCCACTATTTGGTTTGTTGCGAAAAAAAAAATAACCACAAAATTTCATGTTTGAAAAAAATGCACGTGATTGGACTCCAGGTTTGTGTTTTCTCCACGAAGCAGTTGCTCTGATGATGCATTTTCTTGTTCAACTTTTCAGACGGAACTCCGGCTTACTTGGCAGTGAGAAGGAAAAAATGACAATTGATATTCAAACAATCACTTTGAAACTTGTTTGTTTGCGCTGCGCCATTGCACATGAATGCTTTCAATGCGTTGGAGGCTGCGTGGGCAAAGCTACTTGCAAATACAGTACGTCTAATTTTTGATTTTGCAGTTGCATTGGCGTATCCACACCCGCACCAATTGAACCGAATTGAACGATTATGCAGCAAACAACTTGAGAAGATGCGGGCGCTTGTAATTTTTCAACACAAATTGGCAAGCGGTTGCATGAATTGCCAGCTACAGTCAGTCAATTCCGATCTCAATCCAAGTAACCAATGACCAATAACTTACTTCAGTGTGCAGATGGTTTTCAATTGTTGTGCGATCCAGCGCCCCCAAAAAAATCGAACAATGTTTTGGATGTGGCCCAGGTGGCAACAATCACCCAAAGTTACACTGACGTGCAAATTCCGAACTGGATTTGAAACCGGTTCGGCTAAAAATGCAAACCTAATGTTTTTGTTTGTTGGATCTGAGGACACCAAGGGACGATGAATCAGAAGGAGGTGGTTTTGGGGGCAGCTTTGCTGGTTGGTCTTTCGATTCGGAAGCTGCTTTGGTGGAACACATCGAAACCATGAAACCACAAGGAGATGGTGGAAAATTGCAAACTTCAGATGCACTTTTGCTGTTTCACTTGGTTCTGCAAGATGAGGATTTTTCTCGAATTTCGCAGCCGATCCGCTGCGTTCGTAAAAATTCTCATGGAGAGTCCAGATTTTCAGCCGAACTTGAAGATGGGAGCTGGATGGAAATTCCTTGGCAACGAGCACTCCAGGTTCTTGCTTCGCGCAAACGTGAATCCAGACTGGATGGAACGAAGAAAATGCTGGACCATTTGCCTCAAATTTCCGATTGTTGGGAGACAGGGCAGATCCTTGAAATCAGGGGGCTTCGCGAAGGCACCACCTTTTCCATGGTGCGATCTGCGCTGACACATTTTGGACAAGTTCCCTATGTGGAGGTCTTAAGGATTCCTCCTGGGGCTCGTCGAAGTCAGAATGACTTCAATGGGTCGAAGGACGGATTTTTCAATTTTGATCCATTTTGTTCCGAGACACAGCCGGATTTTATATGGTTGTACATACATTTATATTGCATTGCTGTTTATATTTTGAAATGTTTGCTAGTGTGAGCATAGCCAAACGTGGAAAATGTGGATTGATTTCAGGTGAACTTTGCTTGGCCTGGCCCTGCACAGGCAGATGAGGCTCCTACAGCTACTGCTCGATGCCGCTTTGAGGACGCAGTGGCATGCGGCCGTGCAGCGAAGGAGTTGAAGGCCATCATGCATATCAGATTTGCTGGCCTTGGAAGAACACCTTGTCAGCTTTGTGCGGCTTCAAGTTCGTTGTGACTTTGTATGGCACTGTATGAAAACACTTTCCGTTTCAACTCTCAACATGCGACATTGTAATGTGCTCGTTTGCCCCTCGGAAAATTCCGGACAAAGTCTATGGACAGGAAGTGGCTGGGGCACCAGTGCGCGCCTTTGTTCTGAATGGTGAGGCCTGCAGCCTGCAGGGTGAAATGTACTGAAAAATATAGAAAAATATCATGTTTGACCCGACGTGGTGATTTTCTTAACCTCATCAGGGGTGGCCCCCTTTGTGTCTACAACTTTTGCGTAGGTGTTCAAATAGAATGGTAGTTCCCAGACATTTTTCTTGCTGTGAAGTCCTTGTTTTTTTCATTGAGCAACCATTTGTCAAATCTGCGCAAGTCGTTTGCAAGGCTGAAGTTGCTTACCAGCATCGTGTTCAGCGAAAGCGTCGAAGAAATCGCAAGGGATTGGCCAATGACGCCAAATTTGCGAAAAAAAAACCTGGGCCAAGTTGTTGTGTTATGCACCTGGACAGTGATTTCACCTTGAAGTTAGATTTACGTTCATCCTGTTTGGCTTTCAATGATTTGCTTTTTGTCTTCAGATCAATTCTCACTGTTTGCAAGAGGTCGAGTGAATTTGGATAACGTATATTATGTATAGCACATATAAACATTCCTGCAATGCACGCAAGGGCACATTGCCTTGAAGAGTCTTTCGAGTTGTCAGTTGGTTTGCGTGTTTCCCATGCCTTTTGACCCTTCCCGAGTGTAAGGTGGCTCCAAGACATGAGGGCAGCTGTTGCCTGCTGGCCATGTATGTCTATGGAAAAAACTTGTTTTCAAGTTACTCGAAGTTACCCTGACAGACAGCGAAGTTCAAAAGGATAGACAGATCCAAACATAGTTTACCTTTTTTTTGACCTCCGTCCGCATACATGCATACCACGAACGCGTACATTTGCAAACCATTGACTGGATTGAACAATTCTGTGGTTTGAGTAGTTCAGCTTTGTTCCATTCTTTGAGGACGTGCTAGTCGTTTTTGGGTACGGGGCAAGCATTGGAGTAGTTGACTCTTCCAACAAAACGGTTGTCTCCTTTGCTTTTAAGTAGTCCGGCCTTCGAAGCCGTCCGACGCCATGTCGGGGCCACTCGGGGGCGTTCAGGGCTACATGAAGACCTTTGGTCCACCTGGCAGAGGCAAAAAGCGCTTCGTTACCAAAGGCTTCAAGCCGCTCGGGCCGCAGTGCTGGATACAGGTGATATAAACCCGAGATTGACTGTCGCTAAATCGCCCAAACCCAGCTAACCAAGAGTTCCGCACTTGTTTCCGGACCAATGTGAGAGGTACACATTGACAATGCAGAAAAAACGGTTGCTCCATGTTGCTCCCATTTCCCTTTTGAGTTTCTTTTTACATTTTTCCTTCGATCCAGTCATCCCACGTGCTTATTCAGGTTGGGAAGCTACGTAGTGATCAAGTACAAGATTGCCCCGGAGACCTTCATCGAGTATGAGGGAAAGATAGTGGACAAGAGGGTTGGAAGCGAGGACAAAGAGTCGTATGTGGAGTTGAAAGACTGCCTAACGCTCAATCCAGAGGGGAAGATTGTGGCGATAGAGAAAATGAAGCGCCTCACAGACTCTTTCATTGAGGCAGGAGTTTCATGGAGCATGGACATTCGAACAACAATCCTTGTTAAATTCCAATGTTTGATTTGTTTTCCTGGCTTTTGGCTTCAGCCTTGCTGCAGCTGTGATATCAACAAGACATGAGCGGACCCTGTGCCAGGAGTGTCGCTTCACCGACAAGAGGACAGAGACTCCCCAGATAGAGGTCACTCCAGAGCAACCCGAGGAAAAGGCAGATGAAGAATCATCTTCAGTGATGCCTGGCATGATGCCGATGCCTGGAATGTTGCCCAACATGATGATGCCTGGAATGATGATGCCTGGAATGATGATGCCCATGGCTGGCATGCTGCCCACTATGATGCCCGCAATGCCCATGATGCCCATGATGGCAGGGATGATGCCTATGGCCATGTCAATGGCCAATCAGGCAACTGGTGAGGCATCAGAAACCCGAGCTCGAAGCAGAAGTCGAAGTAGAGGTTGAGATTTCTGACCTGAGATTCCTGAGGCTTCCCTGAGTTTGGCCTCAGGTCAACTTGTGCAGAAGGAAAGGATATCCGAGTCATTCTTGTAGAAGCTGAGACCAACTTTCTCGAAGACAAGAAACTTAGCACACACACACACACACAAACACACACCTTCTTGAAATGCTCAGTAACTATTCCAACCAGATATGCAACAACAGTTCAATCGCGCAAATAGATGCAAATAGTATAGTCATGCCAGCAGCGGCGGAGTGACTGTGCAGGGCGCGGCGGCCAGTCACCGACATTCAGTGCTTTGTGAAAAAGACGGTGTTTCCGCCTCTGTCCTCAGATTGAAGCTATGCATGTCCTTACATGTCGGTTTGAGCAACTCTTGCATTCTATGCCTTGCGGTGTCTTGCGCTTCATCTTTGCAACCGCTGCTCTGCGCTGAAAGAAATCAAGAGTGAGTCTGATGGAATGGACAAATTAATTCATTACTCCCACTATCTCAAATTACCGGCCATGACCTGCAGTACATCACAAATCACCCCCTGTTACCTGCAGGACACCCCTCCACTTCGCCAGGGAAACCGAACCAGTGATCCAAAGGTACGGAGGAAACAGTGTTAGTTTGCTTCGTCTTAGAAATGGGGCTATGCGGTTGCATGTGCCGCGTGTGCCTGTGCCTCCTGGCTCTTCCGTTGCTTCTGATTTGCAGCGTTTGTATTCCTGAAGTTGAACGCAACTTGTCAGCAATAACAGTACTAGTTGACTGTTCCATGAACAGTTTGATTAATATCGATTCAAAGAGTGATGCAGTCTTGGTTCGTTTAGGCATAACCGCACAACCTTCTGGCCTTGTTGTATCATTGTTCTTGAGTTTGCGAGAAGCCTGACATAGGGACAACATAGCGCGATCAATCCAAGTTGCATACATCCGCTTTGTGGAGACGTATACAATCGGTGTTCCTCCATTGCGTTTACTGCTCTTGATTCTGGGACAAGTGCCACGTATTTGGGAGCATGGACACTTGGCAAAGTTCATTTCTGTGCTGCTTCGAAGACAATGCGTGGTCAACAGAGTCTTGTTTTGCGTTTGTATACCTATCTCGGACGCTGGATTTCCGGGAAACTTGTTTGGCATACAGGTCTTTCCGGGAAACTTCTTTGGCATACAGTTCCACTATACAAACCTGGTTTATGAAAAAAAAACTTTCCCCAGTTCTAAAATTCTCAACAGTCTTCTATTGGAGACCAGAGAGCAGGTGCAGGAGGTTCATTATGATTGCTGGTGCAGGCCCTCTCGGAGTCGGCCCTGTTTGGAATCCTCGTTTGATTTATGCTGTCGATGGATACAAGATGGGGGGGGTCCTACCTTGTCAAGTCCTCAGCTGCACAAGTTTCATGGTGTCAGGAGCCTTTGGGATGTTTTTGATCATTTTGCATGTAATGTCTGTAATGTATTCTAATCGTATCGTAAATCTGGTTTGAATCCAGTGGCTCTGCATTTTCTGAGTTCCCAATCCGGAGAACTTCACCCGTGGCTACATGCTGGCGCGCGTCTCCCATGAGAAGGTCAGGGCGGTTCATCACAATCCGCATCCTGGATGAACTGGATTTTGTAGTGATAACTCCAAGAGCTTTTGTAGGAGTTTTGTGCATTCGGACGTGTCTGAAAATGGGGTAACTCCCAAATGGCATTTTGAATGGAAAACATTGTGATAACCGTGGGACGGAACAGGGTACCCCATTTTCAGAGAAACAATTCAGTATCCAATGGATTGGGTTTGGTGGCGCCCGGTGGTTGAAACACGTTGAAACCCTTCACTGTGAGTGTGCCCCTTTGTCATTTCGAGATTGTGAATCCACTAGAAGAACGATTTAAACGCAAGGCATCGGCTGTGATAGATCGACCGGTTTCAATGGTTTTAAGTGTTCAAGTCATGAGCTTAGGCACCTGAAGCGAGACGGGAAGCGTTTTATCGGCGTAGAAACTGCCAAGGTGCCTAAAGGCCAGCTGATGGTCTGAGATGTTGTTGAAGCCTATCACAGTCATATTTCACAATATCAATGCCATGAAATGGGACGATTTACTACTTGAAATGAACCAAATTCTGTCGTCTTGCAGAGTCCCCCGGGCTTAATTCTCGACCCATGATGCATGATGTTACACAATAGGCCATCTGCCACATATATATATATATAATATATATATAATATATATATATAATATATATATATAATATATATAATATATATATAATATATAATATATATAATATATATATAATATATATAATATATATATATATAATATCCATATATAAAATAATATCTATTATACATATCATACGTCATGGATCGCAAGTCACACATCATACATCATGTGCCAGATGTACTATATAAACATCATTTATCATTAACTTTGCTGATGACATGATGTCTTGACTCGGTGTCATCAGCAGCGAAGGCTACTTCTCAGAAGGAGTACTGCCAACACTTTTGCAGTGCCATGGCAGCAATTTGCATGCTGCGCGTTTCGGTGATTAGGTTCTATCCCCAACAGTTCAACGTCTCATGTCCAAGAATGATAACGTTGCAGAGCGCCCCGCCCTCACTCTCATCAGTTTAATGCCAGAAGGTTCCCGAAGGTCGTCCTTCCGATCTTAGGGATCCCCTTTTGTTCTTGGTAGTGGGACTGAAAGGGAAATTTCGGTAATGGAAGGCTATTCACCCGTAGCCTGTAGCAGCAACCAGTCCTCAAACAATTCTTTGGCATCAATTCAATGATACCAGGTTGGAACCTCCCAAGTAGTCCTTCGATGCTTTGGACAGCTAATCTGTCTAATCCAGTCTGCCAAAATGGCCCCACACAATTGGGGAAACCAAGGATGAATACAGACGATCCACTGCGATATGCTCATAGAAGCTTGGTACGACATAGTGGATAGCTTTTCGTGCTATTGCCACAGTTCACTCCGTGAAATTGGTCCTTACCTGTTTAAACCGAACTTAACCTGTTCCCAACGCTTTAAAACCTAGACACCTTGTCGCTAATCGCATCACATCTACTGTAGCAAGAAACTTGATAGCTGTTAGCAGGCGATCTAGCATCAACGACTTGACTCAATGTGGCTTGAAAAAACTGACATGCATCTATGGAGAGGGCACAGTTTCTGCCAAGATGCATGTCCCAAGATGCACGTCCCACAAAGCATACAACAATTCAAAGTCTTGGAACTGAAATATGGGGACGAATTGTCGGAGGGAAATTATAGGAAGAGTTTCGCCAGTCCCACCCTACTGCTGTGCCAGCACAACAAAGAAAAAAGAATCCCTCACCCCTCATATGATGACTGTCGCACCATTCACAGGTCCTCGTATACAATGATACAGTTTTGTACTATTGTTGGATACAAGTTATAAGTATAAATATAGGAAGTCAAGAAAAAGGATAGAACACTTTCTTTTTGCTCCAGACTAAGCCAGCCAAGAGCAATGACTCCATACCGTAATTAAACAGGCTAGTCTTATAGTTGATTGTCGCAAAATTCAAAGCTGCATGTGCTGAACTTCATAAACACCTGAACGACTCAAACTCCAAGTGTTCCTGCCTCTCAGTTGACTCACTTTCGAACTGGTCGGACGCTTGTGCTGTTTTTGATGTGTCCTGCTCAAGGAGATTTGCTGTCAGCTGCAATGCCTTCTATCGCTCAACACTTCGACCCTCCTGAGTTTAAGCCTCTTCCGGACATATCTCCCAGAGATTTAGTGCAAGACATTTCCTGGTTCCGGGCTCAGTCTTGGATGGGAAACTTGCCAGCTTTGCCAGTCATGGAATGTTACTGCATTTTTTGCAAAGAGATGTACTGTACATAGCTTGCAACAAGATGTATTGTACGGTTGACCACTCTTTCTCTTTTCTTGCACTCAAAGCAGGGCAAATACTGTCAAGCCGGTCAGACTGGTGGATACTTCGTGATTTCCCAGCCCAAGGCATTTGAAGATCCCGTTCCCGAAGGTTGTTAGCACCATGGTCCAGAACATCTTCGCTTACACTTTCTTCCGGACAAAGCCTCAGAGGTACTTTACAGCTCTTTTGTTCCAGGTGCTACTCAAGAAGTGCTGCCAGGAATGTGATTGCCTGAAGTTTGTATCCTTGCCATCCTCTCGTTTTGTATCAGTGCTCAGGCATGCATTTGGTGTGGAGCTTTCGAATGCTTCTTGGAGAGATTTGTTGTTGAAATCGCCCGTCGGGAAAACCATCATCGTCGTGAGTCGCTCAAAACCGTTTCTTGAGATTTGAGCAGCGTCATAAACTCTCATGTTGAGATTATGACGGAGTTCAAATTTCTGCTCCTCGCACAATCAATGCATGGGCCCAGAAAGCTTTTGCAATCCATGTAAATACGGTTCCCGCCAAGCGGCCCGTGCATTTGTGACAAGGCTATGAAACACTGGAACGCGCAAAGCAAACACAAAAAAGATCAAAAAAGTGGAAACACACACACTTAGCGCACTTCGGGATCAGCGAAATCCAAATGACGATCTCGGAAATCCTGCATGACAGGAAAAACATGGCGGAACAAAGGCAGGAAGAAGCAAAACACGCCCGCGTAATATGGAGATAGAGAGGCACACAATTCTGTGTATCCCTGTAGATTTTGGTTTGATTTTGTTTGCCTCTAGATATCTGGTGTGCAGATACAGGCGCGGCCTTTGGTTGATATGTTGATCCAAGGACGAGCTTCCAATTCTGCGAGAATGGCTCGGCGCAGCTCGGACGCAGCAAATGGAACTAGATTAAGATCTTTTGAGCGCTTCTAGTACTGCAATCACTCCTTTTTCAAATGCGAAGATACGAAGCACTCCGGCAATGAATGAAACAGCAGTTGATTTACAATTTAATTAAAACAATTTCAAATGCCGCAAATTGCCGCAGTTCGAGTCAAGAACAACTCTTTGCCGCAGATACCTGGGAAGCTTTTTCTTGGAATTGTCTCAGAAGCTGGGGGAAAGCACTGTCAAGGACTTGCAAAGGCACCAACGGGGCCAAGGGCTACACGTCAAATGTCACGACTCATCGCTGATTTTCCCTCTTCGTCAAAAAAGTTGGATTTCCCTTAGAAATTTGCATTCTGCGTTAGAATGTTTTGTTTCTTTCCGATTTTGAAGCAAGCAAATTGCGCAAACACAGTCCATCATTTGCTTCTCACAATTGTTTTGGTGATTCTCCCCGTGGCTATTCTCTTGGGAGGTGTTCGAGGACAAGGTGGCGGCCAGTGAATGGGGCAAGCAATTCATGGAAGAAGCTGAAAGGAGAGGCTCAGGGGAAGTTGCTGTTTCAGAATTCAAATGCTTCGTCGCGATTATTGAAATGCTGGGAACACGCTTGTTGTTTGTGTGTTTATACATGTTTATACTATGTATGTTATTTTTTTAAACGACGACACCTCAAGCGCCCTGCATTGCAATCTCTGGTGGAAGGCTTGAATGGTATCGAGCGATTGCGCAAAACTGTCTTCGAGTTCAGCTTTGCTGGATTTGGTGGAGATGGACCGGGAGGCAAGGCTTCGGAGTAACATCTGTGGCAGCTTCGGAGGATTTCTGCCTGACTTTTCCAGGTGCTCTTGCGACGATGAAGATGCTTAGGCTCTTGATGCTTTTGGGCAGACATTGCACCAAAGTTAGCATTGTGGCCAAAGTTTCTGACCAGGATCCAACTGCTTGGAGATTGAATCATGTCCTTGAATGACTTCCAGGGAGAAAACCCTTGCGCACTGCTGCCAGGTTCATTCAGAAGTCGCCTGAGAAGTACGTCCCTCTATTTAAAAAAGACCCTGACGCTTTTGTGCTGGAGGCCATGACAGAACTTTTGCGAAGCTTTCCTGAGTCTTTGGCCAAGTCACTTGCTCTAGTGCTATTTGATGCACAGGACTCAGAGGACTCAGAAGATTCAGAAGTGCATAGGCAGAAAGTACAACTTCCCTCACGTAAAACCGACTGAACGCTTGAGCAGGTGATTCGGACTCAAGGTGGTGGCGGAGCAGGAGTGAATCCCTGGGTAGTGGAGAAGACCCAGTCCCTTGGATGATGACGATGACTTGCATTGACTTGCATTGACTTGCACATCAGAAGAGTTTTGACTTTGGACCAAAAGTACATACAAGTGAGAAGAGCTACTTACTTTGGTGTGGTATGTAATGTATTTGTATGTTTTGTAATTTGCCGCACTGCAGGCACGTGATTTCATTCGCTTTTTTCATGTACTACAGGACTCTTTGCGAAGGCAGCTGATAGTTTTCATGTATTCAGCATTTTTTGAGCGCTTGCACCTACACAATTGGACTTGGGATTGCAGAGTGAAGTCTGAAACTGAAACATTGGTATCGATTGACCCCGCGCATGACACCGACACCGTACCTGCCTTTTAGTCTTTTTGCTCTTCAACTTTGCTGTGAGAAAAGTCATGACTCCCATGGATTGTATTCAAGCTGGGCTCCTGCAACGAATCTAGTTTGCCGATCTTGTAGGGCAAGAATGAAGACTTCGACACACACAACATGAACCCCTACAGTATGACATGCAAAGATTCTAGCAACGTCCGAAGTAGAACACCAACGTCCAACAATTTGCGGATGCAAACCAAGGAGTTACAAACTGGGCACAGGAAATGTGCTGACTGAATATGCTGGCAGCCTGGATGCAGTGATCGTTTTGCTATAGCACGTTCCACCATTCCACCCTGCGCCCTGCTTCACCCTGCTTCACAGCTCTGACTATCTGACTGTATGACAACAGCGATCGTAAGCCAGTTCGAGCCGCCCACTGAAAACCCCTTTTGCGGCAAAGAATGCAGTTTGAGACTTGGAAGCCTTGACCATGCCCAGGTGGCTATGGTGCGACCATTGCTTTACATGCGAATCATGATCCCTCCGTCTTTGGCGGTCCATCTGCAGATCAACAGTATGTTGCAAGACGGCAGAGTGGCGCAGCAAGTGGAGAACAAGTAAGCACATGTGCTGACCAGTTGACTCAGCTTCTGTTGTTTAGAGTTTAGAATATCTGAATGTTTTGGGTTCTTTGGCACCTCCCATAGTCAAATGATACTTCCAACATCTTCCAACCAATCGAGTCATCCTGATGCCCAGCACATTTTCCGAGGCCATGAAGTTCATTCCTGGACGTGAAAATGCGGATAGAATGCTGACATTTGTTGGAGAATTGAGAGAGATAAAAAGATGCAACTTGGTTTGCAGAACAGAAAGACATGTTGCATAAATCTGCAGAACCATTGGAATGTTTTTTTGTTTGGAGTTTCGATTACAGAAATGCTGTCAATACGCTTCCAGGTTGCGGAGTTTAGTTTGCTGAGACTTCAGTAGCTGATCCTTTGACTGAGGTCCAAATGTGACAGGCTGCGATGCTGCGCCACGCTTCTGCCTTGGCACCTTCATGCTGCGGCTTGGCTTCGCAAAAAAAAACTTTGTCAGCTACGTGTAAGACTAGGAAAGGCTATGTATAGTTGCTGGTCATGGTTTGTTGTATATATGCACAATGTGTATATATATATATATACATATACATGTATATATATGAGCAGGGGCCCCCCCCCCCCCCCCCCCCCAGCCAGATGGTTCCCCCCCCCCTGTGGCCTGGGGGGGGGTTCCCAGCAACAACAGCCCTGCATGGGCAGTGTTTGTGGAACTGTAAGTGGTTGATGTCCAGTTTATCGAGAAGATAGAGAGCATTCAGGGAGTTTACAATAGGTACGCTATGAAACATGTGTAGGTAGTATATGTAGGGTGTAAGGAGTATAGAGGTAGTGA
>BGPT01001012.1:266269-287943 GCA_003297045.1 Symbiodinium sp. clade C Y103
GGCCATATGGCCGCAAGATAAAAACCGTCATCTCTTCTAAAAAAACGTTTCTCTGTCTCATCAAAAAATCAACGGATAGAGACTGAATACATTTGGCTTCACCGTATTGTGGCAACCGCCGTTTTTGTGAACCAACTTAGGGACGCACCCGCAGCAGTGGTTANNNNATAATTTTGCCCAACCCTAATTCGTCTTTCCAGACCGTGAACAAGGCATGCAAATATCTTGTCAAGGCTGAAAAAGGGAATGGCAAAGGAATCTCAGCTGCATGGGCGGAACATAAACCAACTGCCCACCCAATGAGAAAAGCTGTTGCAAGCGATAGCCAAAGGTGGGTGCTCAAATAAGTTCGGATTCAGTCTTCTAAGCCAAGTTCTGTGCGCAAAATCTGTTGGAAGGCTTTCTGCCGATCCTTTTTGTTTCGTGGCACTGCTACGCCTTCACGGCGCAGGGAGCCATGGAGGTCTCGGCTATCCATATCTTCCACAAATTTTTCCACTTGACGCCATGTGAGCAAATCTGACTCTTCTGTTGTGGTGTCTAGGAGTCTCGCCGCAAGCTTTTGTTGGACCTTGGTCAAGGCCACATCTTCAGTCGGACCATCCTTGGTTTCCTCTGGCACGGAAGCTGATGGCAAAGACTTTTCCTGTGCAGCTTGTAGTCGAGACGTCAGCCTCTGTTCCAGATCTGCCAACTTTTGCTCCTGGCGCTTTTCAACCTCTTCTTGTTCAATCTTGCTCTTGAAATTGCGCAGCTCTTCTAGCTCGGACTTCACCTTGCGCCACTGCTTGGATTTGGGTTTTTCTGGCGTGGACTCTGGCGTTGCTTCCGAGCTGGACGGAACTCTTTTTTGATGGCGACGCTTTTTGTTCGACTCATGGAGCGCAGCACAATAGCCAGCTTCCCAAGATGCGACACTCTCTTGCCAGGACCCTTTTCCGAAGGAGCTGTGATTCCGGCTGCCTTTCTGATGATAGCCTGAATTGGAGTACCCATCTGTTCGGCTGTGTTGGTTGCCCCATCCTTTCCCTTGTCCACCCCAGCCTGCTGTCCCGTGCTGGATCAAGCACAGGAGGAGGCAGGCTAGGAGCAGGCGCGACATGCCTCGGGCCATGCTTGGAACGCCGTGTGCCTGCTACGTGTGTCTGACAAAAGCTGCCGGAATTCAGCATTACGCATGCAGCACTTTAGGAACATTAATTGGTTGCGGAGAGGCATTCTGAAGGTAGTGAACACAACTTTATCAATCTTCCTGTTAGACCACCCGCAAGCAGCAAAGTCAAGGAGGACAGACATCATACGCATATGAACTGCATGATCCTGGGTAGACACAAGGCAAGCTCTTCGGAGGCAGTTGAAAAAAATGGGTCGCAAACAATTCTTTTTGGTCCCCCATGGAGGAGGAACAACGACTTGTTTCTTCTTTGGTCTTACAACGCCATTGCCGCAATCTAGAACCATGTCAAGCCATGTAACTATCATGTCCGCCGGGTCAGCCTCAAAGCTGACAGAGTAACATTGTGATAAATATTGCAGCAAACATGCTCTGCACCATGCTTTGCTGACAAGGAGAACATCATCAATATATCTAAGGTGGAGACATGTGGAACTAAGGGCGCGTCGTGACAACTGAAAACCAGCATGACCAGGACCTCTCATACGGCGGGACCATTCTGTTTCTTGCTCAGTGAGCACAGTGCTCGTTGCAATCTTGCTACATAAGCCGCCTATAGGGACCCCCTGCATCTTACAAACGACTTTCCCGAAGGTCACGAATGGGACCGCCATGGCTGCATGGAAACAAGACAGGAGCGTTTTGAAGTCGAAGAAACAAAATTTGGAGTGAGGGCTAGATTTTCCGCTTGTTAGGAAACCTTTCCGTTTTTTGGCACGACCTACATAGACCCCTCTCCAGCCTTTCGAGGCAGCTTGCACCAAAATGTTGCCAAGCGCTGTAACTGCAGAAAAAGGCTCAACTTCTTCGTAGAATTGGCTTGCATCAGCCACAACCGCAGTAAGGGGCTGTTTTGTACTCCTACAGTTAGTACACACGTGGCTACATGGTGATGCGTGGAGTTTTTCAAGGCCGTGCTTTAGACGCCACGCAGCGTCATCTAACCCCCAAACTTCTGCGCCGGGCGAAATCTTCTTGATCAATGTGTCAATAGCTCTGTGCACGCATCTCCACACGAGCTTTTTTGGCCACTGACTGTAAAACATTTTGACTTGATGGTAACGTAACCCCGCGGTAAGAGCCAACAGCCATGCTTTAAACCAAATCTGTTAACAAGATGAGGCCCCAAGATGGCAGCGATGCGCGCAAGCAACATGCAATTGGCTTCTTCAGGTGACATGTTCAAAATGAACCAGTTATGGGATGTGACAACAAACATCATGCACAAGACATGGTAGGACAGTATCGGCAAGCCCCACGCAACATGCTTCAACTTGTCATCAGGAACCACAGCGCCATGCTGAGCCATGGTTTTCATTGGCTTGGTGTAACAATCATACGCGCTTTGGGAAGCACGCTTCCGGTACAACATGGTACGGTGTTCTTTGTGATTTTGCAAGGCTATCGACACATGCTGGGGGCCAATTTTCCTGGCCACTGACTTCAACCCATGAGCATGCAATTTTGTAGTGATTTCCATGTGCAAGTTCTCAACCCGTTCATTTTCAGTGCGACGGTATTCAACCTTCCAATTTAGTAAGGGCCGAGAGAAATTGTCGCCCTGAAGGGCTTGGCGCACTTGATCCAAGGGTGCGTCAAGGATTGAAGAAAAACAAGCCTCACTAGCATGCTTGACATGTGACCACAAATCTTTCCACACTGGTTCACGAGAAACAACAAACCACAATCTTGATTTGACCCAGCGTTTCACTTTTTCTTCCATTGTGGAAGAATTAACAGCTTGATAAACCACATCTCTTGCTGGCGTCAAATAAGATTTTTCGGGGACGCGAACACAGACTCTTCTTGACGGCACCTGTTTCCAAGCAAAGTACCCATCAATTTTCTTTAGAGCAGCTCGTGTCTGCGCAGCTTTTGGCAGAGCTTTGGCAATTTGGACAAGGGAAAAACCCAGAAAACCCATCTTCCAAGTTGTTTCCAACTGCTGCCAGCACACGGAGCTCTTTGGTGTGACGAGCCATTTTGCTAACAAATGTTTATATCTCTTTTCATATATATTAATGGGGCCCTGAAAACTATCCTTTGCAAACTNACACGGAGCTCTTTGGTGTGACGAGCCATTTTGCTAACAAATGTTTATATCTCTTTTCATATATATTAATGGGGCCCTGAAAACTATCCTTTGCAAACTTTTTCTTCTTGGTGTACATATAGGCTGCATGGAATGATTGTGGAAGCATGCGGACACTGTCTGTTGCAATTGCTTTCCGGTTTTCCCGCTCCCGGAACAAAAGTTCGGCCTTCAAAATGCTACGAGCAGCAACTTCAGAACAAAAGGCTTCACGAGGTGTAGTTTTTGTCCGGTTCTTCATAGACGGGCGTTTTCGGGTTTGCTTCCGGCGGGACGGAGTTTGGCGCTGGCCATTTGCGCTAGGGGAATGCGTACGGATGTCATACCATTCGAGGGCACGAATTTTTACTGGAGGACCATATCTGGAAATTACAAAGCAACAAGACTCCGGCGCATGTCTTCTTGCCATTTTGTACCTGAGCTTCTGGCTGTCTTGCGCATTTGTACNCTGGAGGACCATATCTGGAAATTACAAAGCAACAAGACTCCGGCGCATGTCTTCTTGCCATTTTGTACCTGAGCTTCTGGCTGTCTTGCGCATTTGTACGGATGGTATTGTGCATGTGTTCAATTAGCCGCATGGCTGGGCCACCGTGCTTGGCCCCCTCACATCGAAGCAGACTGGCAATACCTGTGTACCTGAAATGCTCGGAAAACCATTGGTATAAGGCCATGTGATCTGTGGGGTCGTCATGCCATAGAGCCATTCTTTGCATATCAATGTACTGGGCAATAGCCATGCTACTAGGCTTCTCAAACACGAGACAGACCTGGGAAGGGAATGTGCGGACAACTTGTTGGGCACGTTTTGTATGGTGTTTTCGCTTCAGCCACAATGTACTTTTTGCGATCATGAACAAACACAAAGCAAGCTCAACGGCAAAGTTGCATCTTTTGCTCTTGAGATGCTGAGGAAAAAGCCAACTGACAAGGCAAGCACAAATGTCAGTCACCGCATGCCAAAGAGACAAATCTTTCATGCCATGTGTCAGGATCATGCCTAAACGAGTGAACACGGCCTCAGAAAGCAAACGCACCATGTCAATTTGCTCTTGCTTATTCATGTGTCCGGCTCGTTCATCTGGCTTCCCAGCTTTTGATGCTACAAGCCATCTCATAGCACAGTGCCAGAGAATCTCCGTCGCAGAAAACTGTTCACTGTCTTGATGTTCTTTTAATTGTGTGCGTCTTGGCATATTCATGAGAAATTAGACAATGGATATGGAATATAGAATATCGATATGGAAATATGGAGGCGCGACCGACAGTGGGGTCGGAAGGCGTACAAGGAAGACACAGGAAACCGTTGTAGCACAAGTAGCCTAGCTAGAGACCACAAAGAGACCGGAAAAATCCTGTGGATGCGCAAGCAGTTCTGAAGTCAAAAAAGCTCTGGAGCCGCAAAGGCTGTTAGGATCCACAAGCACTTTTTTTCGACCGCGAGTTCTGCAATTCACAAGCTGATATNAGTTCTGAAGTCAAAAAAGCTCTGGAGCCGCAAAGGCTGTTAGGATCCACAAGCACTTTTTTTCGACCGCGAGTTCTGCAATTCACAAGCTGATATGGCCAGGAGTGTTTGTGAGCACCATCTGCTGCCGGCTCTCCCGGTTTTCTTTCGAAAACATCAGCAGCATTGCAGACTCATTCTTGGGCCATATGGCCGCAAGATAAAAACCGTCATCTCTTCTAAAAAAACGTTTCTCTGTCTCANAAAATCAACGGATAGAGACTGAATACATTTGGCTTCACCGTATTGTGGCAACCGCCGTTTTTGTGAACCAACTTAGGGACGCACCCGCAGCAGTGGTTAATATAATATTAATATAATATAATATGATTTAATATAATACAATATAATATAATATAATATTAATATAATATAATATAATATAATATAATATAATATAATATAATATAATATAATATAATATAATATAATAATATTAATGTAATATAATATTAATATAATATAATATAATATAATATGATTTAATATAATACAATATAATATAATATAATATGATATAGTATAATATGATCTAATATAATATACTATAATACGATTCAATACAATATAGTATAATAAAAAAACATTGTATAACATAATTTAATATAATATAACATGATATGATATAATACAATTTAAATAATGTATACACATTTCCACACAGGAAACGGTGGATAAACCATGCGTTATTCACCACCCTTGGTTTTAAATCCTTGGGGGAAAACATGGTGATATTATGTGGCATTTATGGCCAATCAGTCATTTTGGAAGTCCAAGGACAATGGACTTGGTGGAGAAATTTAACCTGACGTCGGCCTCGACCTGTTTGAACAGCTCCGTCCCATGAATTTCACCGTGAAAAACTCCAAACTGTACTTAGAATACTTGGATGTACAGCACACATAGTACTGCAAAATTTACTTGTCAAACTTCATGGGGTCATAACCAGACCATTTGGGACCGACAGACAGACAGGAACGCAGATAGAAGATGAGATGAGACTAGTTTTTTTTTTGTTTTTTTCGGATATATATTTATATATATATATATATATACATACACTGTATATATATATATATACATACACTGTATATATATATACACACTGTATATATATATATACACTGTATATATATATATACACACTGTATATATATATAAATATACACATAAGATTAAGACTTAAGATCGATCCACAGCTAGATGATTTTCTACAAGAATCTATACAGCCACTTGGACCCTCCAAGTGGGTATACCCGAAGCAGGACGTTGGCCAACAAGGAGGGCCAGGAACTGGGACCCTTTGCCCGGCGCTTGGAGTGGGAAACCATCAATGGGTACCCCAACATGGATGGTTTGTTTCATGGAAAATCCGCAAAATCAAACGAATGATTCGGGATACTCCCATAACTTACAAAACCCCCATATGGCCATGAAATGATATGACATAATAATCCACTTGAAGTCGGAAACGTATGGTGATTCACCTCAAACAAAACCTTGGTCAACTTTCTCTGGTCGAACTTGGCGAAACACCGGCCGCGCGACCCCCCTGGGTGTGGCGACTGAGGCCTGGTCGTTGGCTCATTGGACCGCCAACGTGACGCTTCATCCAGGACCTGTAACCTGGGAGGTGAAGGTGCTGCATCCGGAGCAGTTCCCAGTGCATTTCGAAGGCCATGGGGGGTCCCTGGGAGCTGGAAATCTTACCCTCCAACTATGTGGAAAACCCACTATTTAAATTAGATCCTTTTCCTACGGAGACCATCCTGTTTTCACATCGATTTTAGCTCACCCTATGGTAATCTATGGTATATGAACTATGTATGATATGTTTGGGTGGTTTCAAATGGATTTCTTTGATCTTCGAAACATCGGATGCTGATCATCCAATGAGATTTTCAGATTGGTTCCGCCAAGCAGTTGTGAGGTTGAAGCACTAAAGCTCCTTGAGAATTGGACATGAAAGCATCATCAGTTCTGGCGACTAGTCCACCTCAAAACCTGGCCCAATGGCAGGCAGGACCTACGATTTGCAGTACATGACCTTCAAGTCCCCTTCAGAACATACTGCGCGGGCCTCATGGGCTGAAAAATGCATGGCTTGAGTGCCACTGAAAAAACCTGAAGAATTTGCATTTTTTGGGTAGTTCACCCGGTTAATACCAAAAACCACCAATCACCCCTGCTTGGTGGTTTAAGTCCTTGTTTTTTTTTCCCCTTCTGAGGATACTGACTTCAATCGATTGTCATGAGATTCCTGGGATGTAAAAATCAAACATATATTCCTCGATATTCCCCCTTTTGATGGTCCACATAGAACCGTATTGGAGAAATCCCAGCATGAGTGATGGTTTATAGATGCTAGTGGAAGGAGAATCATCGCCAAAATTAGCTTATTTCCAGTTTGGGAATTGCAATAGTTGTCCCAGAGCTATTAACCCCCAATACTTGATTGTTGTTAAAAAAGCATGTAAGAACCACGATGTTCTTCACATGTTCCCAAGAACTTCCCAGATCCTTTCTGGTTCCCAGCTGGCGACACTGTTGCGGGTGTCCACCGAGGTGCAAGGTGCTCATAACGCCATGGAGGTTCAGTTGTACCACGAGGAGAATGCCTTCTTTCTACAGGCACGGAGAATGAATCAAACATGGCTGGGAATGGCCCTGACATATGGGAGGTTTCAATGGGAAAAACGTCGAACTCAATGGTGGATTTGTCCATTGATAGGGGTTTTAACCATCAGAAGTATGACAACATAATTGATGAATGATGATTGGTGGATGGTGATCTTGCCATGAAACACGTGATGCCATGAACCGTCAAAGATGGGGACCAAACGTCACCAAACATTGGGATTATACGACCCGGACCTACCGATTGGTTTCATGGGTGTCCGGAACATTGGGGATGCCTCAAAATGTCAGGTATAATATGTTTGAATGGGGAAAATGGTGATTCACCATCAACTTTGGGCGTATGGGGATTGCGGGCGCATCGCATCACATTGGGCCTGGGTCAAAATGAAAGGACTGGGGGACCACAGATTTATGTCTTTTTTTTAGTTTTGATCATCCAACAATTGGGGTATTCAAGTTTGACCCATGGCCCTTCCCCATTTGATGAGGATTTCAGAAATCACTTTGAATGAGCAGTGTCACAGGGATGGAATTGCATGACCCCACCCCGTTTTACGTCCCTGGAATGCTGGTCGTCATGTTTCGTCACCTCCAATGGCAGGCCGAAAAAAGGAGACTTGTCGTCTCGATCAGCTTGCGCGAGAGCACGGAGGAGCCGGCTTGGCAATCAAACATGGCTTAGGAAATCCCCCAGAACTATGGATGAATGTCCCAACCAATTGGAAACCTGCATTTATAGGGGATTTCCCATGGCCATGTTTCATTACGGGAGAGTTGTTCCCCTTTCTCCAAAGTGCCCAAACATGTGTTTTCTAGGCAGATATATAGTTTCCTTACTATCGAGACAGCATGTGTGAGTGACCGTTTAGTAGAGGGGTCCAGGAAATGAGTTGCAAAGTATGTGCGAGCGATGTGATGTGAATGTCATTGCATGTGTTTCAAGACATGGTCACCGTTCACGCGTTTGCACCCGGAAAAGGAATGATCTAGTGCCCAATCGTACCACAATCCTCGAACATCTTGTTCACCATTGTAATGTCCTATACCCTCTGGTAAACTAACATAGCTAGTGAAAATAGCCATTTATAGTGGATTGTCCCATTAAAAATTGTGATTTTCCATAGCTATGTTAGTTTACTGGAGGGTAATATTGAGAACACATAAATTGGACCCATTTCCGCTGCACAAAGCGAGGCTTTCAGTGGTTTCCTGAATCCCATCTTTTCTGCGATGCCTCAAGAAGACAAGACCGTCGCTTGCTGGCACATGGCTGTGGCTCAAGTTCTTGACCGACCAGGGTGATGAGTTCATCATGTTTTACTAGAACTATTCCATTTGTGGGGTCCATGATAGGGTATGTTTGGTCAGCTGCTCCAAGAATGAGATTTTGGGATGGCAAAAAGACACCTGCCAGAAATCTTTCTTTGGAGCAGGAAAACATCAAATCTGACAGAACCCCCAATATTCTGTAGTTAACCAAGTACCAATGCTCCATTTTCAAAATTGCCCAGATGCAGGTAAAGATACCATGCATGGAGCATATATAGGATCCAATGCTTTGTAGATTGACAGGGCAACGTGATTTCCTGTGCCACCTTTTGAGGAGTCGCCAACCTCAACGGTCATTGGCAATCCCTATGTCGACCTTGCACCACCGGACCGGAATGTCTCATGCCGGCCAGGTGGTTCATGATTATATGGAATTAAACTACCCTTTACTGTACAATGTGGACAAAACAATTACAAACCGCCCATGACTGGGAATGGTAAGCATACCACCTATTTATGTTGAAATTGGGGATGGTTTCTGATTGTTTTACCCACCACCAATCTTTTGGGGAGTATCATGGACTGGGAAATCCTCTCAACCAACCCATAGAACGGGATGAATTTCCTGCTCGGTTTTCAACTGTTTTTTCCCTCTCCGAGGATGGGATGATGCTTCCAATAGGTCAATTCAGTTTGACCTGTGGAAACAGTACAGAAAGAGTTCGAAAACCAGAGATATTGCAAGAAAACAGAAAAGGATTGTTAGGAACATTGGAAATTTACTGAAATTTATATACTTATTTCAGAGTATTCAAGATTGATCGATTTTATCCTTACATTTCAGTTTTTGAGCATCTCTATAATTGAATCTACTTGACAAGCCAAATGGACAGTGTTGCCAGGACAAGTCTTTCGTGACATACCAGGGAAGTACTACGGCAGCGATCTCAGCACATTCTGCTTGGTGTCCAAAGATGGGGGGCGGCGCCCAATTTATGGCAGTTTCAATGGGGAACATCATTCTTCAATCGATTGCAAATGGAAGACTTTCTATTTTCAGATAATCCTCAGACTTCACTTTAGATCCAAAGATGTAGTGTCTTTCACCACGGCAAGAGCAGTCACGGACTCCAGTTTGGAAAGAACATAAAACAAAAAGCAATTGCGAAGATTGGACAACCCGCTGGAAGAGGGCCAGTGAATTGTCCCATATTTTCTCAGAGATTTACCCTCTGGTAGGCAAACGTGGCTTGCTGGAAATTACACCATTGAGTTCGATGATTTTCCCATCACAAAGATTCACAAAGCCTCTATTTATGGGGCGATTTCCCATTGAAAACCAATCTGATAGATGATTTTCCGATGAGAATCCCATTCATATATAGATGATTTTTCCATCAACATCCCGAGTTTCTACATATTTCCCCACATTGAAATCCCATTTACAGATGATTTTCCCACATGTTAGAATTAAGATCCGAATACTCCGATGATTACCAGACAGTAAAATTATTTCAGCATCACCGTCGCTGGCAGGTGCCGCCATGCAGTGCCGCTACCTGGGTGGTAGGGCCTCTCAGGCGATTCTTCAGCGCCAAGTGGTTGGAAACAGGTTAAACAAACTCCTGTAACGAAGGCGAAATATATCACCTAAATGAGGTTATAAGACAGCCAGTTATAACAGTGAAGGCCTGCAACTGTATATAATTGTACATCCACCATTATTCACCATTTATAGATATTTATAGCAATAGAAAGCAATATATAAGCACTCAACTACTGATGATCCCCCCCATAAATTGTTGGGTTGGTTTGCTGGGGTGAATATCGACCAACAACCTCCACCAAAAGGGCCAATTGCAGGTGCAGTAGTATTGGAGGGTCACCGAAATGGCCGGGGATTCACCGTGAATCTTCAAATGGCTGGGGAGTGGGAGATGAATGATTGTACCCTCTGGTAGACTTACATAACTATGGAGAATACCAATTTTTAATAAGTGAATCAAGCACAAATGGCAATCTTCGATAGCTATGTCAAATTACCAGAGGGTATTTCTCTTTTGCCTTGGCCAAAAACATATTGTTCGTGAATATGGTCCATTTTGCACCAAGTCGTTGGCACTTCCCCGCCTGATCGGTAGGTCAAATGGGGGTCAAGGCCGGTCAATGTCTGCAACCAATGATGCTTTTGGACTTGAGAGATACGAAGCTATGGCAGTCATGGTCGCGACCCATTTGTCCTGAGTTGGAGCAGCTTTTCGCAGGGTCCAAGGATCCGATCGCCAAGGTGTTTCTGGAGCCTCAGTACATTGGGACGGAGCAGTTGGAACAATTCCGCTCCAGCATCCTGCCAGCAGGGAAGGGGATGATGACTGGTACCAGGTGAAACATGAATGAAAGAACACCCGGTGATTTGGTATACCTAGACCTCCAGGTCCTTGATTCATTTCATTCAATACAGGTAGTAACCAAATTTGGGGGTACAGTGACCATATTTATGGCTCCTGGTTGGATCGAAGCGTTTTGAGCATCGTCAAAATCGAAGCGTTAGGACCCCATTTGCGTGTGCGGAGCTAGTTTGGGAGCTGCAAAAAAGGGATCTTTGTGTATGTTGCATCAAGTTTCTGTGTTGATTTCATCCTTCAGCTGATCCCTAAAATCAATCCCTGTTTTTGGGGTTGGGTTGCATCAAGGACCTCCGAGGCTCCGGCCAGCTACTGTCGAATACAGTTGAGAGTTCCATTATCCAATTTCAGTGGATGATGGCTGGACAGGATCCGAATCTCTTGCTTAGCTGAGACTTAGCTCGTCGAATTTTCAAACATGATGCTTCAGTAATGTTCAGTATACCTAGACCCTCCAAATACCCCAAAACGATGGTCGCAGTACTAAAACTATGGGGTAAAACGGTAAAACACCGATTTTTTATGGGTACTTGGAGGGAGGTGCAAACATATACAAGAATGGCCAGTTTCGTGGGCTGCCAAGACATTGAAAGGGGGTTTGACATGTCAACAATTCAACCCGTGTCAACTCAAAACCTAAACAACATGCAGCAACTTATATACAAAAAGGCTAGCTGTTTGATGGTTTCAAACATCTTTGTTCCTCGTCATTTAGGGTGAGCATTACAATTGCTGGCCCGTTTTTTTCCTTTCGGGAAACATGAATGACAAGAGTTCCCACATATTTGATGCGACAAAACACATTGTTTCCAGCAGATTTGTCCGGGAAAACGAAAAA
Organism: Symbiodinium sp. clade C Y103; assembly: GCA_003297045.1. Taxonomy (NCBI): domain Eukaryota; class Dinophyceae; order Suessiales; family Symbiodiniaceae; genus Cladocopium; species Cladocopium sp. clade C. The sequence continues at coordinate 278,195 of BGPT01001012.1, forward strand.
ACCAGCGGTCCAGCCGAGTGACAAAGTTGAGGCATCAGCGGCTACCAGCCTTCCAGATTGGCTCCCGCCTGATCCTCGGTCATGGATCACGGGAAAACTTGCTGGTTTCCTAAGTCATGGGGGTACCCCAAATTGTCCAAAATTAGACCATTTTAGTATTGAAACCCATGCTGACTACCCATGGTGACTTGGAGATCCTCGATTTGTTAAAAACTCCCGTTGTGTAGGAAGAAACATTTACATGTAAGATTTGCCTTTAAGCAGCGAATTAAATGGATCGTTTGGGTATTTAGATGGTGATTGGGACTTGACACGGGCAGACAAGCAACACAGACTACTATGAAATAGGAACCAAAGTGGAATTCAGAAAACAATAAAATTTGGAGACATAACCATGGTATTATATTGCATTCTAGTTTGAGGTTTAAATGGTGGTCTGTGGTCGGACCGAACACAAGGGATGATCCCCAGGACTCCTATTTTGACGGGGTTGTTCAGCCACTAACCTGCAATCTATCAAGGTGGGGATCTGGAAGTCCAAAATGAAAAAACATGGAATCCAAGAGTTGGGCGTAGGCCATATCCAAGAGCAAAATCATCAGACCGGCATGTTGACCCTGATCCATCTTGAAATTTGGGGATGTATTCCCAATCAACTGCCAGGCCAACTATACCACACCCTTGGGACTTTCTGATCTGTGGGACAGGCAAGAGTGTTGGGTGTGATTCGGTGTGATTTGTTCAGTGTTCCCACATGTTTGAGCGGCTTGAGCCATTAAAAGTTCATTCCATTGTTGATTGGTTATAGTAGGGAGTTGTACTACCTCGTTATGTTATTGGTGATTATGATAACTCACAGTAGGGATACCGGTATATCTGTTAAGCAACAAGTCTAGTGGGATGGGACAAGGGCAAGGGAGTATTTTTCATTGCTCATTTGAGAATGGATCAAATTGGTCGTCTTTAACACATTGAACCATCACAAAATTGGGGTGAATAGTTTTGAGCTATAACATGGTATAATCGTAATCATTTCCCCGAGCGTTTTTGCCACCAAGGGGGCCTTTACGGTCACAGAAACATCATGTAAATGGATGTCAACGGTGGTTCAACTCCCAAACAGGCAACGTTTGTGGACTCATGTAGTAAGCCTCACAAGCAACAAGACCCCATTTTGCATTCGATTCTTGGGGGAAAAACACTCTTGAAAGTGTTGTTATAACTTTGGCTTTACCACTTTTGCAACATGCGGAAGCTTGTTGGATCATGGATGCATGTTGCTGCAGTCGTTGGGGATACAACAGCCGCGGAGTTCAAGCTCAGTCCTCAGAGTGTGGCCCTTTCCTGAAGGATCAGCGGTCAGTGAGCCGTGCCGGGCAGATCAAACTTGACATGGTCCCCAGCAACCATGGTTGAATAGGGGATGAAACATGATAAAACCACATATTTGGGACCACAAAACAGTTGTGTTCAATTTAAACATGGGACTAGTTCTACCAAGCACCCTCTGGAAATCTAAGCGTGCGATTGACAAGATTGATATGCATTTCATGTGGATTGCATGGATGATTTCCCACAAACATAGGGATTCCCATGGCTGTGGACCATGAAATCATGGCTCCCAATGCTCCAAGCCCTCAGGGATCGGGATGCCCAGGCGCTGAACTCCAGAAGTTTGACCCTTGTGCGGATGGCCAATGCGGATTCTGCAGCAGTTCCAAAGTTGAACCGCATAGGCCCCTTTTTTTGGCGTGGGCGAAAAGTCGTTCCGTTGGTTGAGCCAACATGGCGGGTTGGGGTTGGGGTTGAAATGAAACCTGAGAATAGCTTAATTGTATCTGTGGGTCAAAAGATAGGAAGATAGATGGAAAGATAGGAGCCTAGACCCTCCAAGTACAAACATGGGATTTCATGTTTCATATAATCGTTATATATATATATATAAATATAGTTGGGATGTTGACCCACTTTCATAGGTACTTGGAGGAACGAAGTATACAGGTTTGCCTGAAAATAGGGAACCCCCAAATCCAACGGTTTATCATCATTGTCTTTACAAACATTGCTATTTTAAGGGGGGAATCTTCCATTTTCAGACATACTCATATGTGCTCTGGTGAAAAGTTGGATTGTACACCCAGGATACCCGTATTGGAGGATGGTCATCAATCCATTGATAGGGATTCAAATGATTTTAAATGTGAGTTATTGGGATTCCCATGACGGCCTGGATGACCACAAACCATTTACCATTTTTTGACCGTGGCACACTCACACACAAAATACACAGATATCTATATATATATATAGTAGACGTAAGATACTGGGTACCATGGGTTATATACCCATCCTATCCCTATTTTAGATGGTAACATCCCATCACTTCCCATTAAATGCCAATGATTATCACCATGAAATCCAACTAAGTCCCACCAATTCCCGCTAAATCCCTATAAAATCCCACCAATTCCCATGAAATCCCTATGAAATCATCATGAAATCCCCTTGAATTCAGATACCATTCCCATCTTTTGTGGTCGCCTTCCAACACACGGTGTCCAACGGTTCCAGGCTCCGATGATACGTGGTGGCTCGGCCATGGAAAGATATGGAAAGATATGGGGGTTTTCTACAATGATGGGGTTAGCCCCCCAAAACATGGATGGTTAATGGAAAATCCGAAAATCAAATGGATGAATTTGGAGGTACCCCCATGACTTCGGAAACCTCCATATGAAGGAATGGGACTTGTTAAGTCATAATTTGATTCAAGAAGTATAGAATCAAATCAAGATATGCTCATGTTTATGGCCTGTAACTTGGAACCAACAATAAACCTTAGTCTATCCTTGGCTGTGTGTCCCATTTAACCAACAACGTATCAATGGGGAGGAAACTGGCAATAATGGGGTATATAATCAATAAGATTAATGAGCAGCCATTGCCGAGACATACTGTGTTGCGGATATCATATGATGTAGCTAACCAATGTGACATGCTAAACATCGATATTGACAACGATATTATAGCCAACAAACAAACTTCGATTTTCCAGAAATGGGGTAGACCCCACAACTTGTCATGCTGTTTTGAAAATGATGATAAAGGTAACCCAGCCGCATTCGATTGCCTGAAGGTACCCACTATAAAACAGGGAAATTTGATTTCCATATGTACCATGGTCAAACTTGGGTGAATTGCCCATCTTAGGGGATGGTCATCAATCCATCAATAGGGACCGAAAGAAAGCCATGATTTTTGGCTTTAAGGATTCTCAGTGTGGATATTTTGCTCCGGCCCAACTTGTCGCAAATGGCTATCACATTGGTCACGCGGATGCAGGAGACTCTTGTTTTGCCTCATGCTGATGGCCTTATTGGTCCGGGCCTGACTGCGGGTGATGAACTTTAAGTCAGTGGACTCTCCAAAACTGACAGGAACCACCTCAAGGTGCTTTGCGAATATTTCCTTCATCCAATTCTGGTTCTATGTATTGACCAGATTTTCCCCATCATTGATGAAGTTTTGCCTCATTTATTCGCTGGGAACACGACAGAAATTCTTTATCCAATTCGTAAGTGCTACTTAGAACGATGTCCAGTTCCTCTAGTTTACTTTGTGACATATGAGACCAGTTATGTCTGGCTGAAGGTCAGGCCCTGGGGATAGGTGGCTGACCCAGAAACTACCAGGTTTCTACCTAATCCCTTCCCCCACTCAAATATCCCCCCAAAAAATAAGGGACCCAACAGTGAATAGATCCAATACATGTTCGTTTGGAGGTATAGCCAATTCTGTAGGGAATTTAGGAGAGGGAGTATCAATGGACTATCCAGTCACTGATGATTCAGATTGCTCCTATAGGTCGACCACTGGGGGACTGTCCGTCCTCAGGCGACTGGATGCCTTCTTCTTCTGTTGCAACTTGACAGCTGGGAAGCAGGGAGGAGCATGTTTTTGAGTTTACCCTCTGGTTATTTAACATAGCCATGGAAAACCACCATCTTTAATAGGTAAATCAGTACATGTAGATCATCTATAAGTGGGATAGAAACACCTAGACATAGAAACAATAGACTAACAAAGAGATAGACACAATAAACATCCGTACACAACCTACCAATAAAGGCAGATGTACAGTAATTGCCTTGGCGCCTTGACTCTTGAGAAACAGCTATAAAGATTGGTGAAAGTGCCTATCGTTCAAGCTGAAATGCAGATGTTTGTCACACATGGTTTATGAGGCTTCAGGTATTGCGGAAGGGTAAGCACCTGAGGTAGAAGGGGAATCAATGTGAGTTTTAACATCCCATGCATTTTCCAAGTTTGGTGGATGACGATCATATTGTCCAAAAGCTCCTGACGTGCGCCCGAGGAAAAGAATCCAAAACTCCAAGGACATGGGTTTCACATAGGGGCGACGGTGGGTCCCAAACATTGACTTCAGAATGGTGTGTTTCCCTAAAGCCTTGCTTGGAAACTCCTTGCACCCCCTCCCATTCTTCAGATTTAGTATGGCTTACTCATGAAAGTAAACACCAAGTCTGGCAAAGCTTGTTACTTCCAGGATGTTATATAATGTATTATATATATATAGAGATAGATTGTATTTACATATATTTACTTCATATTTTCAGGTTTCCCATCTATCGATTAATCGTGGTTCCTCTAGCTATAACCACAAGGCCAAAAAAGGCCTAACCCTTTCTTGGTCCAACTGCAAGGAGTTGGCCGGCCGCTTGGCGCAGTGACATGGGGTGAGAACTCGGAGATCTACAATCCCATCTCCCTAATACTAAACACCCCCCCCAGAAACCATGGTTTAATAGAGGATTTCCACTTATTTGGGATCATGTTGGGGGTGTTTAATATTAGGGGGATGGGATTACTAGCTTTAAGTTCTGCCAGTGGAGTAGAGTAGATAGTTGCAACAAAAGTTGCCTGAGAATCTAGGCTGGCAGTGAGAGATCCCCATTTTGGGTGGAAACAAGATGAAGATCATCTATAGATTGGATTCTCCAGCAAGCCATGTTTGATTACCAGTATACACTCCAACCAATTGGTTTTGGGGAAAAGCAGGTCCACTACTGGCCCGGGGCTTCTGCAGGTGTTTATTGCTGGGTGGAAAAGGATGGATTTTTTCATCCCAATTGATTTGAAAAATGGGCGATCAAGCCGTTTGTCCCAAGCGCCTGAAGAGTTTCTCGAATGCTCATGATATGTCAGGCCTGGGTTCACTCAACACCTCCTACTAGTAGATTTTAGTGGTCAAACCTTGCAAGGACAACATAATTGTGAAGCATTCACCGTCCAATTGGTTTGGGGTGCTCGATGACTCATCGTACTTTTAGGTTGCTGTGACTATTCAGATGAAGATGAGGACATTCGAGAGTCTGGACCTCAAGATGGCCCCATTTGAGGCAACAAGACTATCTAAAGCGGTGACATTTCAACCAAGAAGACATAGAAAATCGCATCATTCGAATCATGCAAATCGTGCAAACCATGGAAGTGGCCAACACAGCATTTAAGATAGCAACAATTGTGAACCGCCATGTTCTTTGTCCAATTTGAAGCAACTTCAGCCAGTGGTTACCTGGCGGTTTGGATTGGGGGGCACTCCGAGTAGTGTCTATTGCCTTCAGAATGGTTTTTTTTCTGGGATTCCCAGCCACTAAACCTCTGGGTGCGTCTGAACACATTTCAGCATATCAAGTGCCATCTTGCTGGGGAAACTGGGAAAATGCTGAGATCCACCAGTGGATGGACTGCCAAAAAGGTTCCAGCCACATCCGCATCAACAAGCTGCTGCCACGTTACTGAGCCCCTTGCCGGATCCGTCCGGAACTCAATGGGAATGTGGCCCTAAAAATGGAGGTACTGTACCATAGAAGGACACATTTTATGGTGATGTTGCCGGAAATTGGGGTCTTAGACCTGATGTATCCTGATGTAGACCAGTAATGACCAGTACCTATAAGTCAAGTACCATTCAAGTATCCCCTTGTTGGAGCCCTTAAGACCACAGAGGAACGGCGCTTTTTTCAAAGGTGGTTTTGCCGTCGAAAATGCACTTTCCAGCATGCCATGAATGGGGGAAGTTTGAGAGAGATTTTTCAGGTGCCCACAAGTCGGAGAAACACCAAGTTTGCAATAGAAAAAAGTTATGCTGTGTCATGATCATATTTCAGGGGGTGAACCCCAGAGATTCCACCTTTCATCTTTGTATCCTTAGCGCTGGCCAGTACCTTGTTGATTTTTGGAGGCCACCAGCAAGGTGGTAAACCCAAACCCCTTTTTGGGGATGATTTTTTTGTTCCACCGATTTCTAGTGATAGTGATATTGGGGATGGTTTATTATGGTTGATTATTAGGTTGTTCATGGTTTACCGCATTATGATTATATAGATGGACAATGGACAGACATCTGGATAGAGTATCGCTCAGCAGTGGCTGAGGTACATGCACATGGCCCCCGCTCGAGCTGGATTTGCAAAGTGTGACACCTCAGCCCCAGATTGATGGCTAGACATCCAGTTTTTCAATTGCAACTCACCAAAGAAATGAGCATAAATTTCATCCAAAGACCACAAGACACAAAGATGTGTCCTGCAGTTGAAAATCGGCTGCAACCCCATTCTACTGCGATCAAGAGAGACTCCGTGCCATGCCTCAGTCTGATCTTTTTTTGATCCAAAGGACCTAGGGTTCTTTGGCCTTTCTAAGATCAACAACGCTCAAAGACGATGAATAAACTATCAACAATTTGCGTTAGATTGATTTGGATTGTATACATTGAGCATATCTGACCCACAGAAATAGTGCTTGAAGAAACTGAAGATTGGGTCCCGGAAATGGATTGAAGGACGAACAAAAAGATCTCCTCCTTGACGGGATCCAAGGCAGTTGAGCGATTCGAAAGGGTCAAGCCCAAAATGAACGGTTTTTTTTGGCGATGGGAGAATGGTTCCTACTATCACTGGATTGGTTTAAGGGAAAAATTACAGGAAACCCCTATAGTTGATGGGAAAATCCATTGTTTCCTCTAAATTTTCCCATTCACCAATCCATTGATACAAGTATCTCCAAAGGATTCCTTTCTAAGACTTATACATTGCCAGTATTGAGAATATGTCAAATAGCCCCTCTACAGTATCCAAAAAGATAACAGCTCCCCTAAGGCCAAAAAAGATACCCTCTGGTTATTTAACATAGCCATGGAAAATCCCCTATAAGTGGAGGTTTTAATGGAAAATCATCCAAAATTAGCCATTTTCCATGGCTATGTTAAATAACCACAGGGTAATCCGTTTATTTTGCAAAGGAATGGAGGTCCAACTGCTTGGCCCAGGCATGACCAAATCTACCTGGGCTGAGGGCCGGGCTGTCATGACTCCTTGGAATGGTTTGTTGTCACTCTTATATGTTGAGGTTTCCTAAAATGTGGGTACCCCCAAATCATCCATTTCTAGATAGGGTTTTTCCATTATAAACAAGAAATTTCGGGGTAACCCCCCATTGATGGAAATCCCCAAATGGTGTCTTCCTTTTCCTTCAACGCTCCGAATGTTGTGATTGGCCCTTTGGATGGCCTCGTCGCGGTGGACTCACCCATTTCTTCATGGTCCCCTTGATAGACCCCAAGATGAAATTGTCAGAAATAAACCGAATACATTGAGTACAGTATCGATCGGCCACATTCCATATGGCGTTTTTTCTATGTGGTGGAGCACGTATTTTTTGTTACATCTCCGTAAGCCAAGCCTAATGTGACTTTGGTGACGTAGCGAGTTGCAGATATGGAAAATGGGATGGTTCAACTACGAGATGAGCAAGATTGGGAACCAATTGAAATTTAGGTGCATAAACCCATCCAATTGCAAATATCCACCACACATTCTAGATTAATTATTGCTTATCATATTTATAAGCCAACTTAGTCCCATCCTCTTAATGTTCTATCATGAGCTCCCTAAGAACCATGACCATGGCTCATGACAATGTGAATTATGCATTTGGGAACCTTTGTTGGGGTATTCAATACTCTATTGGCTATGTATCCCCATTTCCAGATGGTTCAACTATGTCAAGCCAACGTTTGTGATGAATTTGATGCTTAAACAATCTCATTATCTCTCAAGCATTAACAGTGGAGGAATGTGATCACCCATCGCCACCCGCTAATTCTGTTATGTTTGCCAAATGTGATCTGTTCTTCCGGTGATTCCACCTCCCCTCAAAGCCAGCCTTTTGGCTGGCTGTATGCACGGCTGCCAAAATGCGGCAGTGAAATTGGTTCTGGCACCAACCCCCTGCGCCTTTCAGGAATTTCAGGGCAGAGGAAGCCAAAAAAAAACACGTGTTGCATGTTTTTCCAGTCTGACGGTCTGCCATTTGCTTTGAGACAATGCTGGGTTGTGGAACCAAGTCGCCTGATACCTGATGCATTTGTGGCTCTGCGTTCTTTTGCATCATGACGACTGCAGAGATACAGCAGATATCGCAGAAATGTCCTTCACATAGCAGCTGTTTGACACATTTCCGATCAACGCGTTGTGTGAGTTCGACAGGGATTTCACAGCCATGGAGGCCGACAGCGTGACTCTCTGGGTCGCTCTCACACCACAGCAATTCGATGATTTGAGCCTGGAATTTTGCTACCGGCAGCGTTTTTATTGTTATGGAATGCTTCATCCGGCAAACCGTAGGTAATGTCATGTAGTCCTTTGTTCTTGGTCGCTTTTTAGTGCAGATCCAAGACTAGAAAAACGGGTCGTGAGACTTGAACAAGCATGGTAAGAACCTGGAAAAATCACGTATTTCAGCTGGTGAAATCACAATTTCTGCCTTCCATCCCTTTGCAGGTACGAGTCAATATTGCGGGTACCAATGAGCCACAAATTGTTTGTTATTTACTTATGGAACTATCAATGTTGGGAGGGTGATCTTTGTGCGCAATCCACATGTCTTCTTGGTATTTCTTGGTTAAATCATTCATAGTTGGAATTTCATCATCTCATCCATATTTACTCTTGGTGAACCACAGTATTATATATAATTATATATATTATACGAAAACATGAAAAAACGTTAGAGTATACCCTATTGGAAATGGTGATCTTCAGCATGAATAAATCCTCCATGAATTTTGGTACGAAACATGACCACAGACTGATCTAGTTGAGCCCATCCATCGGGTCGCCAGTACCCGCAAGATGGAAAAGGGGTTCCAGGATGGGATAGATGGGATAGATGGCTCATATTTCCAGCTTTCCAACCTTCTGGGCATCTTTTGTGGGGGTTGCTATACACTTTTCGTTTTCCCTCACCCTCGGTAATTCAGCATTGGAAAATCCCCATGTCTCATTGGCAAAGCATCGAACCAACTGGGCCATGGCTTCCAGTTCAAAGTTCACTAAATTTAATCTGCGTGGTGCGTTGGGGGGGGGTTAGTTTAGTATAGGTTTGTTTTTTCATGGTTCTGTTTTTAGATCATTATCTCTCAAAAATGATGTTTAAAAGCAATCAAAGTAGAAAAAATGCAAAAANAGTTTAGTATAGGTTTGTTTTTTCATGGTTCTGTTTTTAGATCATTATCTCTCAAAAATGATGTTTAAAAGCAATCAAAGTAGAAAAAATGCAAAAAAACAACAAAATATTTAAAATGAGGGAATCACATTGCCACCAAACACGTACACCTGACAAGCCAAGATGGCTGTGAATCTACAGCTGACAGAAATGACCATCGG
>BGPT01001013.1:0-15000 GCA_003297045.1 Symbiodinium sp. clade C Y103
ATGTATGTATGTATGTATGTATGTATGTATGTATGTATGTATGTATGTATGTATGTATGTATGTATGTATGTATGTATGTATGTATGTATGTATATTGCACATGTGTGAATACGTATGTATATTTGTATATATACATGATATGGGAACTTATCATGCTGTGAAGACATTTGTTGCGACCATTGTTCCAAGTCCCCTTCTTTCGCAAAGTTCAATCTTCAATGGCCAGAAGGATTGGGGTCATCCATCTCCCAACTACAGCCATCTGCATACTGAATCATGATCTACTGTAACAAGTATCTATATCTATACAGATGAACATATAATTCATAAACTACCCATGTATATGATTGCAATATAATGTATATATATATATACATATGTACGCGTCTTTACTTTACATGTAAATATATATTGTTATATAGTGCAAATATATGCACATCATGATATACTTGTATATATATATATATACATACTATTATTCACGCACCCAAATGTGATGCATGTTTGGGCATGCTTCGCTTCATATCAATTGAAGCCGACAAGCGGGGTCCCTCTAATTGATTCTTCTTTATGTACTATATGATACACCGTGAAAGATTTGAGTTCAAAGTGGCGTACCTATGGACGCCCAGGGCTGTGTCATTTTCAGTGACCATCTTTTGGTGACACCCATCCTGCTAACGCTGGCTGCGTCCCATCAGTCGGTGAAGTCCACATGTTCAATAGTTGTATTACACAAGTCCTGCTTACCGGTTGGTCTGAAAATAGGATACCCCAAAATCAACTGCATTATTGTTATGTTCCCCACCAGAATTGCAAGCCGGGAAGATACAGATCCAACTAAGTATATAAATATTGATATAATCATAATCTCATATTCTTGGTCAACTATTATATAGTTATATTGATTCAAAAAAACACATGATCTCCCTAGTCTTGGCTTGACTACCCCCAGTTTCACCGTACCAGGCCATCAAAAACCTGTGCTTCCTCATCAAGTTCCCCGGAAAAAAATCATTGGGGGGCTTGGGTATACCCGATGTTCAGAAACATCCATATACCCCATCCATACGTGATCACTGGCTGAATTCCAAGCATTCGCCTTAAAAATGGGGTCTATTTGAGGATTCTGTTTCCAATTCCCATCCACTTCCCATCAGTCTGAAAGTGATATAGCTATTACTATTGCTATAGTGAATTGTTATTATTAATAGCTCTTACTATAGCTATTCCTCTCCCTATTACTATAGCTGTAAGAACCACGTGCCATTCCCGGTGCCTCTTTGAAAAGAACGCCGTGCTCCCTGGCCCCCGTGGCCGAGCGTCAAGCCAGCGCCCAAAATGCCGATCTTCTTCAGCGGCAGCGGCTTCTCATCGACGCCCGGGACCTTCTGCGCCAGACGCTCGGAGAGGAACAGATGGCGCAGGGCGGCACTCTCCACCTGCAACGAGATGGTTGAAAAAGGGAAACAAAAACATATCTAAGAAGGGAAAACATGGAAAACATATCTAAGATATGTGGTTCATTGACAGTGGATATGGATTTTAAAGAGGAATTTCGAGATTGTGCAATGGATTCATCATAGATTTACAGGTTGATGATTGGAAATAATTGAGTTAAAAGAGAATGGGGATCCTATCATTACTAAAGGGATGGAAGCATGAAATGACCAATCTCAAACATCAGCCAGTGAAGCCGTGAAAACAAGTCAAGTGCAACCAGTCAGCAAGTAGTTCTGAATTCACTGATATATATATATATGTATATAATATCTATACATGATTATACATGTATATGTAGTGATGTGCATGTACACATATGGAATATGTCCCTTCAAAACTGGACTGTGTCCCAATGTATTGGTCACTTGCTCGCAGAGATGCGCATCCAAGAAGGGAGGTTTCTTAGGTAGATCAGGGCATGTAGCGTACAGTTACATTACATTGCACTGCATTACATGCATGATACAGAATTGCTCCCGCAATATAATATGTATACATACCCTCTGGTAAACTAACATAATTATGGAAATCACCATTTTTATTGGGAAAATCCACTATTTCTATGGTCATTTCCAATAGCAAACTGTTAGTTTACCAGAGGGTATGCGTAATTTATCGTAATTATACTTACACATATTTTGTATACGACATCTATATCCAGAGACTTAGGGAACATTGGTGCCGAGGAGTGGCTTTTCAAATCAGGACAGTGGCTGAAAGGCACAGTTACCAAGTCCGGGAGTGTTAATATACTATATTATATACATATGTATATATATATATATACACACTATATACAACATTGTATACCACATGTTTCACATAATTTCATATACCTTTCCCCCAACTTTCCCAGCGTTTTGCTCCAGAAAAATCCCCTGGGCCGAGGTACCGAGAAGACCAACTTGGTGAACTCCTCCTGCTCGACCTGATCTCCCAGGGGCAGTTCCAACAGGTTGCTAAGCCACGCTGGAAAAGCTATAGTCAACTATGGTTGGGAATATAACTCTTATGGTTTATGGGGAATATCACTTTACAACTATTGGGATGTGATTCACTATGATTTACGGGAAAAGGGGGATACCCCCCCAAATATTGCAAGTTATTGGTGCTCCATGGGAAAAGCCAATGATTTTTTTGGCTTTTCCATATTTTTAGGACACCTCCACGTCAGAATCCATAAACCAAAAGTAGAATACTTGACTATCAGCATCTGCGGGTGGGTAGAGGGTACAAACTCTCCAGGATGATCCCAATGACCCGCAGTGTGACCTGCCATTGGACAACTATTGTCACGATACCCGTCATGAGCTTTCAAAAGTTACTCAGTGTTTTTGGAAAGTTGCAACAAAATGTCCTGGCATTCTGCAGTATATTCCATGATATATATATATATATCTACACATTCCAAAGCAATGATGTTTTTCCAGAACAAATCGCCAGATCATGTGGTGATGTTGTGCCAATCCATTCCGATCCTATGACTAGTCTCGATAGGATAGGATTCCGTATTTCTGTATGGACTCTATAAACTCACCTTTTACACCACTATTTGACCACAATTTCAACCAATGTTCACCCGCTAAAGAAAAGGGAACGTGAAGAACAAGCACCATGAATCATTGACATTGATTGAGCACTTCAACATCTTTAAACATCCTTGAACCTCGATTTTGCCTTCATCGTGTTTTCATTCATTGCGCAAAAAGTCGGTCCTTGCTGCCTTTCAGTTAAGTTCTTTCTCAAGAAATGGGACACACATCAAAAAAATGGCAGGGTTCCAGGGGTTTCCATAGTCATTCGGGTAGCCATTTATCGCTGGATGCTTGTTTTATGTTGTTTTTGTCATGGGAAATCTCTGAAAAACATACGGATCAATTTGGGATCCCAGCCTGCAGGCCCTCGCGGAAGCTCTTGTTGCTGCAGGCAGCTTCGAAGCACTTGATGATAGACCTGGTTGATCGGCAAATTGTTTTGACATCAAACATTTTACAATGGTATTTTTGAATAATTTTAAATACCCGGTTGTAACTGCTTCTTGAGGAGAATTCAAGAGAATTTACATGTATTTATAAAGTATAGCCCAACCAAAGCAAAATTCTGGGAACATCAAGTCATCAAAATTCACAAACTGGAAATGAAGAAATCCTTCGGGATGCCAAAAGTCAAAAGTTTTGGCTAGTGAGGTCAGCCAGTGAGGAGGTTGCTAAAGATGAGTGGTAAAATGGCGTTTATCCAATAAGAAGTGGCATTTACGAAACCACATCTGTGACAAACAGACTAGAGAATCAGCCTTCGCAAAAGACTTGGCTTATCAAACTAACAGTTGAATTCTCAGTAATCTCATGAGAAAACCAAAAAAAACCCTTAACCCCAAGACGGTGACCTCAAACGTGACTTATCGAACAGAGGTGACCTCCGACCTTGAGGATACCGATAGCACCCACCGCCCAGGGGACCTGGGAGCGATCATCAGTGGGGCAGCATTCACCGCCGAGTTCAGGCCAGACTCCAATCCTCCAGCAGCCACCATGAACCTCGCGGAGCTTTTTCACCGAAACAGGGGCAAAGCATGGGCAAACCGTGTCTGAAAATGAAGAAACAATGCCAACAAGACCGTTTTCACAAGGATAACAATGATTAACCATGATTGACCAGTGGAATTAGGGATACACATATATAAATCATTTGCAAATCGTAAATGTTCCATTGCCCTGTCTGTCAACTAAACCGCAAGGGCAGTTTGCCAGAGGGTGAATGGTGAATTACAGAGCCAACTCTTGTTTGTTCATGACTAGGTAAGCCGATGATCATGACCATACTCACCCATCAACGAATCATCATGTGTGCAATCTCTCCCAATTCTAATTGGTTAAAGCCTCAACTTCGTGTATTTCACACCCGAATTTTGGTTTTGCACCGTCTGTACACATTTGATATGCTCGATATATAGCATTTTGACCATTGTTTATCCACAACATGGCCTACATTAGCACCATGAAATGGTCGGGTGGGAAGCGGCTGGGGACCCATGAATATATCTACAACTGAATTAGTTTGTTGTTGGTCGTGAGAAACGAGACTTGTCATGTTTACCAAACATGAATTGTGTAGGGAGTCTAGCTCATAGTCCTCCCGATTGCCATTGGTATCACCATCCTTGTTGGCAAACCCTCTCCATGTTGGTAGGTGATCAACCAATACCTTCAACAAAAACATGATCAACAATGATCCTCGCTTTATCAGAAACAAAGAAAACACATCTGAACCTACATTGTAAGTGAATCACATCCGCCCATAACTTAGCTAAGGTGGTGTCCATACTTAGCCAAACCGATTTATGACATGTCAACTTTGGTTTATGCTAGATCTATAGCTAGATGGTGTTATAAACCAACATATAACCCCATCCACCTGTATACCAACTAATGGTGTAGCACCATAAGCCAATAGATATATCATGATATATCTATACTTAGAAACCATTATGAACCAACGAACAAATGATTAGTAGGGCACCTAATTCTACAACTTCCTCTAGTCCCACCCCAGACCCGCCTGTTGGTCTTATGCACCTCCCTCTTGGAGATCGGTGCAGGTGGATGGTTCAACGCAAAGTCTGCCGCCTCCTGGTGTGGTTCAATGGGTTGGCACATGCTGATCCACGTTTTGATCAGGATCTCTTGGTTATGGTGTGTATATATATATATATATATATGTAATAAACATTATATTCATATAGTTAAATGTATATAATATGTTCCATATATATATATATATAGTTACAATAGATGATATATGTATATAGCAATGTTCTTTTCATTTCTTTACACATCTTTGCACCGTTTTCACCTTAAGAAGCATACCTGCACACTTTATGTTTGTTGTTTTGTTTGTTCCTTGTTCCGTCCACTGCATTACAACACACTTGGGTGACTTCTGGCACCTCGATGACATCCTTACTGGCCACGACATCAACGATGCCGTTCCTCCGCGGCTTTTTTGGATTGGGATATGAACCCAGCAACAAGTGCGATACCCTGGGGTAAAACACTAGAAATGTGGAGATGCTGTGGGATTTACCTGCAAAAATAATCGATAAACTAGCAGAAAAATGTGGAAAACCCATGGCTTTCCCTAAGGAAAATGATCTACCAATGGTGGGAAAACCATATCTACAGTAGTTGATTGATTTTATTGGGGGTTGTATTCAGAAACAGAATTAGGATATACTGTAGATTCAGATGATTCAACCAACATAAAGATATCAAGCAACATAAATGAAGATATACTGACCATAAGAACGAAAATATGACAAATCTGTAACAACTTGGAGGGATTAACTTACACGCTGGCGACCGGAAATCTATGGTGATATCCGGCAAAATGATGGGCCAGTGCCTTTGCCAGGGTGCTGCTCGGTCTATAATATGCGGAACACATCATGTACGGTAAAGAAACTCCATACATCCATGTTCCAATATGTTCCAATCTGAGCAAATCTCATCCAATCATCAACCAGGAAATCTTGGCATTGCTCATCTGATTCACAAGGCACTGCTGGGATCCTGGCGCAATGGATCCTCTGGCAACATGTGGATCACCATGTGTTAAATTGGTCCAGTTTCAGAAGCGATCCCAAAGCGTGGCAAATTTAAAATACCCTATAGAAGTATTTTTTGAGCTGATATCATATGAATAGACATAATATATATATATATAATTATATATATATATACATATATATACCATTTATACACAGATATCTCTCCGTCCATCTATCTTTCTATCGATCTATCCATCCATCCGTACATACATTCCTATGCATTTTATAGAGCCAAAACACACATTTAAACAACACACACCCCAGGTAACACCGACCGAAATCCCCCGGGCTTGCGGCCAAGCTTCTTCTTGGCAGCTTGAGCGTTCAATGGGTTGCCCTGCAGGATCATCTGCATCGCCTTGGGGGATTTCCTGGGGGATCCCCAATAGCTGGATGGTTTATTTCATGGAAACTTCCGCAAAATGGATGATTTCGGGGGTAACCATGGGGTACCCCTATTTGAGTAAATACCCATATACGTAACTTGACCTGGTTAGTATTAATGTATCTACCGTAAGGTATTAACTTCGTACTAAATCCAATTATATACTATATGAGCAATGGAAGTTGTTTGAACGGCCTGCAAAAAGGAGAGGTGGCCATTGCCTCGTGTTCCTTTCACCGTACATGGCTGTTGTCTTGTGTATGATTCTGTATGATTTTACTTTGGATCTACAGTACCTGCTTTGTTAGGCAGCCCCACCTCGTTTGTCCACCAATTATAGAATAGAAGAAACTTTCCAGAATACATATTTATTGGCACAAATTCGAGCGGATGCTCCTATGAACACCTTTGGGCACCATTGGCTGGAATATCGTCTTTATCATATGTCTTGGGACACGTGGATGCTCAGTGAACATGAGGGTACCTAGGCTGTTCACCTATTCATTACATTTGTTGCAGTGTAAGTTGTATGTTTCTCATTCTGCTCGCCTTTTTTGTTCGCATTCACTCATCATCCCATCAACTTTGCTTCACTGTTTCGCATGTCCTATCCCGCAAATTTGAGGTTTGTTGATGAGATCTGTGGTATGTTTACATAAACAACTACAGCAATGCCAAGAAAGAAAACAAACCGTCTTGTATGGCTACAAAATCCATCCAGAGTGATGAACCACAGAAGCTCTGATGTGGTTGGTGGTGTCAATTGGCTTCAACTATGGTTTCAAACCCATCAAAACAATATCACCATCCCATTTTAGGAGGGATTGTCATAGACCAACATTCGTCTTGAAACCATCAACCATGAAAATCCTTGGGAAACCATCCCAAAGGCACCAAATGAATTTATTAATCCAACAAACACATAGAGTATCCCAAATCATCAATTCCAAATATGTATATTTATATAAATATATATATATATATATGTTTATATCTGATTATATCTATCTATACAATCAATATATATATATATATATCTGTATATATCTATACATGCAAGATTCAAGTCAGCTTTACCCCATGTACTTTGCTTTGAAAAAAACCTGATACTGTAGGAAACCCTGGTGGGTTTCACCCCTTGGAACATCTTGGGTCACCCCACGGTGGGCAGTGGCGCCACGCGAGGCAACCTTTGAGTTCCCTGAGCACCTGGAAGTAGACCCAACTTTACCTGGCCCGGGAGTGATGTGTAAAAAATTGGAGGATATAGAACGATTAACAAATAGAGATCAAATGATATCAAATGTTACCAAATTGGGATACCATTGAAATTCATCTATATAAACATAGTTATATAATGTTCTTTATATATGTATGTATAGTGGACTTTTTTTGGCAGTTCTAGAACAAAATGCCACTTGGCTCAAGATACTGGGATACAAATGGACC
This sequence comes from Symbiodinium sp. clade C Y103, assembly GCA_003297045.1. NCBI lineage: Eukaryota > Dinophyceae > Suessiales > Symbiodiniaceae > Cladocopium > Cladocopium sp. clade C. The sequence continues at coordinate 7,945 of BGPT01001013.1, forward strand.
ACCAAAAAATCAGCTGTAGACCTGCAAAAATATATGAGCAACTATGACTATATCCAACAATTGTGGGAATATATGGTGATTGTAGAAGAATTCTAGATGTCGTAGTCGTAGACCGTTTCCTTGGACTATATGGGATTTATTCTTCCATTTTGTTCATCCAGCCATGCTCATCCGACTGAAACTATCCAGTCTGCTGGATACCAAGAACCCCACAAATGATTCATACATGAAATTGAAACTATCCCAAGGAAACTCCCAATTCACCTATGACTACTATCCCACGAACTTCCCATGAGTATATAGTGAAGCCAAACATACTTGGGTGGTGCCGTTCCAGTTTTACGTGGATCTATGCCTGTATTTCACCATGATCCCTATGGTTGTAGGGGCCCCATATCCCAACCTATGGGGGTTTATCATCATAGTTGTGTCAATTATATAAAGGGTTTGTCTGAGAATAGGCTACCCCAGAATTTGATGATTCATCACTATTTTCCCCACGAGGTATGCTACCCAAGTTATAAGTTGGTTGAACTCTAGTTCTTTACATCCACTACGTATATCCACTATAGTGGTTTTGTTCACCCAGTGATGTTCATCAACTTCGCTACGGGAAACGGGGGCCCACCGAACGCAATGAGATGGCCATGGAATATGGATATTGTTTCTTTTTTCTGAACATAGGGTACCCTATTCCATTCATTGAAGTTCATCATGCTTTTCCCAGCTATTTGATGTGATGGCCATAAAATGGTTGGTTCAATCCCCAAACTCAAGGAAAATCATCCAAAATGATCCAAAATGCAGTTGTTCATGAGAATGGCCAAAAGAGCGCTGTATCCCCAGTAGATATTCCCATGTTTTCCCATGTTCTTCGCCTCAGGAAATCCCACCGAGGACTTTGGCGAGGCCACACGGTAGTGACAGGCCAAGCTCACTTCCTTGGGGACTCCCCAGTGCAGTCATTTCATGGGAGAAGATGTACGAAAAACCTTGGAAAAAAAAAATAAAAATCCTGAACAGCCATGAGGAAAAACCATGGAAAAACCTATGGAACATATGGAAAACTAATTAAGTTGAAAAGCAATCAGTTTTGTGATGTTGTGTGGCAATGTCTGCCAATGCAAAACATCGGCATCGGAGATTTCCAACGTGCTTATAACATATCTACTGTAATACTGGTAGTACAAGGAACAGTAGGCACTCGATGGCCGTGGCGACCATTGGGCATCCCAGACTTTGGCAGGTATCGTATTTTTGTCTGATGGCTGAAACATGCTGAAACCAAATCAAACATGGATGACCACCCTTGGAACAGGCATCCAAGCTCCCCAATGTTCAGGGTGACTTGCCCATTCTGCTACTCATCTCTTTCTCTGATACCCTGTCTGATATCAGCAAATCACAGTAAATCCTAGTAGATCAACATCATGAGACTTTGAACACCGGCAAATTTTGGATGGAAAAACAATGAAAAACATGTTGGAAACTCATCTTCCAACCCCCCTTGCGCTGATCTGAGAGTCGCCCCCGCCACCCAAGGCAGGACCATTCAGGGCGGCCACCACGGTCTTGGGAGACGCATCGATCATGTCCATCATCTCACTGAGCGCCGCCACAGGGTTGTTCTCCTGTGGAAAGTCACCATTAAAAACCCAGGATTTGCCTATTGAACACGGTGATTTACCTATTAAAAAATGGTGATTTTTTTTGAAATGTCCAGAGTCATGTGGTAGTTTAGGGTAAGGGTCGAAGCATGGGAGGTCAAATGCGTTCTTTTTTTTCGAATGCTCAAACTGTGTATATTTTTGGATCCTTTGCTGCATCATCCTTGGTGAAGAAACCTCATGATCTGAGTTTCTTTCGTTGTTTTTCCACTTGGTGTACTGTACTCCTCGGTGGCTCATCCCAGTTAGTATTTGGATTACAACCGCAGTTCTAAGTAGGCCATGTAGGACAAGTCAAGTTATAATGGGGGTTATAACCCACTACAAACTGGGATAAGCCATCAAGTATGATTGGTTAAATCACACGGTATTCTTGGTCAAATCCTCCCATTTCTATCCATGAACCATGGTTTTCCTATGAACATCCCATTAAATCTTCATTCAAATCATATTGAGTGAACATTACTTGGAATTGCTAAATCACATTAGTCCAGTTTTCCAATCATTTCCCCTGAAATCCCATGAATTGCGGTTTGTAAATCCGCTTGGGACTCCCCTGCGTGTCCTTCATCTTTTCAGGTCCCATGGCCACCATGATGGCGAACTCCGTGATTTCGGCACCTTGACAATCGCAAAAAACGGGATGTGAAGAAAAGCAAATGGGGAGGTGTAAAGCCAAGCATTTAGACATAATGGGAATGTCACGGGGTATTCATATACATATTTAATATAGTCATATGGTATGTGTATGTGTGTTTCCCCCAAACAATGTCTGGAAGCCAACCGGCAAAAGTTTTGAGATATCATTCTCTTGGAGTACAAGGCACCCTAGATTCATACAAACCAATGTCTTGGTTGAACCAAGTTCTGTTCTGGGTTGTCAATACATGCTATAATTTGTGACCGAATTACATACAAAATATCAATCATAGCTTTCAGAGATCATTCGAGCAGAAAATGACTCCGTCATCTTATTCACGAGTGACAAATGACCCATGGATCTCCAGGGCTATCCCCCTGAATCATGACATGGCTGTCTCTGACATATCGCAAATGCCAGCGGCCACGATGATTCACCAGTGGATCTAGGGAATCTAGAGGTTGCTAATGGCTCAAATAGATAAATGATGAGAAAAATCAGCCACTGACAACATGTTTGGCTGGCCTAAATCTACATCGTCCTTATGAAATCCCCAGTGTCATTGGTAAAAACTCCATCTTTTTCTGCTGGACAGCCACTTTTCTGGCCGCTGAAATCCAACAAAACATGTCCCGGGCAAACCTCAATCGTTCACAAACCATTCACGCAATGACTGACCCGTGGTTGGGAAGAAAATCATCTACCAATGCTGCACAAACCATTCACCAACGGCCTCCGCAGAACATGTTGCCCTTGCCGGTCACCACAATGGCTTTGACCTGCTCCACGATGAGCCGCGGAGGTGATTTTCGACAGATTTATGGGGATTTCACCATCCAAATTAGGAAACCCATGGGAAAACCATAGGACAACCATAGGACAACCATTAAACCATGGGAAAATCATCTGTATAAATGCCGGCATTGGGATTGATTCATGCATCATGAATTTGAGTACCTTTGGTGGGGCCTCTAGATCGCGAAGTTGGTGCACATTGGTTCATTTTTGGGTTGACGAACTGGTCAATGGGTTTATAAACCATCAAACACGAATGGGGGTCCCACCTTGCATGCGGATTTCATAGGACTGAATGGGATCTAAGGGAATTTGAGATGATTTTCACTGGATTGGTTAATGGGAAAAATTACAGGAAACCTCTATATTTGATGGGAAAATCCATGGTTTCCTGTAAATTTTCCCATTAACCAATCCAATGAGATTTACCTGTCAAAAATGATCGCTTCAGCTATGAATGATTCTACAGGGTATGTCCAAGTCCTGGTGGATTTACACCCCACCTGGCGCCCACGGGCACCAATGTATCCACCAACTTGGTCATATTTTGTACAACTGTGGTGGAAATCTATTGGTACAAAATATGTACAAAATACTATATGTGGTCTGTATCCACCAATTTGCCAAGAACCTTAAATCCGGAGTGAATCATTTTGAGCCAGTCTCAACTGTGCAAACTGTGAAACCAGTACACAGGCAATGCATCTTATGAGGATGATTCACCATGTTCATCATTTCGATACCCCTTCCAGCAGTAGTCAAAGACACAATTGCAATTGTGGCTCGCAACCTGTTTTGTTGATCCCCTGCCGAATGACTGTTTCAGCATCCAGCCACAAACATCCAGCCATTTCAGAAGGATGTCCCTCGTTTGTCCTCATTTGTATATTATGCCAGTGAGGTGGCTAAACAACAAATGCCTAGATAAATATACATAAATATATATATATATATGATCAATAGTACCCGTATCATTGTGTGTTTAAATCAACATTACTATTATGTGTGCCTCATCATCAGATTGTTGCTCTCACACTAGTGGTATTACCAACATAGACAACTATCCCTAGTTACGTCACCAGTTTAACATTAACATCATACATTCATATGATTTTCAAATTGAATCAATACTATTACTCATCCAACTACGCTACAACAAAACAACCACAAATCAAAATCATGACAATGACAAACAAATATAATATCTAGTAATCATAACAACAATAACCACAATATATAATATTAACAACATTTAAAAACAATAAGAATCATACTGCTATTATGATATCGTAGACCCCGCCTTGGGGTCGCTGACCAACTTGGGAAATTCCTGCAGGTCGCAGGGCTTCGGCGAGGGCATCATGTATTTACTGTTTAAAAAAACACAGTTACACATGTATCTTATGATATTCTATAATATACATGATATTATATACATAATTTCTACAAGATCAGATGTATACAATTTGATATACATATATAATGTGTATATTGTAAAATCATTTGTATATATATATATATAGAGAGAGAGAGATACACAAAATGTACATTATACACATACCCTCTGGGAATTTGACATGGTTGGCTGGAAAAACTAAAGTTTCATTCTAACATTTGGGATGATCAGGGATTCTCATTGAACGAAATGGATGATGTTCCGATGGCAGGTGAAATCACTGGAGAGTGTCTATATACTCATGTGAGATGTGATCCAATGTGCATGTATGTATGTCATGCATACATACACGTAAATTTAAATAAATAAATATATATATATATATATACTGTATATATATATATATTAATACACACAGTATGGCATATTATATTAGATGTGTATAAATGGATGCATGGATCAACGGATGTTGCAGAATGTTTTTAACCAACGCTCACAAAATCTTCGGATGCGTCATCCTCGCAAGTGTTTTTCAGCGTTCAAACACATAGCCGTCTTTCAAAGACATACCTGTCATTGCAATTTCCGGTGTGGACTTAGGACTGCACACAACAAAAAACACACTTAAATCCCCAAAGAAAAGGAAAGATCAAGAGAATGACACATCCCAGGAACCAAGACATTAAGTTTTTGATCCAATATCTAGTCAAGTTCCAGGTCATCCCAGTCGAATCCTGCTTGAAGGATGTCACCAACTCGGTCCCCAGAGAATTCCTCAGCGGGAACACAGCAGGATCCAGCAATGGTGGGGGAAAAACCCGCTGGTAAACGAGCATAACTATGGAAAATCAATGAAAATCATCATGTTTTTTTCCAAGGTAAATCAACTATAAACGATCATTTTCAATAATTAGCTAGGTTAGTTAACCAGAAGGTGTATGTATGTATATATATATATATATGTGTTATTATATATATACATATCTATACATATATACATATAATGTATGCATCCGCATGAATGTACTATCATGTCATGTCGTACAATGTCATGTCGTTTCATGTTGATGAGTCATGTGATCTCATGCATTGAATTATCACCGTGAGTTGGAACCAGGTGTGTACTTGCTGTTTGAAGGAGGGCAGTGACCAACCAGTAGCATCCAAGCAGATCACAACCATGACATGGCGGGGTGGGAGACAACCCATAGGAACATACTCATGATTAACATCCAATTCCTTTGCATTCCACCATTGATGAGTTTATCTGAAACTGGGTACGACCAGTTCCAAAGCATTATCACTATCTTATTATTAAAAATTTGCAAGTTTGGACCATTCCACGTTTTGAACAAAACGACATGGCGCCACCAAAGAACAACCAAGAAAAGGTAGATGCTGCCATGACTGCTTGAGAAAACAGATGAACGGTCGTCTGACTCATGATCATTTGACACATTTGATGGTACCCCATTGACCCCTTCACAATATCGTTTCTCCAGTGGGGTTTGTGAAAAAAAATGTACCCTAAATTCAACGGTTTATCATCATTGCTTTCACTACAAGTGCCAAACATCGGGGTATACTTTTCAGACAAGACCATAGCAATCAGCTCATATTCTTGGTTATATCATGTACTATCATACATTGTCATACATTACCATATTATATCAAATCCCCTTGAAGTCTGACCCATTACATTATATCAAGCTTCACTGGAGGGCTGTCCATAGTGAGGACTCCCACACCATCTGGGCGGACGTTGATGGTGGCAGGCATGGCGCGTACAGGGACGGGTCGATGAATCCACGACTCCACTTTTCGTGTGCAAAAGGCTTGAGCCGTGAGGGTTGCGACCTGTGTTGGTTCACCCAAAATAGGTTTGTTCCCTGAAGATGGGTGAAATAATGTTTGACACATACTCAAATATTCTGTCTGACAATGGTTGCAGCATGGACAATTGCTGACGCATTTAGTCAAAGGTGTCGGTTTCAAAAATGCAATGTACTCTATGAAGTCACTAGTTTAATTTTGAGGTGATCTGGAGTCATGACCCGTAGAAAAAAAACACATGCGGATGATGCCAGAATACTCCCGATTTGATAGGCAACATCGACTTTACTTAGGGGGGTTCGAGCTTTATCAAGCATCATAAATGGTGTCATGATTTGTCGCCAAACGTCCGGGGAATTGAGGCTTTGAAACCATTGGATTTTGTGCCTTAAGCAAACAGTACATCACTTCGCTGTCGAGTGATGCACAGAAATAAACATGTTCATTCTGTCTGTATAGAACCAACCAACAATAATAACAAATACAATTTCTATTCATAGGTACAGTCGATATTTGACAATATCGCATATATGTAGAATCTATATTACTTATATATATATATTTATACGTATATATATATATATATAGATGTATATATATATATATATTCTGGTATATATATATATATATACATGATGTATCGTACATGCCTCAGCATGATTCGTAACTGCCTGCACTACCAACCCTTATCTTGTCGTGAAGGTGTTCACATCAACAGCAACTGA
>BGPT01001013.1:20000-57995 GCA_003297045.1 Symbiodinium sp. clade C Y103
TGCTGTACGTATATGTATGTGTATGTGTATGTGTATGTGTATATCTCTGTGTGAATGTATATGTATATATCTATGTATATATATATATATGGGTGTCTGTCTGCATGCATGCATGCATGCATGCATGCATGGATGGAGAATGTGCGTGTAATGGAATGAAATGCAATGAAATGCACTGTAATGTAATTGATGCATCATAGAGTAGTGTAGTCTAGTGTAATGCAGTGTCATATAGTGTAATAAAATGTAATGTAGTTGTATGTACATATTACAAATCATTATATGATCATGGCTATGCGTAGACACAGATAGACAGATAGACATGTAGATCGGACATGTCTTCATTCCAAGGAGAAACATGGAAACATGTGCCGTTCACCTTTCCTGCACCTGGAGCTGAACAAGGTGATAGAGGTTCAGGAAGCCCCCCTCCAAGTACAATTACAAAGTGGTTCTTAAACCCACTTAACAAAGAATCGATATGTCTATATATTTTATATTTTATATATTCAAATTGTATAATATATATATATATGTAGATATATACTATGATATACTTCAGGAGGAACAAAGTTTATGCTTCTTGAGGGCTTTACGAAACATCTATCTCGGTCAACCGCGGATCACATTTCCAAGTCTGTTTCGTGTGGCAGGTGTGGGACGGTCAATTATCACCCGCTTTTAAATCTGAAATACTTTAAAGCTTTTGGAGGGTGAAAATTCGACCGGGGTACGACAAGGTTCCATGTAGGATTCTAAGGGGAAAGGGTGTGCAGCAGAAGAAGCTTAACATGTCCATTGTTGGAAGCTCAACCAGCGCAACTTTTGTCCTACCAGTGTATCTCATGAATGATCAATCCTTGTCAGCCTCGTTGTCAACCAGCTTGCTGTACCTATCTAGGGGGACCTCTTCCTGTATGGGTTACGATATCAGAACTATGCCTTTGGGCATCTTTGGTTCGATTTTTTGTATAACATGTCATTTATCCATGTGCGGGTGTCATGTGGGTAAGATGCCAACTTACATGAACTGCATTGTCAACATCCCAAAGAAAGGTTTTGGTTTGCTCACCGATATTCTTGGTTGAGCTACCGTAAAGATAATCCTGACGTTCAACTGTCAGCCCCTGAAATGTTAGGACTTGAAGGACCTAAGCCTCAGGAAATCACTTGTCACTGAGGTCTTTTGGGAGTTGAGCAACACATAACTGGAGAAATCACATTTACGCAAAAAGAAATGGCAGTTGATTTAGCCAACAACGGTGGCCCAGATATGTGCGAACCCAAAAGAAGACTTCCCCCACGCAATGTCGGCAGTCTATTGAGTCGGTCTACGATAGGCACGGCCTGAAGTAGGGCCAAGGAAGCCAGAACGGTCCTAAAGGCTGGGATCGCCAGAAATCCCAACAGATGTTGGGCTTCAAAAAGGTATACCAAGATTTTTCCACAAAACAATATAATTTATATATAATAATATATATCATATAACACAATTATGTATATATATATATATACATTAGAGTTATCAATGTGTATATATATATATATTATGTATATTTATATATATTATGTATATTTATATATATTATGTATATTTATATATATTATGTATATTTATATAAATGTATAGTATATACCATTATATACCATCACATCATTGGAATATGATTATCATGTTGCATATGTCCTCTTAATTCTCGAATACTTCCGTTATTTGCAGATTCCCTTGGTATCCCCAGAAAGTCGTATTCTTAGAGTTGGGGATCATGATCCCAAGTGATCGCGTTGGTTATTAATCAGCGACTGGACATATGGGTTTGTCTGAAAATGTCGCGTACCTCTAAAGCCATTGGTTAATCCTCATTATTCCCATTAAATGGCTATAACTGGGGGTATACCCTATTTTCAGACCCATATGCACAAATGATGTCAACTGAAAGAATTCATGGAATCATCTGAAATCAACCTAGAAGTGGAACTACGGTGGTGTAGAAAAATACACAATCCAACTACTTCAGGTTTGACCTAAGTATCTTGTAAAATTTATAGTTGAACCCATTAAACTCAACTGAGCCCACCATGTGTTACCAATCCAGTCCTCCAAACTCTGCGGCCCTGAGGAAGAAACTCACAGCTGACGCACAGAAACCATGGGAATTCCACCAGCATGCCATCCACAAACACTGTTGACTCCATCAAGCATCGTAGCGAAAATTTGGTACGGCTATGGAGATTCCAAAAATGGCACATCTCGCAACCATTCAAAACCGGACCTGACAACCAATTTTATCGATGTTTCAGCATTCTGAGCGACGTTTCAGCAGAAGACTTCGCGGATGATATGGAGGATGTGGGACAGGAAACTCTCAGTCGCTCTATATGCCAATCTGTCTTTATCATACCAGCCCAGTCTAGTCTTCAAAGTAGAACCGGCAACCTAAGATAATCTCAGGCATATAAGAATAATCACTAGCTACTAATTGAGCTACCAACCATATATAGTTCCGAACACGCACACACACACACACATCATTCTTGTAGGCGTCTGAATTGACTCCTAAAGCGAAGCAAGGGGAGGAAGGTCATCAAAGCGAAGCAAACATGGGCAAGCAAAGAAACGTCACATCAAATGAGGGCATTGATCAAAAATGTATTTGACCAACTCAAAGTGATTTGAACAAATCCAACAGATTCCAAAAGACTTTTGAGTTTAGAACATATAATATTAGCTCTGAAGCATGGCCGAACTTGCCCATTCTTCCACCGCCTACAGTGCCTGGTTGTCCGTATTACAGCCCACACACACACACACCAGAGCGGACTATTGCAACACCACAATGAAATTCAGGTGCACTATCGAGCAAAAATGATAAGGCAAGGCAAGACAAATGGGGTACCATCCACAAACTTACTCACTTGCAGTATCAATCGATCAAGACTTGAGAATCATTTGGAGCCATTTATATATGCCTTGTAGTGGGGTCAAAACTAGTATCAATTGATGATCGTTCCTTGTGGGTCCTGGTGGGTCCCAGCCTCCAACCGCGCCATGGCGAACGGAAGCTGCGAGCTCGCGCTGATGACTCGGGTCCGTAAAGAATTGGGGAGCCTCCGATTCTTGGTGTTAACCCATCGAAATATGTGTCAATTGGAATGATTATATAATATTATATATAGTGGGGTTGAACATGAAACATCTTTGAAACCGCCATGAAACATGTACCCCACAGAATCTGGTGGGGATCCACGGCTCGTTCAGAACCTTCATCTGATGTGAGTTCGATGGAGATTGTCTTCCGGGCGAAGAACGAAATTAAATCAAGACTCCAACAACACCACTTGCATGTCATCAAACTATTTAAAGAATCTGAAGGGTATACTGAACCATACTGAACCAATTCAGTTGCCCAGTTGCCACAAGTACAATGAAGTCGTGAATGTATTGATACTCGGCTCATGGTCTCTGCTTGTTTTTTTGCTGGCAAAGACGGCGGCAGTCTGACCTCCACTTACAAAAAAGAGGCTCCCTGGGCCCCAAGCGTTGATACCAAATAGTAACCCCCTGACCCCGTCAGAAGATACAACTGATACACGCGACTTTTCCTCCAAAAACATCAACAAGAAGCCGTTCCCATCCTTTCCCAGGAAAACATATGGGGGTTTCCCAAAATGGGGGGTACCATTGTGGACCATGGTCCCAAAAGCTGGTCCAAAAACAGGCACGGCAGGACAGCATCCACTCTCTCACCTGGGCCGCAACTGGGACCCACGTTATGTTCCCTGATATTGACAAAGATTTCACCCTTGGCGCTTTCCAGTTTCCATGTTATTTACATGTCAAAATACAGATACACAGCTGGATTCCGGGTGCTGTCAAGGGAAAACAACATGAAGACAACTACTACATGAGATACAAGGATTGATCATGCACTCAACTGTTTGGCATCATTGCTGAATACCATATATAGAAATGATTCGAACTGTATAAACATGTATAAACTAACATGCCATGGTCTGTCCCAAAGCTCTTGGCCCCAACCTTTCTGCTTCCTATTCAGCTCCCAGTTTCCTGCACATCATACAATGTCAGATCTCTTACCGGGGCTGAAACCTCTGACAACTGGAATTGGGTTTGAAAACAAGCAAAAAGAACTATGTTTTATTTATAATATTAATATATTATATTGTCATGTTTCACCATGTTTCATCAGTTTCCATCATGTTCCATCATTTTCCCCATGAAAATTGCAATCTGATCCGCAAATTTGGGGCACCACCGTATCCACCCTTTTTCAGCCAGAGCTTCCTCGTCCAATCCATCGGCGACACGAGCCCCTTGCTGGTCTTTCAGCACCTGAAACGGTGAACGCTTGAAGTGGACGGATGAGCATCCCATTTAGTTGTTTCAATGGATTGGTTGATGGGAAAAATTACAGGAAACCATGGATTTTCCCATAAAATATAGGGGTTTCCTGTAAATTGTACCGTTAACCAATCCAATGATTGTTGTTTATGGGAGAACAAAACTATGAACAAATGGGATACTGATGGGGCTATTGGCAATTTTGGATCATCATCATAAATGGTTGATTTTCAGGTGCAGTTGGGGCGACGTTTATGGGTACCATGGGATTATAACTCCGGTTGGGATATGGGGCCCCTACAACTATGCTTACCTAGTCACTCATCGGTGGAATTGCACCCCCAAGTAGCCATTGTTTAACAAGCGTACATTGTTTCTACATCTCTTACAACGGACATTTTTACAACGACATAACTTGAGGCAATGTGGTACAGCAAAGATGGTTGAAATCAACCACCAAGCGGAGACTGACTCTTCAACCAAGTTCATCATCGATCCTAGGGAGACTTCACCCAACTTGGACCATCCTTGGCATTTGTTCAATCTAGTCCCTGTCCTGTCCTACTTCAAAACTGTTTTGATTTTCAAAGACAGCATGAGGAACGGACCATGACAAGGTCATCTGAACTCAGATGATGTCAAGCTGGCTTCCCTGGGGTGGTAGGGGAAGAATCCCTTAAATGTTGGCTACATCAAAACCAGGCCATTGACCATGGCAAATAACATGCTGTTGGTCAACTGCAGTAGTCGTACAATCGTACAATCCACTTGACTTGAACAAAATCATCAATGCGAGCCATCACCACATAGTAGGGGTGAACAAATGAACAATGCGACCAGTAATCCATCAACCAACTGATGGTTATGATACGGTATCGCCATGTTTTTACCTCTCTCATCTGACACTTAACGCCATCGTTCACCGTGCCCCCAAGTTGACCCCCAAGTTGTGCGATTGGGGGTGCCTTTTTGGAATTGGCCCATAGATAGGGGCCCCCAAAAAAACATCTTCCCTCGAAATTCCCCACGGTGGATTTCCCCATCATTGGTCCACGATTCCCGGACCCTGAGGATGTAGTCCCTGCCATCACGGGTATCCTCCTGGCAGTGCTGCTTGAAATGACCATGGGTTACCTGGCTGATACCCTCCGGCAATATGGCTAGCCGGAAAATCCCAGGACAAAGTAGAAGTGTTCATCAGAAAATCAACCAGCCACTTTTGAGTACCAACCGATATCATATGGATTGACAGTTTATCATCAGTTTCATCTTCGTCCCTTCTCCGTTCATCTTGGGGATTGGATCAACACCCCATGACATGGAACGGGCCTAGTCGCCCATTTCATCCATAATTAACCCAGCCATTGCTGCAGTGTTAGTGTTGGGGGTTCAAGATTTGTTGACCCCCTTTCTATTCTTGTCACAAAAAATATGTTGGTAAACAATACTTGGTATTGCAGTGATACATAGTTACATAGTGATGGTTGCGAACTCCTGCACCAGTTGATAGATGGCAAACATATATCCCAGTATAATCCCATGAACTTTACAGTGTTTCCAATAGTTATACCCATCCACAGTTTCCCATTCAGTATAGATTATGCATATTATATATATATATATGTGTGTGTGTCCCATTTATAGTTTTCATCCACAGAATCCCATTGAGTTATTATCCCATTCATAGATCCAGAGTACAATAAAGACATGAGCGGAAAGTAGTGGTGATCTTCGCCACGCCTGTGGGCTCCGGCGTTCACGCGCCCAGCGGTCCCAGTCTTTGGCTCTCTGCGCCCTGCGATACGTCATTCGGTCATTGGGTGATATCATTGGATGGTTGCGAAATCCTGCACCAGTTGGGAACTATTAGACAACAATAGAATACCCTCTGGTAAACTAACATAACTATTGAAAATGGCCATTTATAGTGGATTTTCCCATTAAAAATAGTGATTTTCTTTAGTTATGTAAACGTTTACCAGAGGGTAATAGATAACTATGACATACTGCAAATCAAGGGATTACAATGGGATGATTGCAATCTACAAACTGGTGCAGGAGTTCGCAACCATCCACAGGAGTGACTCCATGACGCAAAGTGATGGTTATGACAGTAATCTGAAAATCATATGATCAATTAGGACAGTTTTGTGCCGAAGATAATGTGACATAGATTGAAAATGACAAGAAACAGTTCATAACATGAACAAAAAACAATAACAAGAACAAGAAGAAGAATACAAACAAAGAAGTACAACGGCAGTCGCAATCAACCCACCAGAGGACAAGCGAGAAAATATCGCTGTGCATGGGGTGTGTTGCTACTTCACTTGTTCTGTCTCTACAATCATTGCAACCCTGATCACCCAAGTTTGGAGTGTCTAAACCTCTGGGTTTGAAAGCTTTGAGAGTATGATCACCCAAACTACAGTAGGATCGGTAACCGGTGGGATGACAAATTATAACTATATTCACATCTATACCTCATCTATAATTCATCTATATTCACTGTTACTAAGTGCGGCTTTGAGATATATCCTCCAATCCAAACCATTACCGAGGTCGCAGGTCGTTACAACGGCATTGCTGTCGCAGCCTTCTGCCCCGGCCCAGCCTTTGAACAATCGATGAAACGATTTTTGTTTTGTAAACTGAGATTTCCCAATGTCATCCTGGTTTAATCAAATAATTTCATTGCTGAATAGGTACTATCAAATAATTCCCAATGTGTTTTTACCAAATGTTCATGTTTCTGTCCACTAAATATACAAAACCCCTCGACTCCCTCCAGGTGATTTTTTTCTTGACTAAATCACTACAATTTTCCCACACGTTCCTTGTGTGATGATGTATCCCTACTTGGTGGCTAATCCTAGTTAGGATCCGTGGGTAGTTCACCACTCGCTTTATAACTGGACCAATCCTACTTAGCCACCTGAATCAACTGGGGTGAACGAACCCATTTGCGATTCCTGGGTACTTCGCCACCAAGAAAAGATCATGGGAATATTTGATGAAACCTTGGGGAAATGACGGGGCAAGTGATGGGACAGATCATGGGAATATTTGATGAAACCTTGGGGAAATGACGGGGCAAGTGATGGGACATGTTTTCTTCCAAATTGTGGATGGGAATATCAGCAATATCAGCCTATCATAGGGGTTTTAAGCACCAAAACTGGTGCAAACAAACGGTAAACACCTCAGGTTGTCACCACTGTTACCGCTCCAGCCCTCCGCCCTTAAAAGGAGTCCCGACTCGACAAGGTGATCAATCACCAGCAAAGGACCCTGAGAACGTCAGCTGTGGGCACCGGTTTATCCAAATGGGGAGTTTACAATGCTATCTATCTATCTATCTATCTATCTATCTATCTATCTATCTATCTCTATATTATATATATACACATATATATACACTGTATATGTATACACATAAATGATGAGCAAGGTTAACAGAAAAAAAAACAGTTGATTTGAGCAGCCCAAATGGTGATGTAATCCGATAAAATAGAAATTTGCCCATGGAAAAAATGGAATTGATACAATATGGGGATAGGTCAATAGCTGTATAAGACCTTTTTTTGGGGCGCATGCTATGACAACCACCCAAACTAGCTGCTGAGATTTGGGGAATGTCCAAAGATCTGGACACGGTATATCCAAAGCAAACACGTGGTGATTTCACTCCACAAAAAATCATGTAAGTATGCCTGCAATTATATGTCAATACCCTTCCTATCCACATAGACTTGGTTGTTTCCGGAGCTCCTTGTAGCATTGAAACTCTTCATCTAGATCCTCAATGACTGAAGATCTGAGTGTATCGCGTCCACGTTCCCCAGTTCCCCCGTGTATGCTTCGAGCAACTCATGGGTCAAACTTGGGGGTGTATACAACTACCCCAGAACTGTGGGTGCTAGCAGATTAAGGAACGATTGAAGAGGTTACACTCATGTACATATGAAATAGGTATATAATAGGTGTCAAGTGTATATAGTGTAGGGGTTCGAATTCCGTAGTGATTAAAAAAAACAATCAAACACGCAGCACATGGCCCCTCAAAAGACGAGCCTTTCGTGTTTCCACTCAGCGTTGATTTGGACCTTTGTATATGCATATATATATATATTACTATTCTTATGATTATTACTATTAATATTATTGTTATTATTATCATTATATATGCACATATATATATATATACATACAGTACATATCTCCGCATCATCTCCCATCACTGCAGGACTCCCCGCGCCTCGGCATCGCGGTAGAGCGTGTGCATGGCATCGATGCGCCGGTCCGGGATGCGAGCCACGGAGCCGTCCATGGGACCAATGCCCTGACGAAAAGGGGGAAGAGGTGGCAGTGAGTGATCTCAATACATCAATATGTGAATACATCATGTATATGTATACATATTGGATCATATTGGTGTTAATATATATATATATACGTATACGTACATATCTATGTATGTGTATATGTATGTATATATATGTATGTATATATATATATGTATATATATATATATATGTATATATGTATATATATATGTATATGTATATATATATATATGTATATATGTATATATATATATGTATATATATATGTATATATATATATATGTATATATATGTATATATATACATATATATATATGTATAAATACATATGTATCCTTGCAGTGTATAATATATACATATCTTTGTACTTGTATGATATGAGTAGACTTATCTGTATGATGTACTTTTCTGTATGTACTTTTCCGTATGTATTATCTGCATATGCTAATCTGATCTTATATGTTGTGTATACTTACATATACATACACATATCTATATATATATATGTCTCATATGATATACATATCATACATTTAAGCATATCGAAGTATATGTATATTATATTATATTCCTGAAGTGTGTGCATATATACTGTATGTACATGTACGTATACTTTTATCTAAGAATCATCTATATGTTGTACCTGTATGATCTACAGTATACATAAATACACATATGCAATGCAATATAGAAAAACTAATTTACGTCGTGTATAACCTATGCACTTGAGACAAGCCTAACCTCCTTTGTTTCCCCACCCAAAGACACCTTGAAATAGATGATGAGGTCCGAGTTTTCGACAAATTCTGAAGGCAGGTATTTCAACAATAGACGCTGGTACTCACCAGGGTTTACCTGGTTTTACACATCCTGTTGGAAATCAGCCGTGGGGAAAACGCATTCCACCCCGATGCTAGGGCTGCGCACATCCAGAAACCTGGAATACAAGGGATGTCGCATCTCACAAAAAGCGTTCCACTCCTGTGCGAACTGCGAAGTCCGGGAAGTCCGGGCAGCGGCCACCGGGCTGAAACAGGTGTCCTTAATAAGAATGATTGCCATATGATGAAATATTTGGTTATAAAGCCATAGATTTGTCATTACAATCTTATGGGAATATTGAATTACCAATTATACCAAGAATCTTTAACACAAGTATGTTTCAATTGGTTATTCATGGTTATTCAATTTCCCCCAATTCATGAGAAAATGAAACACCGAGAAAAGGGACACGGATCATGGATCTGCAATGGACCACAAAAGGACTGACAAGTTGACAAGTCACAAATAGACTGACCGTTATCTTCTACTATTATATAGTTTTATCATCTTATATATATAATTATATATACACCGTCAGCTAACAAAAATGGGAACATCCAAATTCCTGAACTGGACCCAAGTAACTTTGGGGATGATTCTCTTTGCAAAGCCTCCATGCTTTTTGTTCGGTTGCAGTCAAAGATGGCCTTCTCGGCTCTGCAGAGAAAACAAGGTGTAGAAGATGAAAATGATACATCATGAAACAGCATAAACACGTGTAATAATAAGATATCACAAGAATAACATACTGTAAACATGTGTATGCATACTACATCATACATCATCATACATTTCATGCACAAAGAAAGGCCGGCAATTCCCATTGCATGGTGACTTGCCTTTCTGGCCGCCGGTTTTTTTTCAGGGATGTCTCGGCTCCTGCTTGATGTTCTCGTGATCAACACCAAAGGATCGAAAAAGAATCCTCAGATGGGTCAAAGGGTATAATCATTGATGATGGTGGATGATGGTCAATGATGGCTAATGGCACATGGTAGCTTAATGGCTATGGATATAGTTTATGGATTATGGACTATGGTTAAATGTAATCCTAAATCCTCAGATGATGGTCAATTGTAAATGGGCATCAGCAAACTGATTCATAGGTGAACCTAATGAAAAAAACAATAATCCCACAATCACCTCATTTGATGATGGTAGGGGTTCACTTTGATGATTATGCTTAATGGGTCTTAATGGTTCATGGGTATGATGGCTAATGGTTTATGATGATGGTTAAGGGTTCATTTGTATCAGTCAGGGGGTATGAGTAGGTTCAATGGTACAGACATTATCCCCAGAATGTTTCATGGGTATGAGTAATGGTGTATGACCACCACGTTTTCCTGATATTGTATGATTCTCCCAAACGGAAGTTGTCTGAAATAGAGGTACCCCCATTTCATCCATTGTAATAGGATATTCATTTTGAACCATCTAGCTATTGGGATACCTCTATTTATTGAAATCGACAGGCCAGTTGGAACATCCTGGAAGTTTGGTGGCTCAGAACAATCAATTATTTGTGTATTATGCATATGTGCATTTACACATAATTGATGAAATCAAATGGGTAGATGCTATGAAACAAGTTAAATCCACACTTGTCTGTGGCCATTGGCCGAGTTGATACATCTCAATTCAGTCATTTGACCAAAACTCCAGGGTTAAATATCACAAATAGCAACACAATGTAATAACTGGTGTAGAAATGGTATAAACTAACGAACAAAAATCAAGAAACATATCTTCGTAACTGTAGAAGTAGAAATCAAAGATTGGCTTCAATTTTCCGACAAATGAGCAGAGACCCGCACCGTCATTCCATCGTGCTGTTTAATTAAGAACAGCACTCCCAGGTTCATACGTGATGACAATGACAATCCCGAATACATATATATATATATATGTAGTTATAATTAGTTATACGTATATATGGTAATATTATGTCATATTAATATAATCCCTGCAATCATCAATTATTTGTCAGTTGTATCATCATGTATCTCCAGATTTTTCCGGTTGATACCCCTATAAATGATGATTAAGTCCCGAAAGATACAACCAATCAATAGTTGTTTATCAGCTATATCAGATTAGATCTCCCCATATGTTCTGTTGGTTAAGATTCGCATTTGGTGGTTAGATCCCCGCAGAAAAAAATAGTAGATACATTTAGATACGGACAAAAACAAACCATTCGATCATCAATTGACAAATTTATCCCCACCATTTGTCAAATATATCCCCATATTGTTGAGGGTTAAACCCATATCAATGATGCTTCAATCTCCATTTGTCATGGTTGAATCACCATTGACAAAACATTCTATAATCATTCATCAGCTATATCAGATTGTATACCCTTATGATTTATTGGTTAAACCCGCTATGCCTCCGGCAATCAAACGTGGCTTGCTGGAGAATCAATGATTTGTCCATTCAAACCTCCATTTATCGAAAGTTTTCCGATGTACATACGGGAAAACTTTCGATAAAGTTCCCAGATTTTCCATATGCGTTTTGGAATATCTCTGAAAAAATTCTTCGCTGAACATCGCCAGGCTGCGCGAACTTCCGTTTGGCCCGCTGCAAAGCCTTGGATCGTCCGGACGAAGCCACAGATGACCACCCGGGGCCATCCTGTTAGTCCGTTTGCTACGGAAAGAGGCCAACTGTAAAGATTATTTATGATGCTTCGCATTGATTTACCTAGTTACTGTAAACAAAAAAAAAAGGATTTCCGAAAGCGACCTCACAATATACCCACGGATCCGCTGTCTAGGAAAACGGCCTCCGCGCAACGCGGGACATCTGGGCTGCCAAGAAACGGCCACGAGATGAAACACGGCGGGGAACATCCTGTGGTGCGGCAGAAGTCACTGGCCGGCTAAGGATGTAATGAGACTCCATAGATTTAGAGCAATCTATGATAATGCATGTGTGTACACATATACATACATGAATTTATATATGATGTAGGTAAGTACGATGTGTATACAACAAAAACCATAATATATACACATATCATATGTTCATATCATCGACAACGTCTGTTTGATACATGTGAGAAGGGGAGAAGATTAAAGTGGTCCCCACTACATTGTTTACACATGTTGTAGCAGTCCAACAAACATTGTTTCTGGTGCTGACCTCGTTTTCCAACGCTGTCACTCTCACCTCCTTTTCGAATAGTACATTATCAGGAATCCCTACATCGTTCTGCACTTCACTATGGATCCTCCGCAAAATTTGCATAGTGCTACCTTCAATTGACCTCAATAACTGCGGTTGCTCGTATTTTGCTACCTATCTAATTCCTCAAAAACAACCCAACATTGTTGGGCGAAGGCTCTACTTATACCTGGATGATCCATCAAAAGAAATACAAATGGCCAAAAAATTAGCTGACTAATAGGTATCCCACCAATTTACGTGTGTTTCATATTCCCAATTGGGTACGTTAATCACCTCGTTTTTGTTCACCAATCAACAGGGGTGTGACGAATGGCCGAGGCACATAATGGTGGAGCCCTTCAAGCCAACAGCTTCCGCTTCCGGAGAAAAACGCACCTGAGTCGTGACTCAGTTTGTGACCCATTTCTGGTGTCTGTGCAGTGTATGGTGCGCAATGATAATTCACTGCACTATGCCAAACCGTGTCTATACAATAGTTTTGTTCCTAACTACTGTGGATGGTTGCGAAATCCTGCACCAGTTGGTAAGTGGTTTATCCACGTATCATAGTTTCCAATAGTTTCCAAATGGTGCAGGATTTCTTCTTCATTCCACATATTCCCCAGTATGACAAATATTACCATCTGGGGAAATGATACTAATGAAACTGGAGGAAGGCAGGTTTGGAATGATTCCCCTGACTAGCCGTCATTTATAATCCAAATTCGCTGGTCAAAGAGCTGAATATTTCCGGCTACAAAACATGCCAAACAACGGAGAATTCAGCCCATTTTCAGACACATCCGGACGTTTCTATTCGATAACTGTTGGTTATCATCCTCACTTGTTGGTTTCTGTCCCCGTTGTCTTCCTGTTTTGGGTGCAACACATGTGGATCTCCATGATTTGGGGGCAAAAAAAAGGGCATGTAGCCTAAGATCCAGTGGTTTACAAAAGGTTTTCCCCCTGGTATACCCCAGTTTTGGACCAGAATTGGATTAATCCGCGTCAATCATATATAGTTGCTTCTATATCCCGTTACTAACGAATCATTATGTATATATCTTTGTACTATCATGGGTCCATGTTCCGGCGCGAGGCGAGGATTTCAGTCTTTTGTTTCTATTCATTTCAGGTTGTTACTGAAGAGATTTTCTCCACCATGCGTCCAGTAATCCCATAAATCCGAATTATATCCAATACATCCGACCTGAAAATTCGCCTTACCCTCTGGTAATTAAACGTAGCTGTTGAAAATTGCCGTTTATAGTGGATTTTCCCATTAAAAATGGTGATTTTCCATAGCTATGTTAGTTTACCAGAGGGTATATTTCCATCACATATTCCCATAAAAGCAATCACTTGCTCGTTGAAACAATGTGATCCAAATAATTTGAGGGGAATATCTGTGGATTTGTGTAAACAAAAGCTGCATTCACATGTGGATTCAATTTGACCCATTTAATCGCATTTATCCACACCATATGAATCCTATCATGTTCGTGTGTATAATTATGTATGTATATATTTATATATAGGTGTATCCATGTCCATCAAAATATTAAGTATAATGTTCAATACATGTAAATCCGATTTGATTCTTAGCCCATAGTATCTCGTCAATCAAATGATTCTATCTGGGGATTGATCCATACCTACTATATATCCTATTTATATAGTTCATCCCCCTCATGTGGATTATCTATCCCCTTGTAACCTAACTAGGACCATACCATGTCGCTATATCCTCTGGGGGCCCTATGTTTCCAGGTTGTATTCAATTCGGGCGTTGGTAACCCATGTTTAATCTGATATTTGCTTAAGATGTTCCCCAAAAACAACAAATATTCCCCATAGATTCCCCAAATTGTGGATTTACCCATGGGAAAATCAAACAATGACCCTCAAGAAATCCATATTTCCATGGTCAAATGCCCAGAAATCCCATCAATATCTCACGAATAGTCACTCAGATCCCATCAAATCCATATGAAATTCACACTACCCTCTGGTAAACTAACATAGCTATTGAAAATGATCCATTTATAGATGACTTACCTATTGAAAACGGTGATTTTGCATAGTTATGTTAGTTTACCAAAGCGTAAATATCTCCAAAAGCAGCTGGAGCTTCGCACCTCTGCGGGCAGCTGGAGTTTCTTCAAAGCCAAGTCTAAGACCTCACCAAATGAAACTTGGCCATTGACTCACCAGCGATGAAACCAGCCGGAGGAGCCGGGAGAACTGTGCTCAGACAACATGTTTAATGGGAAAATCATCCCAACCCCCTGATATCAAATATTCCTATATGGGACTCCAAGAACAAATAAGTAGTAAACCAGGGTTGATGGCTTGTATTTAGTCTTAGGGCGAAGGAATTATAAACGAAAATCACCTTCAAATGGCGCTCCAATGGAATAAAACGGATACGCATCATTCCCATGCTGGTATCCCAATTTACCAACATTTCCGGGTGAGTATGGGCATGACTGCTGGTGAATTGTCCTACATGGAGCAAATGAAATGGTTGAACAACGAGAACTGTTGAGATGATTTCTGAATATATATATATATATATCATTCAAATTCAGACAGTATAAATGGCGTAATCAGGATTCATTCACCCCTTCAAAATATCTTGAGATACTTCGTTTTTGTAAAATCATGTAAAATCCAGGTCTTTGATTTGCTGACCTCGTCCCAGTTTTTCATGGTTCAACCGCTACCGCTATTGTATTGCGCATTCTTGTGCAAATTTTGGAGACAGATTTTTGTTTTGGCTGAGATTCAAGCTACTGTTGACCAACAGTGAGCAACAGTCATGATTTCAGCCGCCCCAAAAAGAATGAAAACAATGCCGGTGAATTGAAGCTGTTCCATCTTTTTGAAGATTACAGCCTCCACCACGCTTTCTTCCTTATCGCACAATGTACAAGGATCTTGTCATGTCTTCAGGTTGGTCCAGTTTGCAAAAAAAATGAAGGGCTGACCCCGGCTGACCCAGTTGGTTAAAACTGTGGAATAAACTCAATAGATTGCGATACCATGCTATTGACTCTTGTCCACTCATTGACTGGGATGTTCTGGGATGTATGTTTTCCCATCCTAAAAAGTGCGCCAAGACAACATGGTGAAGAATCATTTCATTCACAAACAAATAAAGTCACTACTTGTGTCCAGTATGAAACATATCCAAGACTTCAAACGTTCATACTGTAATTGTGTTCGCATTTTCCCGGGAATTTGACTCTCAAATGATGCCATGTGGGTATGGGTAAACGATGCCACACCAGCTGTCAACCCAGCCTTGATCATTTCACCTTTCACTTCATCATCTTCGACCTGTTTTTGTTTGGGCTATTCTTGTGATACTATTGTTGCAATCTGTGTGATTATCACTATATGTATCATATGAATCACATGTAATATGCAACATTTATATATATATAATGCACAAATATACATATGATAGATATACATATGCCGCATGCCATTATATGCCTGTCCAATGCAGATTATGTGACAATCGATCAAAACATTGGTACTCTGTACTTCACGGAAACATTAATATACCAGTGGCTTCTATATGTTCACCTCCCACGATGTTGATGGATGTAGCATCAAAGGTTTAAAGCAGACCTATTCCAACCGGAGCTGTTAAGTGTCTCCTGTCTGGTTCAGTTGTTGATTCCAAAATCAATGGACTTGGTGGCACCCTTGGCTTCTGACCAAGCGGAAGGTTCGAATGCTCAGCTTCTGCTGATCTTTCTCACTGTGCATCTGTGCCGGGTCAAAATCGGGCAAAAGTTTGTCCTACCCAGTCTGACATTAGAGCGGCTAATGAATGAATCAGCAATGAACAAGCAATGATCAGTAGTACTATGTAGTACTTATAAATCAAATCGAAAGTAAATCACATGAAGCATATCTTGATGGCCTGGAAGGGGGAGCTTCTGAAGTTCACCCAAAAACCAACAGAGTCCTGGTGACACTAGTAACAGCAAGATTCAGTGGAAATGCCACTTGCTAGAACCTCAATTCACCGCATTTATAAGGTAAAGAAAACAACTGTTCTTGTCAATGTGTTTAACTAGTATGTTTTACCCGTGTTTGTGACAAGTCTGTGGGTCAACTCCACTGCGGGTCAACTCGTGGTTTCGAAGAATTTATCAACCCCTTCGATAAGATCCTACAAAACCAAACTGGTACAAGAGTCGTTGCCTCCCAGTTAATCCAGTTGGCTTTTAAATCCCAAGTACGGACATCCCTAGCAGCCCTTCCTTATTGACCTACTCATAAACCAACTTTACCAATCATGCATTGGTATGCATTGGTTCTGAAACCATATTAAACACCATTGTTGGGTTGATTTGATCCTTATTTCTAGGAGTCGAATCCCAAGTATATTCGGGGCAAATCCACCCTATCTATGGTGCACCACCTGGGAAAATTCCGTTGCAGCCTTCTTGCAAAACGATAAGTACGTGTAAAGGTCATCTGGGGGGCAATCCTCAGGTCTCTGGGAACGGAATCGGAAGTGGGTCCCATAATCACATTATAATCACATGATGACCGGGGTATCTACATTTTATGCATGTAGGAGTTCGAATATATGGGTAATAGATGTTATAGGTTCATGTACTGGAGCATATACTGATGTATATACTGTGTATATATACACATACATACACTACATTACATTATTACACTACCCTACAAAACATTACATGGCATTACATGGCATGACATGACATAAGATTACATTACAATACAGTAATATAATACAATATAATACAATACATTACATTACATACATGCGGATACATACGGGTTATACAATCTTATACCCGGGTTATGGGCTGCCACTTACGATGCCTGTGACGGACACGCCCATATGTTACCAGTCTTACTTGCTCAAAGATTCATTATGGATTGGCATCAAAGTAACATAATTGTGTTGCAACAAGTTAGAATCATATATCACTTAATTACATTTAATTACAATACGTTTATCAACATTATGGGTCTGAAAAATGCCCCCAAACTCATTCAACATCTATTTGGATAAATTACAACAGTTTACCAAACGCCACAAAAAAAAGAACGGCCCATTGGGAGACGATTCCTCCAATCCAATTCCTGTCACCGCATATTTTCGTCAGCTCCACAATGTTCCAGTACAACCCCCAGGAAAACCACAATGAAATATCCCTATATTGGTTGGTCTGAAAATTGGGTATACCTCCAAAAATAGCCTTTTCAATAGGGAACATTGAGAACAATCATTGGATTTTGGATGATTTTGTGTACCGCACTGTGTATCCTACTTTCAGACAAACGCATATCCCTAGTATCCCATGTACCCCTATTATATCACCATATGTGTTGGTCAATTTCCATATTTGTTGGTAGTTATACATCCCATGAAGCCCCATATGGCCCATCTGCGTTCAAAGCATGAAAATAAGGTACCCCAAAACATGATGGTTGATCAGCTCGTTATTTTTTCCTGCGCAATGGACAAAACCATAATATAAACCCCATATGAATCCATATATAATCCTATAACCCAAAAAATACCATTCTCCAAATTAACATAGACATTGAAATATTTGCAATTTAGTCGAGAGTGATCTTCCAACCCCTTCATTGGCCTTCTCACCCTTCGAATTTTGGGTCAATGCTAACCCCCACAATCCCCCATATGGGTATCAAAATTGAGAACCCCAACTATACAACTATTGGATGGTTAATACATGTTAATAGACAAGTCAATCTGCGGTCCCCCAGGTGTTTTTGTTTGACCGGTAGCCACATGTTGGTAAAGCAATAGTTTTTGCCATCCACTTAAAATTACCATCAATGGGTATAAACCATCAAAATATTAGGTTTATTGCTTTACCAACAGGTGGCGACCTCATCACGTGGCGATCCCATCAGACAGGTCGCAGTGATTTCGGGCGGGCTACACCTGAGACGCCAAAGGGACGGAGTCATCACAGCCATGGCCGCAGGGAAATCATGGGAAAATCATGGGAAAATCCACCAGCTAGCTATTTCAATGGGAAAATCATCTGAACATGGAGATGATGATGATGTCATTTTGGAAAATGGTCGATGTTGCCATCAAGAATGTGAATTTTCACCAAAATTCAGTCACCTGGAGATCATCATGGTTTTTTGCTGCTGATTTAGCCATCCAACTGCAGATATATCTTGCAATTTCACCACTGTTTGTGATTAACATGTATAAACCCACTTACCTGGTACCTTCATATTGTGAAATATATTCTGCGAACTAACCCCACATAATCCATGAGTAAGCAGGTTTATAAACCCCAAAGAAAGGTAAGTTGAGCTCTCACTCGGCTAGCGGATGGGTAGACAGGAACCAACTTGTGGGGGAGCCACATCATAGGAGTGGGGGAATCATTCCAAAACATGATGTAGTTCCAGCTTAGAACGTGTTATCCTCCTATATTCCAACATGGCTGGGAAATCACTACAGAACTACCGGCCATCTTCCATGCCGGTTCTATGGGCTTCTACTAGCTGGTTTGCTGGATATCATTATGACACCATTGTGGGAATGCCACTCTCAACCAAGCAGCAACTTTGGGGCCTTGGGTTATACCATCAGTCTACGTTCGAAGCCCTGCAAGCGCTGGGTTCCATCGCTGGGCTTTCGCACGAGGGGCGATTTTTGCACCAGTCCCATCCCACCACTTTGCCATGGTCATCCTATGGGGCAGGATGGAACGGCAGAGGGCCCCCAAATGCCCCCCCAATCTACGATGACTCTGATAGACCTGTCCAGCACAACAAAATCAACAAAAAGACAGGTTTCTTTTTTCATGAACTAATTAACCACTTGAAAACCATTTGTGGTATGTTCAAGGGTCTGTTGGTTTCATCTGAATTTGCACGCAAACCAGCCGCAGATCGACTGGTCTCTCTCCAAATTGCATGCCTATAATCCAGCTGTTCCCAAGAAAGGCGTTGAGCCGTAACCTAGCTATAACATGAAGGATTGGAGCATCCAACTCATGTTTTGGTTTCTGTAACATTCCTTGGGTTATGAATCCAAAGTCAAAATCGACGTTCAACAAAGTAAGGTAGGGAGATCTCACTGATATCACTAACAAAATAATTGTTTTTTTGACATCCGATCAACAGGCAGTGTCTTGGTCCTTCCGAAGGGTTCCCCAGAAGAGCTCAGCGATCCCTTCTCGGATGCCCTGCAGCGTTAAAACAATCTGAGTGGATGAAAGGGGAACATCACGAACCAAAGCTGGAGTTTAATCAACCAAAATTGAAATTGAAGCGACCTGGAAAAAAAAGGAATCAAGAACAGGAAAAAAAACACCCACCCAGGGATCCGAGTGGGCATTTTAAACCCAGCTCCCTGCAGGACAATGATGGGTCAAAAACCAATACATATATTACATAGTATAGTAATATATATTTACACATATCTGGGCTGAATGATGAATATTGAACTTGAAATCAGGCTATTTGCGGATAATCCCCCCTACTATAGTATGCATCATTCTAGGGATGTCAAAATGTCAGGTTGTTTAATTTTCCCATATATCGTAGATGTATACATCTGGGTAAATAGTAATATTTCACTAATATGAATTAAGGCTAATATTGGGATGATTTTCCTTTACCGATTCCAGTGAGGTCATAGTGAGGTCATTATAATTTAGTCAGACATATGTATGCCTCAATGCCTTAATTTTTTATGGACACCTCTTCCATGACCAAGATTGGCTTGACCTCAGACAGCTAAATCCTGGTTTCAAGCCAGGCAAGACATGAAGAATGAAACAATGTTTTTTTTCCGGAAAAAGAACGCAGCAACCAGATGCAACGAGCCATATAGTCAGTTTTTGTTCTTAACCGGAACTTGTATGATCTAAAGAAAAGACAATGACACACTCGGCTGACATGAGGGGTCAGCCTGAAAGACCAGGGCATTTATCTCTATCATTGATCGTCTATGGTCCATTTATGGCTGTTTTGATTGCAAAGAATGGGCTCGCTCGCCTCCTTCTTCCATTCACAAGGCAGGTAAATCAATGAACAACATCATCTCCAGTTTGGCTGATGACATGAAAGTTTCATTTCAATCATCTCCAGTTTCAAGGATTCCTCAGCTAAACTAATATGTCTTAATCTTCGTTCAACAGCCCCACGGTGACCTCCTATGTGTTTTTCTTCGAACTCCACTGGGACCATGTTGAAACGGAGACCAACGATTGAATCTCGAATCACTTCACATATTCACTGTATACATGTCATATATATATATATATACATACATTCGTATAATATGTACATCTCTATGTATATATGTATATATATATATACATGCGTTGTATTCTATTGTCCATATTCACTTTATAGGCAAAACCATATATCGAAGATGTCCGCACTAACTTCTCAGGATGCCTTGACCCCTGAACATCTTCCGCCATGCACCTCGCCTCTTCAATGGATTTCATTTGGATGCTATCCGATTGGATAATCGTCCTCATGAGCCCAGTTGTTTTGAAACGGCTGGATAGGGAAACCAGGTTAGAAACCACTAAGAGAAAAGCCTTTGAACTGACCACTGAGATTGCAAGAATGAAGATGTTGAAGGAGACCAGGAGGATTTCACCAACCAAATCTGGAATGTCAAAAATCCGCAGAGAAGCATGTAGAGATACTCCATATAGGGTACGGGTTGCCCCAATGTTTTTTTTTCGATTTCCCTGTTTTTTTGTTCAATTCCTGGTTGCAGCTCATCTGTAGATTTCGAAGCCTTCATACAGGAGGAACTTGGCCTTTACCAGGAAACTCAGATCCAGGAGGTGCCAAAACTGTTGCACCTTCATGGTCCTAAGGGTTTTATTGGGGTTGGTTTCAAGGTTGGTTTGGGAATGATTTACAACGCTGGGGATGGGGCCCACCATGGGCCCCGCCGAGTTCTTACCCACTGGGCCCACTGGGCTGCCGGAACTTGTTGATATCCAAATGGATGAGCAACATCGGCTGCCGCCGGGGCCGCGGAGTGAAATCCGAACGACCTGGGCCGCTGGGCCAGCCCTCTGGGGGATCGAACCACCGTGTTTTGTTGGGATAGTGTTGTTAAAGAAACACGGAATTCACCATGGTGATTTAAGCATCAACTGTTTAATCATGTGTGTTTTTCCATCTCTAGTTGGGATTGTTCCAATAAAAAGTTGGGATTTAGCTATCAAGAGATGGGATGAATCTGCACATTGTAAGAGGAAAGTAGTCTTCAAAGC
This sequence comes from Symbiodinium sp. clade C Y103, assembly GCA_003297045.1. Taxonomy (NCBI): domain Eukaryota; class Dinophyceae; order Suessiales; family Symbiodiniaceae; genus Cladocopium; species Cladocopium sp. clade C. The sequence goes on from BGPT01001013.1 coordinate 42,008, forward strand.
CTCATTGGGTAGGGTCTATGTTAATTGGAGGGTGGGAAATGGGTCAAAATCAATAGCTAGCCATTCGATACACACCAAAAACGTATAAGAATGAGGGTATGCTGTTTTTGCTGTTTGGTCTAGTTTCCCATGTCTGGGAAAACATGACATACTAAGCGACCAACCCCATGTTGACGCAGAATCATTGGGGTAGCTATGGACCCAGAATCATGGCTGCCTGGGTGGTTAAAAATAAGAATTTACCGCAGCAAAATCCAACTCGCTTCTATCACTCTATTTGTTGTTGATTCCCAAACAGGGGTTTACCCACCGCATAGCAACTCAAATGGGAGATACCTCGTAGTACTTGGGGAGATACCTCAGGTTCTTTTTTTGAATTGCTCCGGGTGGGTGGGCAATGAATTGGAAATTCCCATTAGATTCCCCACGGTGGATCACTCAGTTGGAAAATCTGACATGATTAAAAACCTGGTATAGTTATCATTGATATAAATGCAATTGATCCCAGTCTTTAGTTTGTGTAATTAACCTGATAATGGAAATTCATGGTAATTAATCTCCTATTAATGGTCGTCTATGGTAAATAATGGTCTAGTTTCATTCGATAATGAGCATTAATCTCCAGTTAATCCTGAACAGTTGTAACTGGCTACTGGATCTTCTTCATGATAATTTTAAAAAGTATATACTTGGAGGAGTTTGAATCCCATCTATAGCTGTGGCCATCACTGCACCAAGCCCAGCTTTGCAAAACGGAAGCGCCCCACCTGTAGGGCTCATGTCATCTTGGATGGACTCCTCCCCCATGGCCTTGCAACGAGATGAAAAGAGGTAGCGGAACTTTGAAAAAGAAACATCTGGAGAAATATAGTGGAAAATATAGTGGAATGTGGAAATATATGGAAATTGAAATACAATGTAAACATATGGAGAAATAAGAAATATAGAAACATATGAAGAAATATGGAGATGTTCCCCACTTGTGGATAATCATTGACCTGTAGTTACATGGCTTAAAAGAATCCTGATCATCCGCGAACAAGCATGGTGTTGGTGCATTACTGTTGGATGATGTGTTCAATGATTTCTGTTGCTCCAAGCATCATCAATCTTCCAACGTGGTCCAATCGATCGAACGTGGTGTTTGTGGATGGTTACTGGATTACAATTTCGGTGCCTGATTGTTGGGTTTGTCTGATTTTTAGCCGGAAACCTTCAAACTTCAAGGTCAATCATCATTTCCCCCAGGATTGCAGAGGCATTTTGGGACATGCCTCATGTTTCGTGACCTTGTGGAGGTGTTGACCTAGAGGATAAACCATCAAAAACACAGTCAGTTTGGGTTCAAAATAGAACTACAATGAATACAATATATGTTTATATATGTTTGTGAATCTGTAAATCTACGGATATATTATGATATATTGAGTATAGCTATACACATATGGTAAGATCCACCTACTTTTTCAAGGGCTAGTGAAAATGGCCATACTTCAGAGAGGTTGTATCATGTCGTATCCGTACATCCCAGCAGTAAAGCTTCATCCAGGCCAATGGCAGCTCAGGGACAAGCGGTCAGATCATAGTTACCACAGTCTGATGCCACAGAAAACCCTGGTGACTTGCGCTCGACTCTATCAGGGATGTTACCGCTATACGGTTTTCAGAGTGGGAGTGTGCCATACTACTCCCGCACTGGTTCCATTAAGGTCAGCGTAGAGTTGTTCTAGCATTTGTATTCCTTTTTGAGTTCATCATTGGTGGAACACGGATGCCCTTGACAGGCTGGTCAACTGTTTTGGCTTTGCGTGTATCTCCATCCAAGTTTGAGATCATGATGTCTGAACTTCTGACATGTCATCGAATTATTCCACTAGGCAAATGTTTGCAGGTGCTTCCGGCTTTGGATGGCTTTGGGCTCATCATGTCGCGGTGCAATGATGTCTGTTCCATACGTCCTACCAGCTGAGCCAAATCCAACACAGCGCAGGGTGTATAGGTTGCATCCCGGAGAATAAACCCAGTGCTGGTGTACTGTTGCCTTGCCTTTGTTTAGTGCATCTCAAGAACTGCATATTCAAAAGTATCTAAAACACATTGAAACATAGCTACACCATCAAGAGGCAACAAATTCCAGGCTCTCGATTTTGAGAAACAAACCAGAAGCCAGACCAATCATGCTGCTTCCCTATTTTCTACTGGTAATTAATTAGAAAAGGGCAAGATATCTGCAATGGCCACTTTTGACCATGACAACCTCCAAGTGAGGAACTCAAAGACAGGGTCAGAGTTTGGCACATTTTTTGGCGTTTTCGAAACTCAGCTTCTGCGCTGCTTTTTGGTGGGCCTCGGGGGATTGCTGTGACCGATCCTGGGATCCTGGGACTGTGAACCATAGCCATATACTGTGCAAGCTCCATCGTTCATGAGGACGCCAAGGGCATGAAGACTACCTTTCACTCTAGATCAGCCAATTTCTTGGTGGATGAGATGCATGGTCTTCAAGCATAGAGGGAAATATACTCCATTGTGAAAGTTGAATACCAACATTTACACTAATCATTTGAAAAGCATCTTCAAAGATTACCAGCGTATAAAAAATCCATCAGTTGACTGGCTAGAGGCCATGTTTTTCAATTGAAGCTCTATCATGCTCTATCCTTATCTTGTATAGACATGATCTAGAAAAACTATCTTACCGCTCCACTAAAACAGGGAAATATCTTAACCAGCAGTTATATCGAATTCACCTCACCAGAAAACGGCGACCAAGGAAGATTGCTCTTTTGGTGGTTAATCAATTTGGATTCTCACTGAAGGGTTGTGAGTATCCAACTTCTTGTAGATCCCAACTGCATCGAACAACAAAGGGACCCCACATGAGCCCAGACTCGGGACCCTTGTTGGGAACATCCACCACCGGATGCCAACGAGATTCACAGAAAAGGGGATGCCATAAAAGATGAACTAATATGCCATGTTATGGATATCTATTTATACATCTGTGTATGTGTCTATGATATATGTACAAATAAAAACACACTACATTTACGTGTATGAATATAATCATGAGACATCCACTTGTATATATATATATATTATATATATATATATATTTTTTGTCATATTTATAATTTGTCATATCATAATATAGGTACACAGATAGAGAATAGAGACTCATTTCATACACCCATGCGAGCATTCCCCCACACCCCTACTGAATGATGTTTGCTTTTGTCTCCCAGATACGAGTCCTCGCCAGCCGCGGCTTCTTGCGGTTCCTGAGTCAACTCAGCACCTGGTGGATCTGCTGCAATTCTTATTGGTTTATCGCTGACAAATGGATGATATGTATGGCCATTTCTCAATCCATATATAAATATATATACACGCATATGTTCATTATCTATTTTTACTTGTCAAACAAATAAAACAACATAGTGACATATGAACTATGGATGCAAATTCAATGACATGGATTAAAGGAAAGAAAAGAGACACAGGGCCATATCTGTGGTATGTTTGCGCCTTTGAACCCAAAATATCCCAAAATATGGTCTATAAGATCCTAACACACATCCCCAAGAAGTAGGCATACTTGATCTATGCATGGACGATCTAGGGTGGAGGTTTTCATCTTGGATGATGTTGAAACCCACTTGGAGAAGCCCTGCAGATGAGATCCAGAAACTGATTCTGCTGAATTGCTGCAGTATGAATGTGGTGGTTTTCTTGTCAATCTCGGATAAACATAAGAAAAAGCAACAACATTACAATCTTTGGATACAATATCCAAAATCCAAAATATCTCAAAGAATATGTGACATACAATATCCATAATCATACTATAATAGACTATCTCAAGATAGATCAACATATTAAAATAGGTTTGTTCATGTTTGTTCGCTTGTTTGCGAGAGTAATATGCTCCAAACCACTGGGGCACCCAGCCACTTCACCCACCTCGAAAAGCGATAAATCCAACAACGGTGGTGCAAGAAAGAGCGATAATTATTTCCCTATCACCCCAAGTCATAGCCAATCTTAGATACCCTGCAGTATGCATACAATTTTCATGTGTCTGCCTATCCATATAGATAATGGTCTATGAGTCTATATGTATATGTATACAGTATACAGAAATCTTTGGGTGGTTAGGATACCAAATTATTCAAGGCTAACCCAGAAGTTTTCTCTCTTGTATACCTGGTGGTTTGCTGCATCCATATCATTTCTGGAATAACTAGGAATCTATGCAAGTGGCTAAAAACCCGCAGTATGTTTGATTGATATTTTCCAAAGAATTTAGCCATTCATGTTGGTAGATAATTGTACATACATGTTTATATAGATAAATAAAGCATTGGCAAATCTGGGCAATGCTCACTCTCTGAACTCTGAATAGCATCATTTCATGGTGGTATTGGGGAACTGCGCAGGGACCCTTTGGCTGCGATGAAAAACTGCCCCAAAGATTGATCGGCGCCAAGGAGCCTGGGTAAAAGGATCAGGATCGTCATGATTACAACTGGATGTACTGCATTAGGTCATAAGATTCATGTTTACACCTTCAACTTGGAAGGCTCTAAGCATGCTTGTCAACCAGTAGAATGCAGCGGAATGCACAGTAGGGAACCTCCAGCATGCCTCAATGAGCGGTTCCTTGGTTCGGGCAAGTCCTATTTGCACGCAAACTCAAGAACTTAAGTAACTAGAAACTAGAGGAGTGAAGAAAAACCAATATTACCCTCTGGTAAACTAACATAGCTATTGAACATGGCCATTTATAGTGGATTTTCCCATGAAATATGGTGATTTTCAATAGTTGTGTTAGTTTACCAGAGGGTACCAGCATAGTATCCACACAATTCCAATCACTTCTAGGACAACCCCATCTCAACATCCGCTTGGGATGGAGAGGACCTACCTGTCCACTGCAGTAGCCCTACATTAGCTCAGCAGTGTGGGGACTAGTTCAAGATTTTTGTTGTCCATCAAATTCATCCTTCATTTCACCACAATTGACAATCAACTACATACTGTATTATATTTATACATATACATACGAGTATACATATACATATCAGATCATGTGTATAGTGTACAGTACGTATAGACAATCAACAGAGATTCAACCAAACACCTTCAAAACTGTATATAGGTATAATATGTATAATATCAGAATCATGAAACTGCTCACAAATATCTGTAGATCTACATATATATCTTTATATACATAGATACATATTTTGATAGATATCATATATAATATATATATACATGCAAAATGTATGATATGATATGTTTAATTGCATTGATCTAGAAATATCTGCCTTATCGCTACCATCGGTCCGACGGGTCCCGCCTTGCTGCCGCACAGGATGAAGCCCTCGCAGAGGTTGGCATCCGCGACCTGACGTTGAAACGCTGCCCAGATGTGGTACAAGGGGAAACAGAACCCATCAAAAACTTACTGGTGCTTAGTAGGGAATGGGGGAATGACCGTCCTAATAACCACTAAGTTTATCATCCCAGCAACCCCCATTCCCTACGTTCAGCACCAGTAAGAAAACCATCAAAAACCTCAAAAGTCATTGTTGGACTCACAATAAGTGGGGGTAGCCTTCGCCAAAAATTGCGGGCATAGCAACAAAAAACACGATGAACTCAGGTGACCCGGGCTGTGGATTCATCAATCCTGGTTGTTCAATTTGGAGGTTAGCCCCAGAAAAAGTCAATTGCAATATTACAGGACATCGCTTCTATCTAAAAATGTCAGGATCTTGTTAATCCAGGCTTGACTTTTTTCAATGTCATTGCAAGGGGGTTATGGCCACTTTCTTTCCCTATGCAAACATGGCTGGAAGATTCAGAAGAGTCCAAGGCTCTTGAAGAGACCATGTTGGATTTGTGGGGTTTGGAAATTTCACTCAAGTTTCAACATTTGACCCACATGAGACCAAATGGTCCCCCTGATGTACTCGATTTGTAGACCTGTTATTGAGACATGAATTTCATCAACACCCACAATAGCAAAGTAATGAACATCGCAGAAAATGATTGAAGAATATGGGTAATTGTACTTGTGATACAATTTTTGAGGATGAAACACGAGTCACCAGCTTGCAACTGGTGCAAGTTTTCTTGGCCAAATCTGCAGCTCCTCCCTACTGCCCCCGAACTGAGCCAGGACACCATAAAGGGGTGAGTCCGCAGTGGGAGGGCCTGCATCGGAGATCTGACGATTTCTGGCAACATCAACATGGTTTCCCAAATAGGGATGGTTAATAATAGTTCACCATCCGTGCCTATGAGCCTATGAGTCTATGAGCCAGATTATCCAAGACAAGGGTCAATTTACTTCAACAGATCAATACTACTATTACTATATATGTTTACAATTCCTTTATGTGCAATATACACCCCAATCTTCTGACTACTGAAGAATCATTTCTACCATTTACCAAAGACAACCCTGTTCTGTCCTCTAGGGAGAGAATTGCCCTTTGCATAGGACAATGCCAGTTGTGCCACAAAAGAACCGGTTCCTTAAAGCAACATGAAACCACGGTTGGAAAAAGTTGCCATATTTTGGTTGGGTAAAGTTGCCTGTGCAGATAATCGAGTATCTAGCTAGTGTTTTTTGCAAAGAACTGCAGGATCAAAAACGTCTGTTGGCAAAGTCGCCACATGAGGCAGAACAGCATATGCGTCCGAAAGGGCAGGGAAAAAAATATCAGATAGCAGGGCTACTGGGATGATCTTCGTCGCTGGCGCCTGGAGAGATTTGGGGAAAGACATCATTCCACTGAAATGATCATAATTCATCATAATTCATCATGAATCATAATTCCCAAATATTCCCAGAACTGATGACATCATTCCCGGATTCCGACGGGAAATGAGACGAAATGAGATTTCCACATTTTAGAAAACAATAATCGTGACTTGGTTGGCGACACAGGTTGCTGCACTGCGACAAATTTCCCTCAACCATCAACTCGTCCGTCAAATAGGGATCAGTAACAAAGCAAAATGTGGGATGAACCAAACATCATGAGAGGTAGGAACATTAGGATCAGCAATGTGGGTCAATGATAAGTGAATGTTAAATGTTCCTTTCATCACTAGGATAACATTTGCTCAAACTTTCAATCACAATCCTAATAATGAAACATGTCCATACGCCACCAGCCCAGCTCGCAATGTGAGTTTCCTGTTTCCCGGACCGTCCCAGTGGATTATTCACCGATAGCAATCTAGTGAACCAAAACGAAGAATTTAATGAGCGGACGTACTAAATCCCGGTAATGGTGGGATAAACCGTTCCAAAATGGGTGGTTTATTGTTGGTTTACCCACATTACCCTCTGGTAAACTAACATAGCTATTGAAAATGGCCATTTATAGTGGATTTTCCCATTAAAAATGGTGATTTTCCATAGTTATGTTAGTTTACCGTTACTGCCCGCCTGAAACTCGCGGGTGAAGAGTTGCGTGAGACGCACATCCACGAAATTTCCCGACGCTCTCCTGAGACACTTTGACCCAGAGTTCCATGAAAGCACCGGGAACTTAACCGCAAAGCACTGGAATTTGACCCAGGAAGGATTTTTTTCTTGCCGCTTTACCTTCAAGAATAGGCAGAAACGAATCTCAAGTATAGGTCCTACAGGCTCCAAACAGTCCTTAAAACGCTTGGGTCAACTGTTGAAACAACCAGCAGAACTGTGGTAAACCCTTGGCAAAGCGAGGGGGTTTTACCCCACACCCACCACTTTCGACAAAGGCACCAGGCACCCTGCAACGCCGCAAGTGGCCTGGCTTGGGGTTCTGGTAGAGGAAAAATGGGGGGTTCTTAAAACAATCCCAAAACCCCTACAGTTCAATACTACAATGGTCTAATGACTTCGATGACTTTTGCAAATACCCCTAATTTTTGAAACCTCCGGATCTGCAGTTGGGCTGGTGTTTCACTAGGCGGTCCCCTCTTTGTAGATCAATAGATAACACATCACCATGTAAATAGCTGGGATACAATGTTTGTCCTGGCCGCTTCGTGTCCAATCATCCAACGAACCAGGGTATTCTCAATCTGCACCTCTTTTTTTAAAAGGCTTTGGCAACTGCCGAAATCACTGAAAATTAATCTAAACTTCCAACCAAAAAATGTTTCCGAAGATTTGCCGCTGTCGTACCACCAGACCCTCAGTTGATCCAAAAAAACTTGTAGCTTGTGATAAAAAGGTGAAAATTTCGAAAAGTACTGAGATTATGGTGTGAATACTAAGTTTGCCTCTCTAAACTGAAGGTCAGGGTCAGGGTCTACTAGTTTTAATAGTTGTGGCCTTGCAAAGTAGATTTCATGAAAGGGCCCAGCATTGAGTTCACCATAAATGGCAATTTTCAATAGCTACGTTTAATTACCAAAGGGTAACTCCCCATGTTTCTCGGTTCAACCGTCCCTGGTTCGACCCTCCCTGGAACGCCGCCGGGAGGGCTGCAGGTGGTGCCCGAACCTCGGGGGAATCCTCAATGGGATGCTATTAGAAACTGGAAACTGCTGGGTGGTCTAAAATCATCTTCCAAACTAAGATATGGAAAGAAATTCTGTGCTGGATCTTTCTGATGTGAAACTGGAGGGAATGTTTGATGATGTCATTTTCGCAACCATATCGGCATGACTATCCCGACGATTATTTTGGGATGGCTCAAACCACCAATCAGGAATCTGAGGGCCATCATTGTCAACCCCTGAGACTAACCGGAAAATATCAGTCGTCAAGAACAACGAGACCTTTTTGTCCAGCGGGTTGTCAAACTCGGTCCATGGTCAGGGCTCTGTCAATCAAGGGTTGACGTCAGCCAGGGTCAATTCATGTGGGGATGGTCTAAACACCCGTTTTTGCTAAATTGGGGATTGCTTACCAAATTCTTATTGTTTATTCATATGGGGTTAACATTGGCCCAGACACTTTCAATCCAACAAAGAAGCGGTGGAACGTGCACATCCTAAAAAAAACATGGTTTGAACGGAGCTCAAGAGTACTCGTCACCTGGGTTTATCATTCATGGGTATGATGGAACTGAAACATATACATACATATCTATGTAAATGTCTGTATATGTATATATACATATACATACATATACATACATATACATACATATACATACAAATACATACATATACATACATATACATACATTACATACATATACATACATATACATACATATACATACATACACATACATATACATCTGTATCTACAAATTATATATATATATATATGATTATATTGAATATATATATATACATGTACATAGATAAGCAATGTCTTGTACTGTAACTACATCCCCCAACTAGCAGAATTAAAAGGCAAGTGACAGGTTTTTGTTGAGGCATTCAACATTGTGTTCCATTCATGACATGGGCCTGCGCTGAAGTTAGGGACCAGGATGGTGTTTTTCAACATTGCATTTATGATCATTTATTTGTGAAGATACCCGTATACTGAGATTATCTGTGTACTGCAATGTCTGTATATGCATATGTTTGCGCGCAAGTCTCTTCTCAAAATATCTCACAATATCTCTCCCTACCGTGGCACACATTCTGACACATATTCTGACAACTTCCATCTGACATTTTATCTGACATACATTCTGACATTCTATCTGCCGTCTCTACATCTGATATTCTATCTGACGTCTCTACATCTGATATTCTATCTGACATACTATCTGATATTTTATCTGAACATCTGAAACATCAACTTTCTGATATATTGATATGTCATTGTATCTGCCATTTTTGTTGGCATTTCACCTGGCATTTTATCTGTCAGCCTAGGCGAGACCCATAGAGTTGGTTGAAAAATATAGAGAGCATCACCTGGTGGAGAAAAACACCCAAGAATTGTGGATTATCGTATCTTAGGTTTGATAATTAACCCATTAAACCATCATTAATCCCACTAATTGATGGTGTAATCCACCATTTAATGGGTTTAATGATGTTTCATGGTTTGTAATATGAATGGGTTTCCATACACTTTCACAACCATTGCTATTTTGCTATTTCTAGCTCTTTGGGGTTCCAACCATCGCCCAGTGACACGCAAACGCGTCCCCCGAAGTTGAGCCGTGGCAATCCCAGCTCTAAGACCTGGAGAAACGACACGATCTCGTGACCATCGTTACAGCAACCCACTTTCCACAGAACAAGGAGGAAAAACGAACAGTTTAAGCCATAAACAATGACAACAGATATGCATGTATATATCTATATATATATGTATATACACATGTATACATATATACATATATGCATATATATATATATATACATATATATATATATATGTATATATGTATATATATGGCTATGGCTCAAAAAACGGGTATGGAACGGTACGCGGTGATCCGGACGTATGGAACGAAGGAGTTATACAAATGTCTCAAATGAATTCAATCTCTTCAAAAGGGTATGGATCAGGGGGTATGGATCGCCTGCGGATCCGGGGTATGGATCGGGACCTTACATTTTGCGCTGCAGCCATATACATATATATATATATATAAATATATACATATATATATATACATGAACGTGTTTATACATTATGTCGTCTTTGAAAAGATGCGATTGAGCCAATGCACATGCGGATTAATCTTGAGCAACGTTTTCATTTTACTTTGAGCAACTGTGATTTTCGTGTGTGGTCCAAGTCCTTAGAACATCTCATCTTCGGTGCTTTGGGGTCCGCTGCTTCGTGAAAATCATCATGATAAACCCCTGCATGTTTGGGAATCATTCTGAGTATCATTAATCATTATGCTGACCACTATTATTGTGATTCTCATTGCGACATATTGCGACTATGTTCATCAAAACATATGTGGTTCTGGATCATTATCCTTATGCTGATGATTATCATTGTCTTGATAATTGCCATCCATGATCATGATGATTACCATGTTCATGAACATTGTCAAGGTCATTGTCGTGATCATCATCATTATCGTTGACACAATCATCCAGATCATCATTAAGCTCATGATCACTATGAGCATCGTGACTATCGTTCATCAGCATGAATATCATTGTGACTATCATGATCACTTGGGCTATCAATAACATAATGATTGTCATTTACCATGATCATTACAATTACAAAAAAAAGTGGGTACTGTATCATTAACATGATGTTTATCATTATCATTTTAATAAACATGATCATTCTGATTATCATGATCACTGTTATCGTCATGATTATTTGATGATCCTTGTCATTCTGGCTATCAAAAGCATGATGATTATCATCATGAATAATTATCATACTAAGCCCCTTTCATGATTGGAAATGATCATGTGCCTGATAAAAATTCGGTACATTAGACAGAGTAACGTGTTGGAATGCAGTAGTGTCTCAAATGGAATCGACCATGCCATTTGGAAAATATCGCAAGTTCCACGGGTGAAAGATCAACAAATATGGGGAGTTTATGGGCTGGTCGGTGTCCAACATCCCTGCTGTCCTGTGCATCACAACTGGTACGGTGGAGGTCAAATTTTGAGACCCAGACATTGGAGGTTGGTGCATTGGGTCCCACCATCCCATGGTCAGGATTCCCCAATTGCTTGACCATCCCTCTACATATTTGGATTTATATATATATATATATATTATATATATATATACATATTATATAACATATTTGTCCTTCATAAACTCTAGCCTGGTAAACCCACTTGTAGTAAGCCCACATCTCCCACTTTTTTTTCGGGCATTTCCCAGTCGTTGCCGGCAGCGCCGGCAGGTCCTCCACCCCACCTCGGAACAGACGTCTGCATCCTCCGCCACGACGATCAAACCATCTACAGCTTTCGCCTGCGCCGAACAATGGGAGGTGTTTGTTCAATCCCAAAATCACGAATATCTAGGGGATTCTAGGGGGATCAGACGGATTAGATGGGAAGAGCTGAGATGAGCTAAGAGGAGCGTGGAAGAGCTGAGAAGAGCTGAGGGGAGATGAGAAGAGATGAGAAGACATGAGATGAGCTGAGATAAAGGAATACGTGAGAAGAGATGCGAAGAGCTGAGATGGTTTCTGCAACGTGCCTGGGGTTGCGTGACATCCTATAGGCACATTCTGTCTTTTGCAGTTGAGGCCTTTCAATTTTAAAGCTTCCGCCCCCGGCTTGCCCGGGTACTACTTGTAAGATTATCAACCAATATACGACAACGTTGTTTCCACTTGTGAGAGTGCCCCAGCGTTCCTGTAATATCGTCATGAAAGTGAATCTCTAGATGTGGACAGTTTTGCAATCATGTACTGTACCAGTTCATGACCAAACCTTTACTGTGAGTTATGTATCTCTATATATAGATTCATTCAGCTCAATCAATCCTTGTTTATCCGTTGTACCTTACCTGTTACTGTCTACAATCATCCCGGATTAATCATTTTTTTCCGTTCATCATTCTCTACCGGTTCATCCATTGTTCTTGTTTCGGACTTTAGATCTTATCAACCATCATATGTCAGGGTTGCTCCCAACACCCCAGATACAGGGGGAGTAACTGGGTAGATGTTTAGATGCAAAATGATCCATTTCCACTCCTTGCAGCTATCATTTACCTTTAGACATGGGTTGGAGCCAACATCCCTCCCGGATAAATTACAATCAGTCACCAATCTGAACCAAAGCCATAGGGATGATGTCCCGAATCTAAAGCAATCATTTCTAGTGCCCTGGCGACGTGAGGTTGTGAATAGTTAGCAATTGTTCACTCTTATTCACAGCTTGTAACTATCATCAACCATCATAAATCATCAATAACTATCATTAACCATCATAAATCATCAATAACTATCATTTACCATCATCAACCATCATCAACCATCATCAACCATCATTAACCATAATTAACCACCATTTTCCATGGGAAAATCATCCATAGGAAGCACTTCGCCACCACCCTTTTGTTTCGTCACCACCTCCAGCGACTTGAAGTCCTCCCGTCGTTTCGTGATGCGCGTCTGGCGCGCCTGCGGCGCCATTGGTAAATTGACATAGCTATTGAACATGGGGATTTAGTTCGTTGATTTTCCCATTAAAAAATTGTGATTTTCCAGTTCGCTACGTTAGTTTACCAGAGGGTATGGGTGCTGACATATCTCTAACTATCACTCCCAAATGCCAGGATGGCATTGGGTTTCCCACCTTAAAGGAGCATTTTAACAAAAACCCCTTTGATCATGATCTCACTGGATCCAAACAGCAGTGACTGTTGGGGTGAACCATCTTGAATGGCACCCTGAGTGGCATGGAACCTCAAAACCTGCTGTTGCAAAGCTGATTTCTGGGCTAAATGTTACCAAAAATGACATGATAGTATAGTTGGTTGTTGTGCAGGACTTGGGGTCCCCAGCATTACACACCATGAACCCTCAATATAATCCGGATTGTGTGGCCATTTTCGACAGGAGAAACTTGAATTTTGTGGTCCCTTGTATTCAAACAAACCCATGCGCCACCAAAATCCGATTTTTTCCGGGGTCAAACATATATGGGGTGAGGTTAGCCAAAACATGCTATACATTTGTTTGGTGGTGATCGAGTTAGACATAGTTCACAACGTTTTAAGAAGATTCTCCCTTCCATGTCCTAGAAAAAACTTAAATGCCCCTTTTATCTTTCGAACGGACTAGACGTATCTTAGTGAAAAGTGAGAAGCAACTCCATGAATACGGATCCCAATCGCAACCAACCACGGGCTAAGATTGTCTAAATATGAACAAGCACATCTTACAACATGTATACATGCATGTATATATATAACTTTATGTATATAGCTATAATTTTTATACACTTGAACATAGAAACAGTGTTCTAAAATTCAATGATATTGATGCAAGTTGGCAGTGCGTGGATAGGGAGACAACACCTTTACATTGGAAAACAGCCACTATGTTGCATTATGTACCAATGTCTCTTCACAATTGCCAATAGGCCTTAAACATCGTCAAGTATCATGATCATCAATCAACAACCACGTGTGTTTTCCGATGTCTTCCCGTTTGTTCTCATATTTCTCCCATGTTTCTTCATGTGTTCACTTGTGTTCCCACAAATCAACATTTTTCTCGGTGAATTCCACATCTTTGATGCGGCCCCCGAATTCGACAAACCACCTCGGCTCGACCAGGCGCCTGAGCTGGGTCGGTGTGTCCCTTGAGATTTCCCGGGTAAGCCACTGCTTAATCCTGTGACAGAAAAAATGCCCGTGGGGGATGGGTTAATTACTCTGATCCATACCCAAATTACCCAAATTCATATCAACTATATATATATATATTATATAATTGAATATACATTTGATCCATGGAGAGCCATTCCATGTCATCAAATAGCGCCTGTGGTTTCGACCGTAGCTTCAGCGATGTTTCATCCCCGCTACACTTTCATTCTAAATGAGTTTGACATGGGGCACTTCACGCATCCCACATTAGGCTGTGACATCCCAGAGTGCGGGCTTGGTGCTAAAAATAGGTGTTCTCTATTTGTCTCTGCAGTTATCTTTGAATCCATAAATTGTCGATTGTACTTGCACATTTCTATTGGTCACTTAACAGTTGATACACTTACTTCTTCAGTACATCCCCACCTCTCGCAGGCAAACCATACTCAGATTTAGATGTTTAAGTTCAAGTATACCTCAAATAGCTTTCAAACATCCTTTAAACGCCGACTTCGACGCCAAATTCTTCCATTCCCCCTAAAAGATCCTCAAAGAATCGCTCAAACTCAACCCAGACAACAACTATTCACCACGCCATAGGTAAAACACACATCTTTGCCAGTTGGCATCCCATGGTATCCATTGGTATCTGTCATGGGGTCCGGGCAATAGCTTCTCCTTCAGCGTCACCTGGTGGTCGGCTGTAGATGGTGTGTGACTTCGACCCAGTGAACTCAGGATTTGGGCGGTTTGCTTTAGGAAAAAGTATGCACTCGTCCTTTTATGGGCAAACTGTCCTCCCATACCCAAAAAGTTATCCGCAATATTTCACAACCACGAACCTGCGAGGTTTCCAAGACTTGCAACGAAGATGGGGTTGGATGCAAGCAGCCAATCCAAATCGCTACAAAGTTTACAACTGAAAGTAGTAACATATGAAATGCCTTGACCCTTAGATGATCAACAAGCATGCAGGGGTAAACCTACTAAAGTAATGGGGCAAATACGTACAGTGTTTCGGTTTTCCAGTGATTTTTCAGCAATCGGTCTGGTCAGTCCGTGATGCCAAACGAATATCAATGTCGGCTAATTGCTGTTTAAAGACCCCGTTATTTTTGGTGTTTGCCCTCTAGAAATCGAAACCTGGCAACCGAAAATCCATGGTCTGTTGATGATATACTAGGAAACATATGAACAACTAGTGATTTACCACTGCCGCGTATATTGTTGTTGTGGTTGTCCTAGATGCCCTGCAAAAAATAGACTATATACTACACATTCTTCCATCTACTATATCAATGATCAAAGCAGTCCCTTCCCCTCACTGCTGACTATCCCGATTTATTTTGGGCCCCTAGGAAGTTCCTAGGGGTATTTTATACATGTTTTTATATTCCAGTAAGGGATATATACCATTAAATATCTGACTGACCTACGTTAATCCAAATAATCAAACTATCTACAAACACCCACAATAAATATCCCCTTGCCAGTTCACCCCCCCGACCTGGGCGCTCTAATTTTGTAGCAGACCCAGTGTATAATTTGGGAAGGCCCCTCGATGGCCATCTACAANACCCCATCGATATCACAAAGTCCAAAAACACTACAAAATTAGAGCGCCCAGGTCATATGAAAAAGTGAATTAGCTCCATATTGACCTCTATAAAATTGGGGCCAACCAAAATGGTGTGATCATGGCCATGTTTTCTAGCTAAAATTTGGTGTCCCAAGTCA
>BGPT01001013.1:59138-110849 GCA_003297045.1 Symbiodinium sp. clade C Y103
CCTACACCATGAAATCCCAATTTTATAGCACCCTACAACTATGAATCTTGGGGGGTTCCAATTTTGTAGTCGTTTGAAGCCTTGATACACTGCAAAATAAGCAAATGATCAAAACCATTTCAAACCAACATATTTCCCTATAGAATTGGAGCCTCATATAAAATTGAAGCGGACCTAGTAATTTAAATCCGTGGTTTTTAAAATATAAAATTGGAACACCCTGGTTCTAGATAAAATTGGCGCCCCCAAAAACAATGCAAAAAGGGCAGTGGAATTTGAGATAATAAAATTGTTTTATCCGACACCTAGGTGTCCCAATTCTATAGGGGAAACTCGCCAGGGGATCAAAACAATACGCTGATATACGCTGATAATGTGGAGGCAGTTGACATGGTGGTTTTTTGCTTTCTGACAATTAGATGTCTAAGGCCTATGGTAGGTCTATGATAAGTGACGGTTACATTTCTACGGCTTTGCGTTCCCCCACAATGCAATACATTGATAATGGCAAAAAAAAAATTGCCATGGTACTCATGCTCGGTAAACAATACATTTCTACGGCCTTCCCTTCCCGTACGAAACAAAATGTGGATAATGTCAAGAAAGTTGACATGGTAAGTTTTTGATGAGTGAAGATTACGTTTCTACGGCCGTTCCGTCCCCTAACAAACAATATCTTGACAACGTCCCGACAGTTGACATGGAGAGTTTGTGATAAGTGAAGGTTACACGGCCTTGCCCTCCCTAAAAAACAATATGTTAAAAAAGTTGGCATAGCACGTTATTGTAAGTGAAGTTTGCGGTTCTGCGGTCTTCCCCTCCCCTTCCAAACAATAGGCTGGTAATGTCACAATAGTTGACACGGTAAGCTTGAGATAAGAGAGGGTTACATGTCCACGGCCCTCCCCTACCCTGCAACGCAACAGGTTGACGTTGACAATGTGGTGGAAGGTAACATGGCAAATTTATGCGAAAGGGAGATTAAATTTCTACGGCCGTCCCCTCCTTCACGAACAATGCCCTGATTATAGAATGATAATATGATGATGTCAAACAAGTTGACGTGGTAGGTTATGTTGAATGAAAACCAAAGTTTTATGGCCCTTCCCCTGCTCTGTGGTTACGACACAACACGTTGATAATGTCTGGAAGCTTGACATGGAGACCTATGTTAGGTGAAGGTGACAATTTCTACGGCCTTGCCCTCCCCTACAAAACAATACCTTGATAATGTCGAGTCAGTTGACGTGGTATGTTCATGATAAGTGAAGAATAAATTTCTATGGCCCCACCTCCCTGCAAAGCAATACGATAATGTATGGCAATCAGGAGAGGGAGAATTTACACATCCAGATCTCACCGCGTCAAGCGATTGGGGCTTTGAGTGCGCTAAGCGCTCGTCGATCAACTCCGCTAAGCAACACCCTCTCCTCAATCATACGCCACTGTCGAAGCAGCTGTTGGAAAAAAATTATCGAGCAAGCGCACTCAGCCCCACACCGTAGGCTCCACCGCGGGCTGCGCGGGCTGCGCGGGCTCCGCAGGATCTGCGGGTCCCCGTGGGCCCCCCAAACCTAGCCCATATCCCCGCACGCAGGGGGCCCGGCCCCAGGAAGGACCCTAGCCATACATACGTACATAATTACATAGATAGATACATGCATGCATACATACATACATACATACTTAATCCCCTCAACTACTGCCGGGGGGTACTCTATTTTCACTTGACAAACTAGGTTTGGGATTGAGCTCCCCAACAGAACCCGTAACAAAATGTTGATGACGCTAGGCCTCCCTGTCCCAATTTGAAGTCTAGGATCAATCGTCTCAAATTAGGAAAAAAAACATGAGTGCGTGATGTTCAATCCGCTGGTTTTCCAAAATGCTTCCATCACACCCCCAAAGGGAGGGTGAACCATGTCAGACCCCTCTGGGGGGCCTGTGCTGTTTCAGACCTTTGCACTTCAACCTGCAAGAATGAACAAATCATCGATTTCACGTTGCACCATCTCAGACCCCTCTTGCAGAGCTGTACCATTCCAGACCCTAACACACACAACATGGCACAACATCATGAATTTTCGCAGTGTCTTGTCTTTCATGTGTTGCTCACCGTCATGCAAATCCCAGCAACCCATTTTCGCATCTTATCTTTCTCTTTGTCCCCATCCGCAAATCAACTAAAATTAAATGTGCGCCATGATTTCCGTTTTTTCTGACCTCGTTGAGCTTAATCTATTTTTTTGCACTTTGGTCCCAACATTGTGCATCACATTTGCACCGCATTTGCTCCCACAGGTCCACGCTGACTTTTTTTGCAAAGTTTGTTCCCTCTAGGCTGCCCATCGTTTTACAAAAAAGAAGTGGTTGAAGCAGGGTGGGGATGGATGCAAAAAATGGGTTGCAACCTTTTGATGCATTTTACACCACAAACGCACGATTTTTTCTCCGCAAGCATTGCGTACTCCGGTCATCTTTTGAAAATCACCTTACACCGTCCAGCGAGACCACCTTGTTTGAAACCAACCATCACATGGCCATGACCCGTGTGCAAATTTCCTGCACTTTGAATCTGTTCCCCGTTCTTTGTTCTCCCAAGGTTGTCCATCAAGGAAGGTAAGCAAGTCAAAAATGATGCAAAGGGAAATCAAAATTTAAACAAGGATTTGACACAATGGCTGAATTGGGTCATGGCTGGCCACCAGTCAGCACCTGGGTGTCTAACTTGGTTTCCTCCCAGGCTAACCAACATTTTGCACGTACTGGCGTAGAGAAGATGATATTGGACCCCTGTTTTCCTCCAAATCCACTGGTTGGACAAAAGGTGTTGGCACCTAAAGGCTGGAGATTAAGGGTAAAAACTGTGACGCAACAAGATGTCGAAGAGATGTGAAAAAGGATGGCTGAGTTGGGTCATGGGTGGCCACCAGTCAGCACCTGACAAAGGACCCCCCTAGGGGTAAACCTGGCGCAGGCTCGCGCGGGCTCGCCGGGCATGGCGCAGGGTTACGGGCCCAAGCGCGGGCTCCTTGCTCCGGGCCTTGGAGCCTTTGTCTTTATTGGATCGTGGTCTTACGGAAACTCAGACGGGCAGAGGAAGAAGAAGAAGGAAAAAAAACATCAAGTACGGTACCATGGCGTATTCGCGAAACGCACAAGAGCGCAAAAAAAAAGACTTGCAGCTCGTAACTTTTCATGAGTGAAAGGCATGGAGAAAATGCCCACATAAGGAGCCACCAAGGAGCCCATCAGATTCTGATCGCGTATTACGGTGTTACAACCTCCACGTGGCAGACGGAAAATCCTCGTGCCGAGTTAAATAAAACATGCTGCGACCTCAACCAAAACCATTAGTGCGCCGGCAAGTAATTCAATGATAAAAATATTAATCACATTTCCTGAAATGATGATATTCATGTCACCATTCAAATCATTCAAATTAATATCGCATAATTTATGGAGGCACCCAAAAGGCCAATGAAATTAAAGAAAAGAACATGGCAGCCCCAAAAGGACGTTCTCCTGGAGCTCATGTGGAAGTTTCATTCGCCGTCCTTCTCGCACATTCAATTGTTAAGAAAACGAAAATTGATATTTTTTTTTTCGACATCTCTTGTGCCATGTTATCGGAAATTTGATCTGACAAACGCTTTGCTATACGATCTTCCATATGATTTTCCAATGTTGTCCATACATTTTGATTGACCTATTACCTGGCATGGCTCATGTGAATCACATGGCGGGTCGCGGAGCAGACGTTTTCTTTTGAAAGAAAACTCGTGTATTATCATGTATTACTGTTTGAAAATGAAGAATAACTTGTCTGCGGCTGAGGGTCATGATGTTTATAAAACGCTAAACATGACAGATGGCCATGTTCAGTTTCACACCGCTGTTCCCGCGGATTTCAGCTACAGACACCCTATCTTTTGATAAACATTTGCAGCTACTTCAACTGGTTCTTCTAAATATTGACGTGCGTGTGCGAAAGTTTGTGTCTTTTTCCAATGAATGCGGCAAGCGCAAAAAAACGCAACACCAGGACATGTTTTCCTCCCAACTAACTAACCCTTCCTTCTTGAATTCCAGAGAAAGTTCATATGAGTGGCGGACAAAATTACCTACTACCCGCAATGGACATGGCCAAAGTGGGTGGTCGTCCCCTATCGGTTGTGAAGGTTTTCGCACCAATTTGAACATCCCAAGTCCACTCCCTACTACTTTAGTCTTCCGCTAATTTTGTCGGTTACTCATATGCGGAACAGATGTGTTGTTGCTTTCAAATGAACTTTGGTAGATTCCGGTTTGAAATACGACCCGCCATGCCACGCGAAATGAAATGATTGATCCGCGGTTGAAGGTCACGATGGTACACCTATTTTTTTGTTCCTGGTGTATGTTCTGATATGTTCTGATGTTTTTAGGTGGCTGTGGCCTTTTGTCTGGCATTTGAGGAGTATTCGACAAGAGTGTGGCACATTGTGCTTCAGCGTCCACAACAAAACATCCCGCAATCTTTGAGATATGTAAGGAGGGACCAAAACCAAGGGCTTCAAAGGCGATCATGATGCAAAAGCTATGGCTAAGGCTTTATGTAGTTGGCTATGTCGCTTTACATGGTCCTGCAACATGTCATGCAAAAGCCATTGCTTTGGAGATTCATTTGAATCACCCCCACATCAACTATAGTGGCACTTCAATGTCAGCAGTCTGCTGCCCACTGTTTTTTATTCAAAGTGCGGAAGGACTGTCGCTCTGAACACCTTGGTTTTTGCACTGTTGACGCCTTTATGGCAAGTCTTGGTAATCGCTAGGGTCATCGCTAAAATCCTCTGATGAATATCAGCAAACATGTGGAAACAGTCACAGGTATTGGCGCCAAGTTCTGGTCAGAAGCAAGCACTCTAGGCCTTTTGGGAGCACCTGGTTTCACATCCGGCGGATACTAAAACAATACATACAGTTGTCACGGAGTCTCCTATAAGAGTTTTGCAAACACGAGCTCCACAGAAATTTTAGATTTAAGAGTCACCTACTAAAGTGCTTTATAAGAGTGTAGCAAAGGTATATTCTGCAAGAACATAGTCAAAGCATGTTCTGCAAGGTGGGGTTGAGAGCATCGTCCGCTAGAATGTTGTCAAAGAGTGTACTACACCAGATTGTTTGTTGTCATCAGGGTTGTACAAGGGTGTTGCAAAAGGGTGCGCTGCTTCGAGTGGTGTTCGGGAGTCTTCTAGCTGAAGTGTCGTCAAAAGCATCTCAAGAGATGAGTCGAAGGATTGGTGCTCTTCACTTGGGGAACATCAGCGCAATTTCGCGACAACCCCGACTTCGCATTGAAATCATTTCTGCCTGTGGGCCGGGCTTTGAACTGCTGTGAACCGCCTCGTGATCGCTGTAGCTGAGGCGTCGCAACAAATCTGTTCCCATCTTTCAACCGCTGAGAATTTGCCAAATCCAGGCAACACTGAATTTCATGACGTATTCTTCTTTACGAAAACCGAGAGTCATGGGGTCAGGCCCACATCCCAAGTCAGAAGATACGTGGCAGAAATGTGCGGAAATGGTGCTAGAGATGCATAAACCAGTCAGAGTTGCGTGAAAATTCATGTCAACACTGCACGCCACGACGTGAACTTTTTGGGAACTTCACCCGGGATGGTGGGACAACATATCACGCTGTGGTGCACGGGCAGCAGGGCTGAAGGTCGCAGCCTCCGGCCCCAGCGGCTGTGGGAAAGAATGGGATTGCATGGGGAGGAGGGTCTTTCTACTTTCTTTGCCCCTCTTGTCACCTTGAAAGTGTTCAAGCCGGAAATCTGTTGACTTTCACTTCTTGTCTTTGCGTTGACACAAGGTCTTCGATCGGCGATTGCCACTATGTGCCGCTGTGTATCGCTGCGCCGTTCAAGAATCCGCATCCTACGTCCTACGCTGCTCACATCATCACACCTACGTCTCTCCCTCGTGCCGAAGCTCTGTGAGTTTGGTCATCTCTGGTTGAGTTTGCTTCGTCGCAAGTACAGGTGCTGTACACGTGCGGGAGTCAACTCAAGGCTACAGAACTATAGCTTTGACGCGAAGAGCTCTAAGCCCAGCCATGCAGTTGTACATACACGGACTATACGCAGCTACACTGTAGGCCTACACGTTGCTTCTCATCAAACAGGGCCGGCACCATCAAGCTGGATGACAAGGACAGGTTGTTTCAATGATGCTGCACTGGAGCGCGGCGAACTCCTTGTAATTAAATTCAATCGAGTTGGAGTAGGCCAGTGCCCACAATGATATTGAACCATTCTCACAATAAGTTGGGACAACTGCTGGAGGCACCAAAATTTCCCGAGGATTTAACTGCCTGACCACCTCACAGCGCAGCCAATCACATCTTTTTGTTGCTTCGGCTTTCGGACTGCACATCACCTGTCTGCATCATGTCAGCTCAGACACACCGAGGCACGAAAGTTTCTATTCCGAAACCTTTAAATTGCCTTTAACATCCTTTAACATGTTCAAGTCAGCATCCCCAAGTCGAAGCATTGACAGAAACACTGTAGCAAGTAGGTGAGTAGAGAAGCAAATGAAGATCCTGTAAATCAGGTGCCCAGATGTGCCTGTGCTAAAGCCTGTGGCTTGTGCTCAGGACCAGGAAATATCTAATTCTGCGTCACACTCAGGTTGGTAACGCTGATTTCGACGCAAAATCGGAGAGTGGCAATGGAGACTGCCATGAAGCCCTCTACTAGAAACAAAATGAAACAAACAGCAGAAATGAGCTTTATTGGATTCCATCTGCTGTTCTCATCTACTTTGGGCCACTGAGAAGCCTATAACAGGGTGTTTCTTGCTTGCATCTCGGAAGGATCATTGGTGGTGAAGTAACGAAACTATTTGGATCGTTCGAAACCTGCATGGTCCCTTCCTTCGAATGGGACACTCAAACTGCAAAGGCTACTCTCTGCTATAAGCTTTTGCTCAGCCATTGAAAATTACCCCTGCAAAAAATGCCATGTTTTGGTGTGTGTGTGTGTGTGTTTTTCTCAACAATCAAATTTTGTTCTTTTCCCCTTAGTGTTCAATTAAAATCACAGGGGTGCAAGCGAAATTCAGGCATGCCGCCCAAAACAACTATTCACAAGGGACAATTATGACAAAACAGAGGATTTAGGGGTACCCTAAATTTCAAAACAATATTGCTTTTTCTGAAAAAAAATATCCCAAAATGTTGATGGTTGATCATCATTCTATAAAACCATGTCATTTTAGGGTACAGCTGGGTGGACAGTGCTCAGTTCGCGGCAGTAAATTCCCATGCCAAGACCTCCCCGCAGCAGGAGCGACTCAGAGTCGTTCAGAGTCCGAGGTGGTTGGAAAGCCTGGTGACGATGTGGACTACACACCATCAATCAGCAAAGAACATCTGATTCAACTATGATTCAACCAGCAACAACTAGGATTTCCTCGTCAAAATCGGTTTATAAAATTGAGAACCGGCCATCATTTGTGGTGGTGATATCATTTTATATCCACACTTTTTGTTGGTAAACATCCCACATTACGTGGGATTGTCTCAAACATTGGAAGCCCATTACATCGCAGTGATTGAAAAACTCATATTTATCCAATGTGGCCACAAAATCGGGTATCCCCCATACATAACCTACATCTCCTTCCGATTGAAGACTTTGTGGATTTAGAATCATCTTCAGACATGTTCTGACGTCCTGCTCTCTGGTGTCGTCAAGTACACGTGGGAGCATGTTGCAAGTCAATCTACCCTCTGTAATTTGGGCAATTGTACTAGAGCGTCTGAAAGCCACAGAAACAGAAAAAACAAAGTTGAGATTCTTCTGAACCAAGCCCAGCCTTCAGTGTCTGGCAGAGAGAGTTAAACGGTCTCGCGCCAGCACTCCTTAGCTTTGCAGGCTGCCTGCAACTGCCAGGTTTGTCCAGGGTACTTCAAAATCCAGTGGCTTATCACCAGTCCATAGTCATGGGGGATCCCCATTGAGCTGGTTGGTCATGAAAAATCCCAACAAAAAATGGATGAGAACTAGGGGTGCCCCCTCAGGAAACCTCCATGTAGTGTGATTTTGAGACAAACGTCACCTTTGGACAGCATGTCACGTGCCTCATTGCGGCCAAGGGTCTCTCACTCACGAAGGAAATGGTATAGTGCCCGGCAAAGAATCAAAGACACACTAGCTATCCCACCATGCAGCCAAATTTCCATAAAGTCTATCAAGTGACCTGGACATGACCGGAGTTTTTGAAGTGTCTTGCATTACTTGAGACGCAACCACCCATTCAGAACATCCAATGTGGGCATGATGTGGTTGCCTTGATTGTGATGCTTAGGCCATCTTGCAAAGAGAGGGAGAGAGGGGAAGGTGGTGGTTTCCTAGAGGGTTCTGTTGGGTCCTTAGTTTTGGACTGTTTTTATTTGGCTGCCGGTGATGAGCGCATCCACTTGAGTCTGAGGTTGAGTTTCCAGCTGCCAAGTAAGAAGATCTTTTTCGAAATTGAGATGTGCCATGTATTCTTGCTTGGCCTTCGGTCAGCCACGGGCCAGCCAATGGCAAACTACTAATTCAACCTCTCTCGCTCAAGTGAAACTGCCATAGATCCAAAGAGCTACGTCTCCAACTGCGCTCACTTCCAAGTCGAGCTTCAGAGAAGATGGGAAAACGAGTGTTTTTTTTCAAACTGCTAATGCCATGTTTATCCTTGATCCATTTTTGATCCATTTTTGACTAGCGATTCGCCCGGCCCAAAACTGTGGGATCAACTACTGGCAGCTGCTCATATTCTGTCGATGTAGCCCGAGCATCAAGTTCACTACGCGCCGCCAGGGCATTGACCCGGAGCAATCCGGACATCTTGCGCAAATGTCAGCACACCTAAATATGATGTGTGTATTTGTATATATGTACATATGATATATATATATATATATACATATATATGTCGTATATGTATAGATGATATATATATATATATGTATATATATACGTATATACGTATATATATATATATATATA
Source organism: Symbiodinium sp. clade C Y103 (assembly GCA_003297045.1). Taxonomy (NCBI): domain Eukaryota; class Dinophyceae; order Suessiales; family Symbiodiniaceae; genus Cladocopium; species Cladocopium sp. clade C. The sequence goes on from BGPT01001013.1 coordinate 68,183, forward strand.
TACGTATATACGTATATATATATGTATATACGTATATATATATATATACGTATATATATATATATACGTATATATATATATATATCTTTAGACTACCTTTTGTCACCTTGACGCAAATGAGTCCCTGCGGAAGGTCGAGGCATGTGAAGGCCATGCGATGGATGAAAGGCACTCACACCAGCTGCAATTAACACTGGTAATAACTTCTAAAATATCAAAACTTCAAGATCTCCAGTGTTTTGATGGAATCCATGTCTCCGCATGGAATAACTGCCTATGGCTGTTGCAGCAGAAAACCTATGAGAGAGAAACACACCTTTCCACATCGCTCGTCAAAACTGTTCCAGTCAGGACGCACATCACTTCTTCAAACGACGTGCCACGCCAGTTCCCGGAATGATCGGACCGGATTCTTCCTCTGTGCCAGCAAAGTGATGGGCCATGAAATCACACAGGTCCTTCAACTGACCTGAGGCGGTGCGGCTCCTCGAGCGACACCATTTCACGTAGCTCACATGACGCTCCTCAGAGGAGTCCACAAGCTCTTGATAGCTCAACGAGGCACCCTTGAACTGGCCAAACTCGATCAGAGTATAGCTCCAGGTGTCTACATCTGGTACTCCATCAGGGAGAGGAGGAAGCTTGGACTGGCCCACCTCAAGACCATGATGGAGCATTGCCACTGGAAAAAGAGCTTCGCCCGTTCCGTGCTGCGGCATGTATGTGGTCATAGATCCTTGGCTTTGCGAAGGAGCTGGATAGGCCTTCGCCTGCAGGGGCATAACTCGCTTGGCATCTCGAGAGGACGGCATGTCCTCACGACGCTTGGAGCCATCGGTCATCGCTCCCATCATCTCAGTCTCTTCGGCCATAGACCACACATCTGTGGTCTCACCAGTCACAGGATTGATAAACAGGCCTGTGTTCGGATCATAGATGCTTGACTCGTCACTTCCATCACTCAAAGGTCCGGGCTTTGACTTGGCCTTGGCGAGCAATCGCTGCAGCTCAACGGTTTCGGCAGGAGACAATGGCATTGGTGAACTGATCAAAATATCACACAGGAGTCTCGTTTGGGCTCCTACTTTGAAGTTCCCCTGAACTTTGAGAAAAAGGCTGAAAAGGCCCGAACCACTGAAAAATCAAGGCTTTTCACAAGAGATGCAATCATTGTATCGCTGACCAGTGAAGCTTTGACATGTGTTCAGGATCTGGATAATGTGGCTCCCAAGCCAAAATTGAATAAACTGTGCTGCAACGAAGAGAAAAACATGAACGGCCGACAACAACACTGCATGCATGAGTGACCCTACGCTGGCTTATTTCAAGTTTTTCACTATGCTGCTTTTCTAATTTCTTTTTGGTTTTACGTTTCTTTGACAATCCCATCAAGAAGTCTGTTTCCCTCAGACGTCTCTTCGCTCTGAGAACTCTTTGCGCGATTTTGTGCACGAATCGCACGCTCGGTGGCTTGTTGTGCTAACACATGATCTTCTGGGGAGATCTGATAGCTACCAGCCCTAACACATGAACGCAAAAGGTCACTGGGCTCTAATTTGTCCTTCGTCAGGCCATCAGCAATCATTCGGTTTGTAGGTAGCCAGCGAATCTGTGCTGACAACAACTTGATGGATTCCCTAATGATGACAATGTCAATGCTTGTCCTACGATCATCTACTTGTGTTGGCGATGATGGTGATACTAGATGATCATAGAGTGACTTGCAGTCGGTTGCAAGGATGGCTGGACGTCGGGCAAGCAATGACCGACATGTACTGGGCGCAAAACTGCCATCTAATGCCTCTGCCAAAAGCAAGTTGAGCCATTCTACTGACCCAGACGCTGTTGCTAGTGCCTGAGCTTCGCCTCCTAATGTTGAGCTCACTGCACGAGGCAAACGATAGCTCTTCCAGTGAACAGGTGTCCAAGGCGACACGGCTCCATCATGCATGCTCTTGTCAACAAAAGACAAAATGAAACCAGCTTGAGTGTGGACACCTACATTTGCAAATGCTGCATCAGAATGACAACAAACGCAGATGTTTTCAGGAGGAATGGGCTCGAACTTGATCACCAAATCTTTATGCATCTTCACTCTCCGAATTGCATTATTGGCATCCCTGAGATGTCGAATTCGGGGTTTGGGGAAGGCTTGCTGACTCAAACTAGTCTGAACGGCTACATCTGGTCGGGACTGAGAACTAATCCAGTTCAGTGAGCCATTGATTGCCCGAAGCACCTTCACTTGGGATTCGGACAAGGGATCTTCTGGTGAGGCTCCCTTTGGAATCGTTGCAGGGCGAAGCTTATCTGCAAACAGCTTCTGTGACATATGGATGGCTTTGGTTTCTTTGGATTGAGTATAGTACGCACCACAAAATTCGCCCTCCCCCAGCCGCCATTTGCGGTATGGAAATCGAGCACGGAGAGATGCCACTGCTTTCTCAAAAACTGGTCCATGACCGCCCAAAGCTGTATCATCCACATGAACGCCCATAACACCAACCAACTTGCCGTCATGACGGAGGAAATACAAGCATGGATCGAACTTTGATCTTTCCCAGCCAATTTGAACAGCTTCAGTATCAAAAGTTTTATGCCATGCAAGTGGAGCATCATTTTGTCCATAAACATTTCCTACCACTTCGAGAACAGCATCTTTTGGCACACCAGGTATTCCTCCAGGAGGTTGTTTGGCATATAGTGGACGGAATTTTTGAGGAAGTGGGCCCGCTTCAAGGAAAGCTCCTTTGATATCCCCAAGTTGGAGTTCCCACTGGTGTGACGCAATGAGCTGCATGACAAGCATACGACCAGTCTGACTTAAGGTCGGAGACTGCAAAAGGCCTTCTTGGACCTTCTTGTCCAAATCTGGATCTAAGTGTCCTTGGAGACACCAACGGCTTTTCACTCGGTAAGAATTTGGGTTCTCATCTTGAATTGGTTGATTTTCTTCAGTGGCTTTGCGAACAATCACAAAACGGCTACCAATGAAACGATCCGGATGCTGCTGTTGGATGGATGCTGCTCTTTTACCGTAGTGAATTTTCACTGCTTGTTTCTCAACTATGGTGCTCCATTCTGCTTTCTTTGATTCATCTACAAGGCTTTGCAAGTCTGGCTCGTTGTTGCTGCGTGGGACTTCTTTACTTGTTTTCTTTTGCAGGTAGTTGGCAAGCAAGACTTCAAACGTCACCTCAGGATCGGAAAATTGCTGACACAACTCGTTGATGTCTTCCACAGTCAACACTTCGCAAACGGGCTCAGTGCGCTGTCGGCTGCTGGGAGGCTCTGACACATCAGAGGTTTCCAGGACTCTTTTATGAGATGAACTACTTTCGGAAGAATCACTAGACATTGTGAGATCATCGGGAACTGGACTGGTTGCATGTTCAATGAGCTTTGGAACAATCTCACGCATCATCTCGGCAAAGTCCTGCTCTCGCATTGCCGGAGGTCTGTACAACGCTGCTGGCCCATTTTTTGAAGGAACACGGCGCAAAGGGCCATATCCAGATTGGTCACTCGCCGCAGGCTGTGCAATCACTCTACCAGGTTCAGCTGACGAGGCATCGGCATTTGCTTCGGGACTATTGGCATCAGGACTATCCAGTAAGGGTTCTGGAGACTCTGGATTTTCTGGGGCATTTTCCATGGATGCATCAGCTGAGTCTGATTTGGGAGCGGCTGGAACAGCATGATGTGGTTCAGCTGGCTGGCTCTGGTCTTCAGGGCCTGGTGCCATTGGTGGATAAGCACCGGGAACCAAATCTACGTATGGGCTGCTACGGAACGTGCCGCCTTCCAGCATGTCCTTAACTCCCAAAAGCTCAGACTGTGGTGTGTCAATGACTGCACGCTCTTCATTTGTGGCTGGGCGCAATTGCTCTGGGGCTACTCTAAAGATCTGTTTCCGGTGAGCAATGATATAGTTTTTGCCAATGCTTCCTATGACAACACCTGTACCATACCATTGACCCCCCAAAATGACCTTACCCTGTTGGTATTTCTGAGCACGCCAATATGCAATCAAATCACCAGGATGGAATTGTTGTTGGAGCCTTGGTCTCGCTGAAAAGGCACGACGCAACGCTTGGTCATCCTGTGTGTGCAGCACCGCATGTCTTGCAGCTGCACGGATGGCTTGTGCTTTGGCAATGGCTTCATCAGAAAGTCCAAGAGTTGCAGGAATTACATGAAGAGGCTCATTCATCAAATCGGATGGAACATTTGGATTCTTCCCGAAAACATGTTGATGTGGTGTATATCCATACGATTGAATCATGGTGTTCTTGACATGTGAATGTGTCACACAAGCCTCCCATTCCGCTTTGGACGCTGGTGGAAATTCTGCCAAAGTACGATCGAGGATACGTGCAAACCAGCCACCATGTGACTCTGTTCGACCAAGCTGCCAATGAGCTTCTCCAGCAATTTGATGTACATGACTGCCCATAGATTCCAAATATGTTTGAAACTGATCTCCCAAATTTGTACGTGCCTGGTCGATGATGACTTCCTTTGGTGGTCCAAAAATACGAACCCAGTGGTTTGCAAACTCTCGTCGCAGTACTTCGGAGGTCTCTCGTTCATGAAAAGGAATCATCAACTGATAGCATGAAGCTTGATCCACAATATTCAGTGCTTTGATCTTCTGATTGGGGGCCCAACCATTTAAGTTCTTAACATCAACACCTACACACTGATTAAACTCTTGAGGACGAGAGGTCTTGGCAGGTAGTGGCACATGCGGTCGAACCTGACTCTGGCAAAAACTACACTGATGCTTGCGAGCAAGCTGGATTGCTTTGTCCGATGCTTTGGCATGAGTGAGGATGCGTACCAAATCTTGTGATGGTGGATGTCCTAAATTGCGATGCAACTTATCGATGACCTTCATGAGATCCTCATCAGACCGCTCGGCAGAAAGGTCGGGTTTCGCAGCAAGCACTTCATCTTGCTGCTGCGCTGACCATGGAGATACCGTCGCAAGACATGCAGCTTTCAACTCCAAAAACCTGGGAACTGTGTCCATGACGGACTCGACAAACTGAGGAGTGTACTTTCCAGCAAACTTACTGATGGATCCTACAGCTGGATCTGATCCAGCCACTGTTTGATGACATGAATGGTGTGGATGTGACGACCCTGGGCACTCTCTGGCTAAGCCTTTCATGTCAGAGTGAGACACCATCAGATGAGTTGCTTTGCGAATCAATCGGTCACTACCAGGAATGCGAAGGCCAAAACGGCACATGTGACATGTCAACAGCTCACTTGTCTCCAACAGTTTGCGAATCTCAGGATACGTCCACAGCTTGGATCCCTTGGGGTGCTCAAGGAGTGCTCTCCCGCCTGCATTGACTTGTTGTTCAAACAGTTTATGACAAAAACGGATGAACATGCGACTTCTACGGATTCTCAGCAAGACTTCTTTTGGGTCCATCGTGCAAGAGTTCAAATGGAACCATCCTCCTTCGTCAGTGCAAGGGGGACTCAGTCCTAGCAAATCTGGTGGATTATCCTTGAGCTCCTTAGCTACGTGATCTCGCACCTCTGGTTTCGTGAAATCATAACCAGTGGTCAGGTCAAACGACTTGCAAACACCTCCAACGCCTTCAACAAGTGGTGCAAAACGAGGTGGACAGAAAACTTCGGCGACCAAAAATGGCTTACCGTTCACTTGTGACCTGACTTCAGTGGGTGCTTTACGGATCTGGGCATCTAATTGTCGGATGCTATGCACAGGCAAACTCTCAATCGCAGCCACTTTCTCCTGAGGAATGAAATGAAACTCTGTGATCACATGAAAAACCTCAGCAGGAATCTGGTGATGGTACTGTGATTTTCGTCGGTGTGGTGAAATCCATTCATCAAACAGTACTTCCTTGGTGTCTGCATTCAACACTCTACGACGTTTGACTGACTGCCAATTGGGTCCATGTTTACCTGTTGTAGGAACTTGATTGAGAAATGAATCATGCCTAGACCAACATTGCAATTGCAGGGTGTCTCCTGACGGCTCATCATCCTGGGAAGACACGTCAGGATCAGCAGAGTTCGGCGCAGCGACATCATCGGGCTTGGCTTGAACCTGATTCATCATGATTTCCTCAAAGGTCTCCTGAGTCGATGTGGAAGGTGGTGCCTCAGGACCAAGGATATCGAGGACATATTGTCCGGCTTCATTCGTCAGCAGGGGCACTTTGATTTGATCTGAGAACAGCTGAATCTCATTCTGACCAAAGTTCACTACTGCTTGCAAAGTCTGTAGGGCTCTCCTGGAAATCAAGAGAGGTGCAGCACCTTTGACTACGGCAGCTTTGATACATCCAGTGCGACCAGCAAGAATCACAGGCAGCTTCACTGAAAACTCTGTTGTCTCACGTTGACCATTGCCGAATCGAAAATGATTCACTTCAGGAAACAAAGCTGGCTTGGGAATTCCCCGAGCAGCCCACAGAGTCTCAAAACCAGAAAGCGTTTCTTGACCTATGATGGTGCGTCCACATCCTGAGTCAATCACCCCGAAACCCGGGGAACTGACAAGCATCACCTCAGACTCTGTGTCTGGTGCAGCAGACACACTTTCCATCTTGGACTTGCGTTGCCGAAGGAGATCTAAAATGCTGACATTTGACGGCTCAGCACATTCCACCGCAGCAACAAAGGTCTCGGCAAACGGCTCGACCAACGCAACTCCAGAATCAGAAGCTTTAACTGAGGTACCAGCAGCACTTTTGCCCTTGCCCTTTCCAGACATCTTGCATTCACGGGACCAATGTCCTACCTGGTTACACTTATGGCACCGAGTCTTCTTCTTGAGCTCTTCGATCTCCACTCTGTAAGAGCGGCGGAGGTCAGATGCCGCTCCGAAGCGTCTTGATTTCTGGAGACGACCGAGCTCTTTGCGCTTGTCCTTCCATGAAATGGCCAGAGCTTCTGCCACTTCTCCTTCATCATAGATCTCTGGAGGTTCTTGTTCAGGAAGCTCGTTGTGCTCAGCCAAAAAGGCTTCCACTTCCTGTTCTACATCGTCATGCTCACCTTCAGGAAAAGCTAGGTCATGTTCATCTTCTACCAAACTCAGTCCGAAACTCTTGCGTTTGGGAACCACGAAGTCAGGGTAACATGATCTCATAGCTCGTCCTATCTCATCCCTCTTCAGTACTCCATTGCTTCTAGCCAGAATCACAGCTTTTTGTTCTTCGTTCAACCCAGACCTATGCAGTGTAAGCCATCCCCTTGCTTCATCAGGAAAATCGACCTTGCACTTCCTCTTGCATCGATCGAAAAGCTCACCTGCACGTGAAATCCAGACTTTTAAGGTTTCACCTTCTTGCGCGCGAAGACCAAAAACAGCTGTAAGAGTTTCACTCATCTCATCCGATGAATCCTTCTGAGGAAACCTGGCATCCAGCAATTGAAAGATCACTGATTCTCCGCCTTCTCGTTGGTATTCAGATGGCTCCAAGTGCTCAATGCAGTCCAAAGCACGGCCAGCAAGTAACGTGTAAACGTATGCACCTCTAGCTTCTTTGGACACCTTGGAATCTAACGTCAATAACTTGTTCAGAACCCATGTCTTCCATCTCTTATACTCAAGAGGATCCTCGTTCTCTCCAGAGAAAACTTTTCCAGTTGTTTCAACTGAGGCAGATGCGCCAGCCATGGCACTCACACGGTCACCTAAGCCTCCTAGCTTAGGCAGGAACCTCTATGAGGCTCCGCTACCAGTCTTTAGACTGGTACCTTTTGTCACCTTGACGCAAATGAGTCCCTGCGGAAGGTCGAGGCATGTGAAGGCCATGCGATGGATGAAAGGCACTCACACCAGCTGCAATTAACATATATATGTATACATATACGTATATATATATATATGTATACATATATATAATATGTATATATATATACATATATATATACGTATATATTTATGTATATATATATATATACGTATATATATATATATGTGTATATACATATACGTATATATGTATGTATATATATAATATGTGTATATATATATATATATGTATATATATAATATGTATATGTATATATAATGTATATATATATATATGTATATATATATATGAGTAGCGGACAAAACTATTTGTTAAGGTTAATGCCATACACAAATTAGGGTCGTCCCCTATCGGTTGTGAGGATTTCAGTACCCCCGAGGTATCACAAATGGGGTATCGGTACAGGGTCGTCCCCTATCGATTATGAAGGTTTTGTGCAAGGTCAGAAAGGCTAAGGCGAAGCAAGACTAAATTAGTATTACAATTATTTTGTCGGTTACTCATATATACATACTACATACTGTATATTATTACCATTCTCAAATCCAAGATTATTTCACTGGTGTGCTCTCACAAACAAACAACATCATTCTGCTTGAAAAGAATCTGTGGGATTGTCATGCCATTTTGGACATACAAAGCATACCTACGCGATTGCCCACGGCTGCACGTGTCAAGGCCAACTCGTCGCAAGGTGAACCTCAGTGGCAGAAATTGGCAGCGTGGCTTGCTAGAAAATCTTCCATTGAGTTCGATGATTTTCCCAGCTACTAGTAGAAATCTCCATTTCTAGAGAGATTTCAGTTACCGTGTTTGATTACCGTAGGGTAGACCCATCAGATTCCACTCAGGATCCTGACTTGCACAATCTGTGGAAACTTAGCAGCTTTAGCAGCCAGGCTGCAATTGAAATATTTGAAATCACTGTCTGCGCTTTTTCCAAGTGCATCCAAGCTAGGTTTGATTGAGTTCCAAGTCACCCACGGGACCCTTGTTCTTGCCCCATTCAGCCAAGCGGCAATGAAGCTTTCGGGCCAAATTGAGATAATGTCTATGGAGGCGAGCATGTCCAAGCATGCCGCCGCGCACAGAAATTTTTGATGTGCCACGGCGTGGTGCGGCAAGGCGTTTGATCCAAAGCAGCGGGCGCGGTGTCTTCGGAAAGCCGCGTTGGAACAAACCTTGCCCAAGCCATTTATGGTGCCGTTCGCAGTGCAGTTGCTGTAGGGACCGGGGACGGATATCATTCCGAATCGCTAGATGAGTCCCAGCACGTGAGCACGTGACACCATGCACCAACAGCCTAGCCAGTCAGCAATCTCCTGCTCTGAAAACAAAATCGTCGATCAAATTAGACCAAATTATATAGATCTATATTCCAAAGCCCCATGGAAAAAGCCAGGGAAAAACACATGAGGGATTGCCATCTGGAGCACATCATTCCATCCCCGTGGTCCAAAAAGTTTACGTGAACGGTGTTGCTGCTTTCCTGCTAGGATTTGCTTCAGCCAACAAAGATGAAAGTGCTCATCATTGATCCTTCCCATTTGATTTGGGAAAAAAAAACTGAAAACTCCTTGGCCCGGGGACTTAAAAAGTCCGACTGCGACTTTGACTTGTAAAGCGGCTCCTGGAGCCCCCCAAGTCAACGGGGCCTCGCCCGATGAAACACTGTGCGTGGAAAGCGCTTGCCTTGACATCCTTTTACTTTTTTTTTGTGATGTTTGATCGCTTTCCGGATGATCTTGGCCATAAAATTTGGACATCCATTCTTAAAGAAACCTACCCATTTGAACTAGCCCATTCCACGCATTCGTTTTTGGGACACCACAAAATGGGGAAAACACGAAAAGAACATGATTATGATCATGTGCAGCAACCAAAAAGCTGGCGCTTCCATCGAAAGTCACCCAACACTGAAGGCCTATGTGAAACCATTGAGGGGCTCCAAAACCTCCAAATACAGCGACCTTGCAGACCAAAGGAACCGTGATGCACAAGGTAAGAAAACTACTCGCCAGCATTCTAGGACACCTACCTAACGATTACAATTTCATGCCATGTCCCATCTCTCAATGGTATGCATACAGACGTTATCAAACATGTATACGTCGGACACGAAAGAGTATGTACGAGTACCACCATATATATATATATATACAATTATACACATATATATATATATATACCAACACCATCCAACATTGCAAGCAATACAGTATACCAAGTTGTCTCTTGTGTCACTTAAGAGGCACTAAGCCACTAAGGACCAACTTGTTTGAATTCGCCCTCTTTGAGATTCTCACTTTCACACCAACCTGTCATGTCAAGGCATTGGCTTTCATCGGCGATCCATGCAGATCAACTGAACAGGCTAGCCAGGCAAGCAGTGTGCTAGCTGCTAGCTGCTGGGCGGCGCCCCAGCGAAAAAATGCTGTTGCAGAGTTTTCGGGGAATCTGTAGCTAAGCTCTGTTGCCACCTCCACGCCGTCAGCCTCGGCTGAGCCCCTTTGAACGACCCATTGTGAATCACGTTGTGAAGAACAGGAGCAAACATACCTGTTAAGGACCGCGCTGATTAGATAGCCTCGACAGACAAGCATCTTCGATGTGTAAAGATATGTGAACTGTGTGAAAACGATCTAAAGTGGTAAACCCCATGCCATAAACCTACCATTTGGGGATGATTTTCACCAACCATTTATGGCAATATTGGGGATTGTTTATAATTGGATTTACCACATTCTAGACACAAATGTTCACAAGAACTTCTTAAATCAGCCCTCCCCCAGCCTTCCAGAGTAGCTCCTGTATCAGTCATCATAGTGTGTTGGTGCTGCCTGGAGAGATTCCGGTGCACGGCAGGCGCAAAATGCGGCGCCGCAGCCTCCGAAAGGCCGGCGACCCTGCCTGCTTCAGCATTTCTTCAAGCTCCTTCCCTGAAGCAGGGAATGGAGCGCCGTCCCACATGACCTTCAGGCGTGGCGAGCCGGCAAGGCCCGGTGGTTTCTTCGCCATGTGTCTGTCATGGATCCCCTGGTCATCCTGCCGTCATTCTTGTGAAATACTGAAAACAATTTGGGTAGAGCTAGTAAGTATATGTCTAATATAAATATATTTGTATATAATATATATGTATATGTATATATACTGTATGTATGTGTATGTGTATGTGTATATATATATAATATTGACCGTCATGAAAATTGGCTGGATGAGCAGCCCGTTTCACGGGAAATACCACCCGTGTCTGGGCCAGTGACAGGTCCAGGCATTGCCATTGGCAGAAATTGGATCATGGTGTGAACCTGGCGGTTTACCCTCTGGTAAACCAACATAGCTATGGAAAATCACCATCTTATGGGAAAAACCACTATAAATGGCCATTTTCAATAGCTATACGTTTAATTACCGTAAACTGCGATTCAGAAAGGATTTCCGCCGGGGGGGCAAGGGTGATTTTTAAAGGGGAGAATGAGTTGGGATTTTACCCTGAGTTGGGATATCACCCTCCTGATAGTAATTGATACTGAAATCTAAATCGAACTGCGCACAAGCTATGGTCTTGGAAAGAATGGGAAGCGCACCATTGGAGGGCATCCTTGCCCAACCGGCATGCCTCGGGACTTTGGTTCATTGTGTGGCTTCATGAGACATGTCACAAACATTCACAGAGTGTCTTTTGAAGATGTCCTCAGTGAAAAGCTTTAAAGAAATCCAAGCAATCGACCCATGCCAACAAAGTTGTTCGTCATGCTGTCGAAGCCAGTCCTGGCTTAAGGCAGCCGACCCAGCAGGGATCCATGGGATCCATGGCTAAGTCAGTCCTTTGCAGGCAGCTGGCATCCAAGGGTGGTGTTCCTCCACGGAACTTTTCATCGTTCATCGGGTTGAACTCAGATGGCAACAGCGTGGCAGCATCAATCTGAAAAGGACTGGCGTTTCCAGTGGCCACAGTGAATCGGGGGTTTTTACCACCACATACCACCATGGAACTCAGCAACTGTTTATCAGTTCTCTGGTGAACGGTGTTCCAGGTCACCGGCTGGCAGCATGAGGTCGCTGGCTGGCAGCATGAGGTCGCTGGCTGGCAGCATGAGGTCTCCGGCTGTCAGCATGAATCTTCCCTGCAACCGGAGATGTCAGCGGGGAGCCATTTTTCATGAGTCGGAGGGGTTGATTCAAGTGATTCCGTTCGACTCCGTTCCATGTTTCCAGTTCTCCCAGTTCATGGATTGTGATCATCTCCAATCTATTGGATATAGATGGATAATGATGGATATAGGATAGCTCCATAAACCAATCAACCAACCGGGGTTTAGCAGCCCAGTGCTACCTGTTTTCTGGCCATGCCCAAGGGAACCATCCAAGAGGACCCATACTCTACCAATTGTGTGGGCAAAAGATGGCAAGAGTTAGGTTCAAAAATGGTACAAAGATGGAGAAGTCTGAAGACCTATCAGTTCGAAATGGAATTTTGAAGAGACCGCCTTCTGGTTCGGATCTTGCGATGGCTGTGTCTGAAAATGGGCTCCCAATATGACCCTTTGAATTATTAGGGAAATGTTGATTAACCAGTGGATTTGGGGGTGAAGACAAACTAATATTGTTCCCCATTCAACATGTCAGTGCACTGCCTCTCCATGTCCAAGACCAAGTGGATCCCATGCAAGCTGCCTGGCATGTACAGAAAACGTTTGCAGCAAGGCACAGGTCAATAGATGGTTCAGAATCTTTGGCCCAAGGCCCAGGAAAAATTCAAAACGAAATATGGGTAGTTTCAGCTTCAAACAATCTTTCAGATAGTGGGGAAAGTCAAAGGAGGAAAAAACATCCTTAAGAAGCGCATGTGGCCGGGGCAGCACAAAGGCCATGTGAATCGTTGACTTCGTGTTGAGCCAAGGGGTAAATTGATGGAAACTGGGTCACCTCGGCCAAGCTTGCGAGAACACGCCGAGTTTCAGGGGCTAAAGATCATGAAAGGAGCGATCTTCAAGAGCTTCCCATAGCTTCCCTGCCCCAAGTTCATCATCCCAGGGCTGGTTAAAATCGCCAGCTAAGCTGCATCGTTTTACATCTCTGACTAATCCGCATCGAGTGAAACGCAACTGCCAGGTGGTTCTGGATGTGAGACAAATACTGGCTGAAGTGATTCCCATGAGGTCATGGGGATACCCCATAGTAATAGGATATTATCAATATGTTTGGTACAGATTTTGTGTTGACATTTAGCCAAAAGTATCATGTTTGATCATCAGTTTCCCCATAGAAAAGTGCAGTAACATCTGATAAAATGACGCATCCCCCAAGTTTTACAATTACATAGTCCAGAAAATGATGGTGTCCCCCATGGTCCAGTATCCCCATGGTCACAAAGTTGGCGGGGATGTCAGCCGTACACTCTTCTTGTGGATGAAGGCGGCACCATTCTCATCATACCTCAGCTGGAGATTTCACCAACAAATATACGGGATATAATGGGGACAAATACACAACAATATATTTTGGTTGGGTTTGATATCTGAAAATGGGGTATACCCCAAATCCACTGCTTTCTCATCAATTTTCCAAGGTAAAATCGCCATTTTATGGGTATACCCTATACCCCATTTTCAGACACACCCATATGTTCAATGATGCCAGGTGCTATAAACGATCAACGGCTCTACTGGCTGAGGTACAAAGTAATAACTGGTTGAGGATGTTTGGGTAGGTATGGTAGTTCATGCCACACAACAATCAATGGATTGGTTCAAAGGAAAATCTACAGGAAACCTTAGATGTTCCATGATTTTCCCATCTTTTTTTGGGTGGGGTCCTGTAAATTTTCCCTTAACCCAATCCATTGAACCAAGAAAGGACTGGCTCTCAGTGTCCAACTCACTTCTCGACATGAACGTTTCCAGTAAATCTGGCATGGAGGCCACGATTGAGCCGCCTGTGAAGGCTGCATACCTTGGAAATGACATGTGGTACCTGAAAATAGGATACCCGCACAATCTCATGGTTGATAAATGTTGGGAGGATAAAAATGGTCCACAGTATTTGATGGCCGCCAAATGTGGTATTCCATTATATTCCCCCAACCGGAACATGTAGGAGGTGCAAGGCAAGCTCTGCAAGATACTGTCAAGGACATGCTAAAATGATCTTAGTTAGGATTGAAAAAAAAGAAGCCTATGAGTACCGAATGTTGAGATCCCCCACATTGGGTTCTTGACCAGCTTGACTGCGGCTTTCATGCTTGATGGAAGCAGCTTTTGCAGTTCCTGCACTCCGAGTTGTCAGAATATTCAAAATGAACCAAAAAAATCCACCTCCTGGGTGTGGCTCTCAAGACTGGTGTGTTAAACTGGACTCACTTAAATGACTGGTCATACATACATATATAGTATATTATTATAATATATATATATATATACTGTATGTGTAAAGTAGTATCATAAAGTACCATAACATCGAACTATCAAGGGGGTGATGCCATCTTGACACCGACCTCCTCGATCCGGCAGCACATTCCTGGGAATGACATGGATCCGCCAGAGAGCACCTGACGCGCAGCGATAAGCAGCTGCGCTGCACCCCTTAGAGGTCCCAAATACAGTAGATAGAAAAGTTGGAAACATGGAAATGATGGAGGAAATATCATCTAATATATTCTAATATCATCTATACCATCCTAGAACACCTTTCCATCTTCTAGGGGACCCAAGAAAACACAGTGAGCAATGAAACTGACAACGAGCCCAAGCCATACATTGCTGGGTAAGGCCGTAAGGCTGTGGCAATATTGCCTGCAAGTTCTTTTTGGGTGTCTCGACCTGGACGCGATTTTCGAGTTCGCCTACGGAACTTCTGTGAATCTGACGGGGTCCTGAGCCACTGGCCACTCTCCAAGATACTTTGAGCTGCTATCTTGTGAATTCCATCTTCCTGGCTCAGACCAGAGTGAATATGATCATCAATGATCATCAATATCCCGATCAGGCTCAATATGTCCAGCTGGGTCCCCACCCATGACCCCAGTGGCTCCTCAGATCGGCTCAGATGCTTCAGCAAGCTCTCAGGGTCACTCAGTCGAGCCGCTTCAGCTGCATCTCGTTTGACCAAGCGGGAAGGATCAAACAATGCCTCGCGGCGCGCCGGCGCGCACGCGCGCGCGCGCGCTCGCGGCGCGCGGAAGGAAATGGATTCCGATGACCTCTCCACTTCAGCTCGTTACGTGGCTGGTGGATGTCAAGTGAAGCAACTGTCATCAAAATAGGCTGCTTGCTGAGCAAAGCTGAAAGTGCGTCATCTGGACGAGGATGTCCAGCAAAAAAAAACTCATGTTGCCATTCAATTTAAAAAAAACAGAAAAGGCGCTCCCATACTGTGCTCATCCAGGGAGTTTCACGGACTGATTTTGCGGTGACTTGAGAAATACCATCTGAACAGTACCTGTATTAGATCATCACAATACCCCTAGGCCTTGACAAAAGAAACATGGGGGTGTGTATGATTTCATAGGGTAGTTTTCCCCCATTTCGCTATTTCAATAAAGAAAAATATGGGACATGATGATAAGTAGTATTGTTATTATCATGATGATGATTTTTTTAGGTATCAAACGCCATCTGTTTTTTAAGGTCCCGGACCTCGGCGCAGTCCGCCAAACAACTTTCTTTGCGGTCCACCACCTGGGTCACTGGGGATGCAGAATTGTTTTCCTCAGAGAAGCTGCATATACTATGTATGTATAGTGTTTCTTTGTAGATACATAATTGGAGAATCATTACTATATAATCTATTGGATATACCATTATATCATATCTCTATAGTGTGTATATATTATACTCTATTATATACACTGTAGAGAGAGATAGCAAGGCCTAGAAAGGTCATCATCACCATCAGCCCCCGGCCTTGCCATCGGGCAACCAGAAAGTCTTCTGAGTCTCCTCAAGGTCGCTGGTGGAAAATGTTCTAAAGTGATAGGCTCTGGCCATATGCTACATGTTCAATCTTCATATCATTACACATGTCTATCGTATAAATATATAGTATGAATATATATGTATATGTATCATATCATATCATCATATCAGATCAGATCAGATCAGATCAGATCAGATCAGATCAGATCAGATCAGATCAGATCAGATCAGATCAGATCAGATCCATTCTGTGTAAAAACAGTTTGATAGTCTGCGAAATGCTGACAGGTATTATCTTCCGGCATTTGTGGACACTGTTCTCCTATGAGGGACATGGGAACCTTTGCTTTCTGTACGTCGAAAACACACCTGCAAAAAAGGGACACCTGTCACCATCAGAACTGCAAGATCCTGACATTTTTGACCCATTCCACAAAATCAGTTCGTGTAATTTGCATCGCAACAGATTGCCAATAACGCCCAACCAACATTCAATTCATCCAAAAAACCACTGCCCCCTGCCTCAGTCACCGGACTCTGGTGGCGAACTCTACACATCGACTCCTCAGGGATCTTGTTGGAAGCACAGCTCAAAATCGAGACTTTTGGTGACTCACCAAATTGGTGACTCAAATGTACCCTCTATAAAAATGATGATTTACCGTAATTAAAATGGTCACTCTCCATGGCTACATCAAAAATTACCAGAGGGTATATCCCATCAATCATTCATAATCACTATTAATCACCATCAATCGCTATAAATCCCCATTAAATCAACATTTTTGATATACGTCAAAGCATTTTAGTGCTGAACTCCCAATGGACGCAACTCTTGAAGCATCCCTTGGCAGCGGGTTGCCTTGACTTGGCGCCAAGTTCGCCAGCCAACCTGTGGCAATTTCACCAACAAATATTGCGACATAATGCGGATGCAACGGGTATATATTGGGGATATAGTGGGGATGTACAACAACCTATGATAGTTGTGTTTGGTGCCTGAAAATGGGGTACCCCCAATTCCGATGGATTTCACCTAGGGGGCTAGACCAAAAGAAAACATACACACCCATGTGGCAAATGTCCAATAAATTGAATTGGGTACCCCGGTAAAGTGAATAGATATCAATAGATATCAATAGATCCAATGTCATGTGCATCTCTCTTAAACGTGCCAATCAATTGGGATAGTAAATGGTAAAACCCAATGCCATACACGTTACCAGTTGGGGATGGTGTTTGGCAGCCACTTATGCTAATATTCAGGATAGTTTCCCACTATTGGGTTTACTACATTATGGGTCTTTCTGGAGATTGTGGGGCACCCACGAAATCCAGTGGATGGTATTCGGTTGGTATCCTGATGGTATTTCCAAATGTTTATTCATGATATTGATATATCTATATCACTCAGCCTGAGAGAAAAAGTGACGACAAATGTCGCAGATAGGGCCCGAATGCATTTATATTCATGATACATCTGGCCGAATTATAGTAACTCACCAAATAGTTCAACTAACCATCATCTATGGTGACGTCGTGGTGAGCTTGGTATTCTACTATTCATCCAAATATATGACATCAATAATTACATATGTTATATATATGTATATATATATATATACATATATATACATATATATATATATATACATATGCAATCGTGTTTACGATTCATCTAGAATCTAGATATTTCGTTCAGGTATCCAGATATGGCTGCGGGTCAAACCCCTGGTTTTCACAATGTGCTCACACCAAAATGGCTGGTAGTCAACTGGATGTCCATCCCCCAAATGGTGTCGATTTGAACCCGTCCCCATATTCAATGGTTAATCATTAACTCTATCATCTCCGGCATAATCACCATTTCAACAACGCTTAAATCTGTTTATTGTCCAATTTCAATCCATTCTATTTGTGATTTAAACTCATTTTGCCCGCATCACACCCAATTATGCCAGCATCTTTGTTCCTTAAATCCCGATTTGCCCCTGGTTAATTCCACCTTGTCCCCATTATCCCCATTGTCCCCATTATCCCCAGTATCCCCACTATAAATCCCACTATGAAGCCAATATTGATGATTCAAAGCCATTTCAAGATAATCAATCATAGGGATTGTAGCCAATATCGAGATTAAACCCATCTTGATTCTTGCTGAAACCATACAATCATAGCCATTATATTCATATCATAATCACAAGTGATAAATAGTGATTAATTCCATTACAATCCCACTATAAATGTTCAATAGTGATTAAACCATATTAAAACCCATTGTAATCCCATTGATAATCCCATTCTGTGGGTTAATAACATACGTATATAATCCCATTAATAAGCCATTGCCCATGTTGTTCACCCATTCCCTAGATTTTCCATCACAGCACCTCGCTAGAGCTCACGGGGCGATAGCCGACCTGATCCCTCAGGAGCTCCCCAAGGTATGCCTCGTTTTGGATGGGACCAAGCAGACCATGACCATGGGTCCAGAATATTTCTACATCAACATATACACATATACACATATACATATATATATATATACATGTGTCTACATATATGATTATATCATATACATGACATATGCATCATGTTTATGTATACACAGTATGTATATATAAGGATAAAGGGCGTTTCAGTGCCCTTTACAGGGTCTTGTTAACCTAGCACATCTCCGTTACAGGGTTTTCGAATGTCTTGTCAACATAGGAGTTTCATAGAAGTTGTCACCATTCCAGAAAAGTTGTCATCGTTTCACAGAGAAGTTGTGATCGTTTCAGTTGTCATAATTTCACAACCTCCTAATAACATGTGACTTTAGCTGCTTCGGAATGGACTTGGAGATGATATATACATACAATGTTCACAATTACAATAATACAACGTATCATACTTATACACATATAGTATCATATAGTATATATTTATACATGATATACATATCATCGAATCATATATGGCTATGAGTCAAAACCCTGGTACCTTCTGTTCACCCCAAAATAGCTGGGATTCATGGCTGTTCATCCCATTAAAATTGATAATAATAGGTATTGACCCATCCCCATTCACTGGATTGGTTTAAGGGAAAATTTACAGGAAACCTCTATATTTGATGGGAAAATCCATGGTTTCCTGTAAATTTTCCCTTAAACCAATCCAGTGACCCATATAATTGATGCAATTTGAAAATCTGAATCCAAGACACCGTCAGATCTCGACCGCCATAGTCTCGGCGTTTCACCGCATTGAAAATGACATAGGAATCGTACAAAGGCACCTGAGGTGTTGCCAGAATTCCCGGTACTGCTGTAGTTAGTAACCCCCAAGATAATAGAAGTTGGTAACAACCTACTAAAATAGTGGTGAATTACTTCTCTCTTTTTGGGGATTACTATAAATTGGTAATTTGAAGAAGAGCTGTGTCAATCAAAAGTTTCACCTAGTTCTGATGCCTTCCTTTGGCTCAGCTGTACATGTTTAAATCTGTTTTATCTCTCCAACAGCTACATTCAAATGAAAGCTCCAGTTGTGGGCGAAGCAATGCTAGCTACCCGACCGTCTGCGCGACGCCATCTCCAACTTCAATAACTAGCCCAGTTCCTTGGGAAGAGATAGTGCTTCTGCAAAACGTTGGCAAGGCTTGCAGCCATGACCATGGGAGAAACATTCAAAAACACCGGTTAAACCATTATATAATGGTATCATATAACCTATACACCGGTTAACCACTATAAACCATATGGGTATTGTTTCAACAGCTAGAAGTCTTCGATTCCTGGGGCTCTCGCTGCTATTGGTTGCATATAGTGCCAGTGCACCGGAGTGCACCACCTCGTCATCGAGGCATAGCCCAGGCCATTTCAATAGGGATAGCCTCTGGTAAACTAACAGTTTGCTATTGAAAATGGCCATAGAAATAGTGGATTTTCCCATGAAAAATTTTGATTTTCCATAGCTATGTTAGTTTACCAGGGGATAATGATGATTGATCAATCCATTAATGAGAGCAGGGATGATTGATTCTTTCATATAGGGATAAATCCTCAAAAATCCATCGTGAGAATAATGATCATCATAATTGATTCATAGATTTATGGATCATATTTTCAGACAAACCCATACACGACATTTGCAGCTGTCAGCCCTAAGAGCCACGCCTGAAGTGAAGGCACCCGAAGTTCTTCGAAAAGCCTCTCCACCTATTCTGCTTTGCTGCTTATAAATGCTTATAAACTAGTGAGATTCCTAAATTTCGCACCACCGATGCAACTGGGTCTGAAGCCAACAGTTCTCGATGAACCGTAGGATTCAAAGGAGCCTCACCAAATGCAGAACGTATTCAAATGTGTCACTCACAAGAGATTGTGTCCAGAAGTTGAGATAAATAGGCTTTGTCTGAAAATAGGGTGCTCCTTAAAAATCCACTGCTTTGTCATGTTCCCCTATGAAAATGCTCGAAATTGGGGAGCCACTTATTTTCAGACACACCCCATCCATCATCATCCATCCCCATCACATGTGAGACATAGATGTTTGGCACCTCAGTAAGGAGAACTGGGTGTCGTTCAGCTTCCACCTTCATTTCCTCCATGGACGCTGAGATCACCTCCACGAGGCCCTCCCACCTTGGACGACGCGCGGACGACGCGCGTTCTGGGACCAGCTGAGTGGTTTTAGGCACTGAGGCTGAGGCTGGGAAACAATTCCATGGTCCATCACAGGAAACCTCCCAAGATCCAGGGATTAATCTGGTCAACTGAGTCAAGTAGGTCTTCTACATTCTACTTCATCAAGAGAGAAAGTCCGAGACAAGGTCAGGTCCGAGAAGTTTGACGGTTTGCAAGCCTGCTGGCGCATCTAAACAGTGGGGGCTACTTGTGGCCTGGCTGTATTTGCCTGCAGCGCTTTGGCGAAGTCCTGCAGCACGGCGATGTCAGCTATTTGATGTGATACTTTGCTTCACAATTGGAGTGCCAAGGTACACGGAAGGAGGAGGGAGCTCGGTAATTTCTCAGCTTTTCTCTTAAGCAAAGTGCAAAGCTTTTGCAGTTCTGTGCCTTTCCACAGAAGTCTACCAAAGTTCCACTAAGACACATTTAGATTCCACACCGCTTGTTTCTGTGACCTGACACCGAAGCTTCCATCACAGAACGTACGCATCACGTCCAGCAAGGCACTAGGCCACCCTATCAACAAAGGGATTCACTTGTGCACTTGCAGCTTAGCCATGTTAGTTTCCTATCATGAAAATCCATGAGGGGATGAATCAAAACCAAAATCTATAATTACTATCACATTTGGGGGGATTAACATCCATTTTGAAGCTATTTTGTGTTCGCCAAGGTACCAACGCTCTTGAACCACGCCAACCATACCCAAAATTTCTGTGGTTGCAGCTGCCTCACCCCCTGGAAGATGTCGCGAAGCGCGCAAGGCGGTGAAAATGTTGTCATGAACCACCTGATCAGGGGTATCAGAGGTATCAAAGGTATGAGAGCTATCAAATGTAAGCAGGGAAGCATTTGCTGATCAGCAAATTTGCAGCTGAAATCATTCCGTTGCCCGTGCGCCCAGCGGAAGGGGCACCCTAGGTTCACATTCCCCGGCAAATCCAACCTGGCAGGTGCAACTTCAAGCGATTTCAAGCAGATTTCCATTACTACTTCTCGATGCAGAGCAGTAAAGATCTACAGCTTGAAGGATGCAGCAAATCTTGAGGCAATGCCGTATACCCGCTGCCTTGACAGTTCCAGAGCCATTGTCCAAAACAATGGGCTGCCCCTCCATCATGGCTTTGCCTACCTCATCTGAGGCATCCAAAAAACTGAAGGTCAAAATGGTCAAAGTTATTATTATATTGTCTTCTTTCCTAATCCTGGCAACGCGGCAACACAATGTTGCAGAGTTTTGGGTCCTCAAACTTGTTTGTCTCCAAGTAGTGTAACATTTCTTTTTGCGTTCCAGATTCTTTTCTACCTCAAGTTCGGGAGAAAACTCGTTTAGTTCATATAGAATATGAAATGTTTGCTGAAACTGAATCATGTCTGTAGTTAAGAATTGAAAGCGCACGTTTTCTTGTTAAATCATATTCATCTCATGAATGCGCAACTTGAACCAAATGGCTCAATCGATCATCGATCATCGATCTACATGGGCCCATGTGCAGCACTGGTCTGCTCTAATTTGAAAGCAATGCATCAGTGTCACCTGTCACCCACCCTGAAGCACCCGCTGGGGCGCGTCCAAACATGGCTGATGCTCCGTGTCGGAGTGCCCGGCTCCTCATCGAAGCTGGACGACGATTGCCTATGAGGCAAAGGCAACACAGTTGAGGCTTCAAATGTGTGATACCATGGTTCTAAAGAAACCATAAATAAGGGATAGAACCCCTGGTGCTTCTGAAGAGTTGAGATGAATCGAATGACTTAAGTATCTTGGACTCAGACACTCTTGGATCCTGTCTCGCCCTGCCACCGGTGCCTGTCACTTTCGAAGGCGCCGTGGTAGCCCTCCGAAGTCGACGCGTAGGCATCGCTGCCTGCTGCGCCAGGCCCAGCCCAAGCTTGAACCCAGGCGGTGCGGAGAAACTGGATCTACTATGATTCATTGGATATAGTATTATAATGTATTATACTATATATATATATTATATATATATGTATATGTATAAATAGATGGACTATCAGTATATGTACATGTATATACATATATAGTACTATTAGTATGGACATAATATTGATATGATATATATATATATATACCCTCTGGTAAATTAACGGTTCGACCCTTCCAGATTGGGGTTGGAAGATTAGTTTCCAAAAAAAAAATTGTGATTTTCAGGGTCCAACTGTTAATTTACCAGAGGGTAAACATACACTATATATAATATGATTATATATGATTGATATAATCAATGGGAATTAAGATCTGGGTAAACAATCTACTATGATCTACTCCCATCCCTCCGAACTGAAATTGCCCGAGTTTTTTGTCAAAACTTATGGTCTCTGTGGTATGGTCATCCATCCCAAAATGGGATCCCAAAAACAATGGGTGTATTAACCCCATCCTGCAAGCCATGATGCAATATGGGTCTACAATCCAACCCTGACCATGGCAGATATGGGCAGAATGATTAGCTCCACCAACATTTTCGGGGTTGTCGAATCGCCACGAGGTGGTGCACCCCATGTTTATCAAGTGGGTTTATAACCCCCCATGAACTATATACATACACCATCATACACCATAAACCGTAGCTGTTGGACTTCTAAACCAACTCAGCTAATTCTAAGGAAAACCACCTTGCATGTGATTGCCCCAGCATAGCTGTGGAAAATGGCACATGAAAGTTACCTAGCAAAAATGGTAGTTTTCCATAGCTAACTTTTTGATTGACAGAGGGTAATTTCAACCCCTGCTGGTGGTTGTCTTACTCAACTATCGGATTGTTAGTGATATATAGTGATATTCCCTTTATGTCCCTAATCATATTTGTTGATTAATCCCCCATATTGTTGACTATGTGACCTCACAAGGTTCCCAGTTACCATCACCCTTTTCAGGGCTGCCAGCAGCTGCCTTCCGCGCCCGCAACGCGCCTTCAAAGCTGTCACGGCGATCCAGCATTTCTCCCTGGAACTGCGCAGTCTCGGGAAGCCAAATTCCATCATACTGGTTGGTTAAGAACGGGATTCCCCATTTTTGGATTATAAAAAAAATCCCTAGTATATATGAAGGGGATTGAAGGGGAGTATAATCCCCGAACTAATCATATTAATCAACAACCAACAAGGGTTTTGAATGCTACTGTGCTTGGATGGGATCGGACACTACTCCCACAAGTAACCAACGCCACAATCGCATTGCTTCTAGAAAAGAATCCCTTTCAGATTTTTGCTTTACATATTCTATGTAGTAGATGATCATCATTGTCATCCCATAACCAGCATTAACCATTTATTACCATATTTTTTGCTAAAATGACAGTGAATGATTGATGATCCCCAATGTTGGCAAAGCAATCCATTGTCTTGTTTTACCAACCGGGGATGATGATTAGTAATGTTGGCAAATCAAAGCCATAAACCATCCCCAATGAATCTAAATAGGTGTGAACGAAGGAGTTTCATGTGATATACGCGTCATGCGCAACAGGGTCCTCCGAAAGCAGATTTGGGTGTGTCTTGAAATGACCTACACCTCAAAATTGCAATTTCAATCAGAAACTGAAGGTAGATCAGGGGGGGTTGTTGGGTGCCCTATTTTCAGACAAACACATCTTGCCCATACCAAGCATCTTGCGGCTGAATATAGTCGAGTCATGGTGCCTGCGACTTCTTGCGGCCGAAGGGTGGCGTCTTACGCAACTCTTCCTGCACCAAAAACTGGGAAAGGTCACCCGATCTGACAATTCTGATAGTGTTACTATTTCAAAAACTTTAGTGTAGTAATGACAGTGATGTCAACAGTTTGCAACAAGGGTAACCTAGGCTGGTAGGAAGCAGGCAAGAAAAAACGGCATGCTGGGCATGGGTAAATGGTTGTGTAAAATGATTCAAGCACCGACAGAAAAATACACAAGCGTAGGGGTATGTGTATGTATAAGTGATAGCTGGACAGGCAGACTGGTATGTAGATGGGTAGATAGCTGTTGAGTAACGCAGAGATAGACTAAGGATCACTAAGGTAGAAACGAAAAATGCACATTCTTCTGATCCTTCAAATTGGTGTTTCTCTCCTTTACTTGGGGGTGCAGCTGGGGTTATTACTGGGTATAACATGATATAACCATGGACAACCATGGATAACCATGGATAACCATGGATAACCATGGATAACCATGGATAACCATAGCAATGAACGCTATAAGTTGGGATATGATCCCGATCATTCCGGCGAATTAAGGTCGAATATTCCCAGGCAAATTAAGGGAAATGCACCCCCAAGCATCGGTTGAAGAAACCCCTTGCTTTGACACAGGGCCGTAGCTCCTTGCCGTGCGCAAAGGAGCATCGGTCGGCAGCAAAATTGCAGCACCCGTTTTGCCAATTCCTGGCCGCAGCCGAGCATTGTTCATTGGGCTTAATGTGGTATATCCAATAATAAATCATCTCCAAATGTACTATAAATGGGTGGTATAAGCCATCAAATTAATATGGTTGGTTTATGTTTGCTAAGATTATTTGATGCATCAATTCATATCAGCTCATGGTTCTTCATAACTTTCCCCATGGAAAAGACCCATCAAAATCATCAAATAGGGTAGCCACCATTTTGAAGACAGGCCATTGATGTCATCTTTGCCCTGTGGCCCAAAAATGTTCTCACCAAGTGACTTGCAAATGGAAGTCTTGCGCAGGTCAGGCAAGTCCTGTGTGCCAACAAATCTGAGTCACGCAGGGTTCTCAACACAGCAGGTGGTCACTCCAAGTTTGAAGCAAAGATGTTCAAGATCCCAGATTCAGTTCTCCAGGCAAAATACAATCCAAGACCCTCTCATTCATGCTCTGCATGCGATACTCCTCCAGTTCATCGTTGCTGTGAGCAAAGGGGCACTTCTCCGCATAACGACAGCGGCCTGACATCAAAATGAACACACCAACTGGTAGCAAATCTCTTTGTATATCACACATTTGCAATATGGCCTAATTAGAAAGGATTTCGATCAAGTTTGACAAAAAAAGGCGGCTTTGGCAGGGGGTGACTCTCCTCCTGGCAGCCCGTGCTGCCCCAGCTTCAAGAAATTGAGATCTGAAGAGCTTTGCGACTTGGATGCTCTGTGCCATCGGTTGACACGTTGATGCTGAGCAGCAGAAGCAAAATAGTTCGTCAATGGGGATTCTGCATTCCTTGTGGATGATGATCATCCACACAGTATATTGGGTGATATAAAACTCCAGAAAACCATCGACCTACTGGCATTCAAAGAACCAGCTCCAGCTCCAGCCTGGCCTGTCTCGTGGAAACGGCACATCTTTGTTTTACGGAATTGTCCGACCTGGTGAGGAGTGGAGGGTGTTTCACGTCGAAACGTGGTGGGCACAGAGTTTCTGCCATTGGAAAAAAAAGGACGAGGTAGGATCATGAAGGCCATCAATCAATTGTGCCTTTGAATGTGTTTGATGACAGGGGAATCTACATTGCCTGAACACGCTCGCCCCCAACTGTTCTGAGCATCAGGCAAACAAAGTCTGTTTCTCTCTCGACGGGGCCTGTGCACTGCGCAAGTGTAGGAGGCTGAGCCAATAAGGACGGCTGTCAGGCGGAGAATGGACCGGAGAAACCTGGACCTCAAAGTCCAAAACCAACAGATCCAAGAGATCCAAGAGCAATTGGTAGAGTACACTCATTACACTGTGCCGGCCACAGCCTCAGTGGTGTTCTTCTGAAGGCGGCTCATTTGACCTTGGCCACGGCGGCCACAGCTCTTCAAACATCTTCCAACTTCACAGCCGCAGCGGCACAAATTTGATGTTCCTTTCAGCATTGCAACCCTCTGGTTTGGATCCCCATGTCCTGCTTCACACATCCCTGCAGCTGAGGTCCTGGCCCATGGTGTATGAATCAAACGCTTCTCCGAGTTCCAACCCCACAAGTCGAGAAACTTCAAGGCCACGGAATGCAAATCAACCAATGATTCCAATGATCGGGCACGGCAGGTGTCTGTTTGGCGGTGTTTGCACGGCAATAGCGCAGGTTTGTCTCAAACTGTGATATACCATGATATACCCGATTTGATGGAGATCTCAATCTGGAAAATTATGATGATCCATTGGAATCGCGGGTGTACCTTGTAGACAGTCCTACATGCTACCAGTCAGATTGTTGCCATCCATAGATTTTCTGCTGGGTCTGCTTGTTACGCGCCACGGCTTGTCTTAGACAATCAACGGCGCTGCAGGTGAAACTGGGCCATTAAGAGCTACTGAAGTCTGCTCAAGACTTGGAAACATCTCAATTTTCCAATCTTCCCGTTTATGTAAACTGGGAAGGATCTTGAATAGCCTGAATCTGAGCAAGACGTGGTAAGAGAGCCCAGCCAGAAGCAACTGAATCAACTTTGGTACGTGTCCAAACACGTCCAGACCCTGCGATACTTGGACGTCCCCTGCAACTGTACAGGCAGAAAGAGACACCCGGACAGGACACCTCCCTTTATTCCTAGGGGCCAAAAAAAATAAAGGACCAAACTGTCACTCCGATAGCTAGTCCAAGGATATCCATGGACCAGCTACGTTCAGAGCAATGGCCCTTTGCGAATATTTTGACAAAGGTCTTTGTCGGATTTGGTCGATGCCTTAACGCATCACGGTCATCACCTCTCTCTTGCTCCTCTTTCACCTTTTCTTGCAGGAGAACCAGTCCTCTCCGCCGCTGCAACTGGAGTCTTGATTCAAGATTAGACACTTCTAGTATGCGGGTTGTCATCTGAAAAATTAGGGTACCCATGAATCCAATGTTTGATCATCATATTCCGCATTCAAATAGCCATTTGGGAGGTATACCCTTTATGTTTGAAATTAGACACACCCACAGTTCATCAAAGCAAAAATCAAAGTCCTCCTCCAATGAAACTTGTTGCGGCCGTTGCTGGCATCCAAATCATCGTCCGTGTCCTTCAGCAGGGGATTCGATGTGACTCCATTGCTGTCCCACCTACGATCCACCGCAACTGACCCGCCTTGGGGAGCTTACGCCACACTGCTTCCTGACGAGCAGCACTCGGACTGTCCCAGCTGGTGAGTCGTTCTGTCGGCAGTAGCAGTGCCTTGAATTCCTGCGGGTTCTTCAACGTCTCATCAGTCAGCAGGTAGAGATTTGGATTCCAACGATATCTTCGAGGAAACAGCTGACGCCTGAGCAAAAGCGCAGCGCCAGCTGCGCCGGCTGCGCCAACTGCGCAAACAAATCGTCGCTGTTTTGCTCAGAATTAACAACAAATCAAGCTCCAGGCTGCATGCTAAGCCTCGGACAAGTCTTCATAGGAAGGGTCCTTCTGCAGAGTTTCTTGCAAGTCCTGTTTCAGAGTAGCTGGTTGGAGATTTAAACCCCGTTGCAAGGACCATCTGCCACTTACGCAGCTTATATCATACCATTCATCCTGTCTGCATTTATATGGTGGTGAAATCCCCATTCTTGCTGTTGAAAAAAGGAGCATTTTCCCAGAACAGATTGATCATCAGTTTGTGAAATCAAATTTGGTTCTGGTAAAACCACCATTTTCCTCTGATCAGCGGAGACAGGTTGATCATGGACCATGTTGCCCAGCGAACCTCCAAAGGCTTGAAGCGAGCATGTTGCATCAGCGCTCGCTCCGCTGCCTCTTCTGCTTTGTGGCGTGTTGCCGCTGAGGCCTATCGAGAAAGTGACTGCTCATGACTTCAATGTGTTCACTAAGAATGGCAAACAATTCAATGAATCTCAATGAATAGCAATGAATATCAATGAATAGCAATGAATATCAATGAATATCAGGGAATCATGTTCAACAAAGTTCAGCAACCAAATTTGAACTTCCTTGTTTTTTTCGGACTTCTTGCAGTACTGACTGCGGATCAACCACGCTGCAGGTCTCGGGTACTAGTACGCTACCAAAAAAAAAAGAACAACCAACCATTTCAGTGTGTCTGTGTCTGAAACTTTGTATACCCCGAAAATGGTCAAGTTCTGGGGAACATGATTACTAGATATCATTCACTACCCCCATTTTCATCACCTTCTGGGTCCAAACTGGTACCCGGCAGCCTGCTGGCCATGCGGGACTATCTCAATTGCTGGACTGCGGTCCTCCTGAGCAATGCCCAGAGGTTGATATGTCAAATAGTTGTAGATAGCTGTGGTATAGGGATGTATAGGGTTTATACTGTTGACATCTTTTGACATCTTTTGACATCTTTTGACATCTTTTGACATCGCTTGGTATCTTTTGACATCTGACATCGTGTGACATCGTTTGGCATCGTTTGGCATCTTTTAACATCTGACATCTTTTGACATCTTTTGGCATCTTTTGACTGGTTTTATGCTATGGTTCAACGAGGAAAGCCTAATCTAATCTGGAAACCCCTTTCAAACAACCAAATGACGTACAAAGGCGGTAGCGCAAAGCACCTGTCCTCTCCGCCCTTCAGAACACCTCCTCGAAGAATCAGCTGATCCTACAGATTCCAATTTTCAAAACAAAATGCCATCTTATCCATCTTATCTATCTTAAAATGTGCTGCATTTCATCCTAAAGCAATTTAAGTTTGTCATATTTTATTATTGCTATGCCATAGTGTGTTTGAGTTCATAATGTCACGTCGTCCTCCAAAGAGAAGAGCTTCCCGGACAGATTCCCGATGCGCTCGCCGCAGGATTTCAGGACTGGAGACATTTCCAGTGCCGCACTGCCGGCACCGCAGTCGCCACAAATCTCCTCGTGGCCTTCGCTTTTCGCAACAACTTGAGGAAACTCAACGTCTGACCCTAGTCCCGATTGCAGATCTAATACGATCAAGAGAGGATCAGAAAGTGAAAAAAACGTTTCGGGGGATACCCCATAATATAAATATGTATGAGATCATTAAGATTATATAACTACATATAACTACCCTACATGTGTATTAAATCCGCCCAGTTCGTTTTGATCTCGGGACCTTGAGCACAAAGTTGCAGTTTGTCTTTCAAAGATGCAGCAGCTAGTTTGTCATCAGGGGGAAGCTGCTCCTGCGGTGACTTGTGAGGACTCATGCGTGTCACTAAAGCAAAAAATATCAATAGCCCGCCACACGAGCAGCCGATGCATAAAAATGTGGCAAAATCCGGAAAAAAGATGAAAACAGGGAGAGAGAAAAATATAAAGTTAGATCAAGTTAGATCTCCATACTAATACCGCAGACCAACATTCACGAAGAACCCACGGTGCAATCTTTGAATCTGCATCTGAACCTCACATTGTCCCTGCTGTGTCGGCTTGTGCCGTCCAGCGACTTACACAGCCCTGGGCTTGCAATGTCTGCAGGGAAAGATTCCAAAATTGAGCTTCTCCGCTAAGATACTCAGCCTACAGTACAATGTGACGCCTCCTGGCCCTACGGAAAGTCCTTGGATTTCGTCGGGGCTGAGTCGGGGGGGCTGAACCTGCTCGCTGTTGCCGCCGGCGTTCCCAAAGCTATCCGAAGCTCACGCTGCAATCGAGAAGATGATTGCAACACCTGAAGCACCACTGAAATGATCGGGAAGTTGGGTATTCATTGCGGTATTCATGGAGGTTGATGATGGGGATATGCTGGGACATGATAGGGATGTGATAGGGATATGATGGGAAGAATGTCCAAACCCATTTGGTGCTGACACTGCATCATTCTGGAGAGGTAGCCTGTCTACACTAATGATAGGCCACTGTTGCGAAATTGCGAAAGAGACGTTGTTTGCACATGTCCATAGACATCCTGCGTATGCATCTTTGTCAGCCAAATGTTGGGTTGCCCAAAAATGCGGAATACCTCAAATTCTATTCCTGGTTAATGCCATTGTTGGGGGAATACAGGTATACCTAATTTTCAGACAGCCCCAAATGGTGATAAACGCTGGAATTGATGGGGATTTCATGTGTTTTTTCCCACATCATCCCACGTCTGTGACTGTGGCATCTGCACCTGCTTCAGCAGTCTGGTTCGCTCAGAGTCAGAGGCATTGGGTCGGGCCGCAAACTCCAATCCATCCATGCTGACCGGACTGCAGGGCCCTCCCGATGCTCTTTCGTGTTTGATGTTTCTTGATGTTTCTTGATGTGTCTTGTCTGCTATACGAATGAAGCAGCCTAGCAGCCCATCTGAACGGTCTGCTGTGAGCATCTACGATTCATATATGGAAGGCAGTCAAAGTGGTATTTCTAGCTGGATCACGAAGGTATCTTTGAGACTTGAAAGTCATCATGATTCAAGTCTGTTGTTCACCTTCCAAGCCAAGCTGTGAGAAATGCAAGACAGTCGTCAAGATTGCAAATTTGTTGGCAATTGATTGGCTGCATTTCATCAATATCATGTCAATATCATTGCATTATACTTAATCATTTAATCAATGCGTATATATAATATAATCATACATATATATTATGTGTATTATATACGTGTAATGTACGTTTGGAGGTGTCCTAAAATGAGGTACCCCCATAAAGCATCCGTTTTATTTCCTGGGATTTTCCATGAAATAAACCAGCGGTCGTGGGGTATCCCCAGTGCGCCACAGCAGTGCCGCTTTCTTCCGACTCGGCAGATGTCACCCTTGTGGAGCTACACGCCCTGGGCGCACGCAACCCTCATGGGCGATCCCCAATAGCTGGTTGGTTTAGAAGGGAAAATCCTATCAAGATGGATGATTTAGGGGTACCCCCGGCCATTGTAGGAAACCTCCATATGATGGTATGTAATGGATTGATGACCATACGCAACAATGGTATACAATCAGACTAACTTGACCATGCTAGGATTCTTGGCTTTGTCAGGATACCAGGTGGGTATTTAACAATATTCAAGCACCAAAGTACGTATGTGGCAGATAACTTGTTTGGGCATCATCTCCTCTTGTTTGAAGCATTGAGGGCAAGACCAAACAGACTTCTCTGGTGGATTGGATAGCCGTCACCATGGCCACCTCACATTTCAAAGGCTCACTGTGCACCTAGATGGTTCACGATAAACCTTCAAATAGCTTGTATACCATAACCCTAACTTGGACCCAGCTTAGCCTCAACAAACTCAGAGTGCGACTTCCTTGAAGATTCAAAGGCTGGAAGACGTTGCAACCTGAGTTACTCCTTCTCTTTATCTCCCTGTGAAAAAACAATAGAACATCACAAATAAACATGGTCAACGAGCTTCAAATCTTAGGCAAGGCACCAGGGACCTAGGCGCCAGGGAGCAGTGGGTTGGTCGCGTTTTAAGCTGTTCGCACCCCAAGATCCCCTGGGGTGAGTCTCTTTGTAGCGCGCCTTGTGAGCATCGACATTGTGCACTTTGTCACTCTTTGCGAGGCCTGAAAACTCCACAATTTGGATGACAACTCGTTGCATCAGAGCTGTTCGAATCTAGTGCTTTTCCAGCCCTGACCTCTGTGACTGTCTTCAGGATATCTTCAGGAAACGAAAAAGCATCAAGAGACTAAAGTGCCAGATCAGCATAGGTAGTGAGGGTCACTGGGCACGAATATTATGTGTGCGATCATTCAACATGTCCAGAACCTGAAAAGTCTCAGGGCATCCAGGAAACCTTGACGAAAACCCTACGCTGGGACGTGCTTGGAAGCTCCAGAGTGTACGCAACATTACCTAACCCCATTCGTTCAGACCGCTAGAACTGCTCAGAAAGGATATTAGTAAACCAAGCGGATCCAAGCTGAATGGTCTCTCGGCCTGCTTTGCTCCTTGAAAAGTTTCGGCGACCTGTCGGCCCCGCAGCTGGACTCAAAAATGAGACGCTCTGGTTTGACAAGGATGGCAATGACTTGAAAATGCCAAGTGAAAGAAAAATAAAGAAATGATTGAACATAGTTGAAGAATCTCTCTTCTCCTTTCCAATCCATTGTCATGTGTGGTCCCTGTGCCGAAGAAAAACTATGGTCAAATCAAATCTCTCAAGATCTCCAGCCTGCTAGACTGCGGCGTCTCCGATCAAGTGGTGACCGTATTGGTCGAACCACCGGTGGTTGCGGGGCTGATTTCAAGAGGCCGTCGCCAGCCACCGCAGCCAACAGATCAGCAAAGTTGTGAAAATGGTAAGAAGGCACCGCCTGTCGCAGAGAAATGTCCAGGCACCAGCCTTAGGCGAAGACCTTTACACCATATTGAAGCAGCTTCAGTTAGCTCCGATAGGATCTGGATATGTCTAAAATGCACATCCCATGCCCCCATAGATCCTGGCTTCATATGGTTTCGGATCATTTTTCCATAGAATTTTGCCATGGATTTTCCATAGATCCGTGGATTTTCCATGGATCACCCGGTGGATTTTCGTCGTCCCCGCCTGGCCATAGCGACCCCTTGCTCCAGGTAAGGGAGCCGAAGCTGGACGCTTCCTTCACATCAGAACACTTGGATGTGAATGATCTGAATGGATATAAATGGAGTACAGTGGTTTTTTTGATCATCACAATCACTATCACTATCATATCATTATAATGATTCTAATATCATTATAATGATTATAATGATTCTAATGATTACAATGAGTATGATTGCAACATATGGGTGCGTCTGAAAATGCGTAGACCCCGGCTCACGCCCAATGATGAACAAGGAAAATGATGAGAATCCAATGATCCAATGGATTTTTTCTGACCCCCTAAGGATCATCTCCAGAAACGAAGCGCTTGGAGGTGGCAGGTCCTGAAGAATGCATTGATTGCTCGAATGCCCGGAACCTGCAGACTTCAACTTCAGCACATATAGCACATTGATAAGTGTTCACTGCTTCTTACATTATATAAGGGTGTTCAAAAACTGATTTCAGCAAAAGCTGCCTCCAAGTGCGGTAGTACTTGATCTCACCACCCGTCCCACTTGACAAATTCCAAGCCGTGCCCAAAGTTCTTGCATGCTGTACGCTCACTGGACATTCGTAGCTCCACAAATTGGCATGTTCAAAATGGCACCTCCAGGTTTTCCGAATTCTCCTTGCGACTCAGGTAAAGAATGCGCTTTGTTTTCTGGATCTCAGCTGAAACTGAATTATGCAGAATCCATAAACAAAAAGTGACATGTATACCATGTACTGAATACAAAGTTCAAGACACCTTGTCAACAGTCTCATCACCACCTTAGTTGCAGTGCTCGATTACCACCTCAACAAGTCGTCCCCATGCTGTGCCACTGGATGAATCCAACCAAGTAGCTGCATCTCTTTCCACGGCCAATATCTCCGGTGCTCGCGGAATGGAATGAAGGGCCCCTGGCAAGAAAGAATGGCAAAACAATCTCTCAGTAAAAATGGCAAGACAAACATCTAAATGACAACGAATGCTCTTTAAGCAAGGCCACAAAAGAGGTATGGGTCAAAATCATTGAGCCCAACGACGTTTGAGCCCAACATATAAATTTGTATGTGTACATATATGATATACATATATATATATATACATTATGTACCGGTTTCCTTCTGGTCTTCTGGCTGCATTGGGACCTCATTTTTGACCCCCACAAAATGTCCATCCGAGCTCTGAGTCAAACGCTGCTGAAAAGTTTCTTCAAGATCTGCTGCGGAGGCCGCGGAGATCTTTTTCTTTCGAACCTGAAACAGAGATGTTGAATCATCAAGAAATTATAAAGACGAACATATGGCAAAGCTCGACACAATGGCTATCAGTGCTATCAGTATTGTTTGTTTGCTTGGTTGGCTGATCGTGCTAGTATATATATATATATAAGTCTGTGAATGTGTTCTTGACATGCACAAGCTGCCTCCATGGCAGCGGGTGCAAGATGTTGAGGTTTCCAGTGAAGGTGACACTGAACGGCGCGTCGTGTTGCATGCAATCATACTTTGCACTGAGAGTGGTTGCCACATATCATCAAAAAACCATGTGAAAACCCATGCACATCGAGCTGTCAAAATAAAAAAACATGGAAACACTACCGAGACTGGAATGGCTGCGAGAATACACTGGTCGTGGATGCTTGTGACACGTCCATTGCTCATTGCCTGTTGGGGCAGAGAGGAGCAAGCTAAGCAAACACCTAGAATCTAGAAGCTTCCAAGCGCCATTGTAAAGTAGACTATGACTATGTAAACTGGATCATGACCGAAAAAAACAAGAAGTCAAACTTAAAGGGAATACAATGGAAAGCTCTACCAGTACTATCCAGTACTTTTCTTCAAGAGACAAAAGCTGGCTATCCAGGCCACAGACAAGTTTTTTGGAGTACTGGTCTTCCAATAGACCCACAAAATTGGTCGTCATTTTTTGGGTCAGTAATGTGGTTAACCCAAGAATAAGCCATCCCACTAACTAACCATTTGGGGTCATTTTATATCATCCCAAATAGGGCTACTAGTATACCCAAAAATAACCCCCAATTGGGGATGGTTCATTATTGGCTTTACCTCGTTAATGAGGTCGAAAGTGCAATGGCATTGCAACATGTGAACCTTTGCAAGTCCGGCCAGGGTCCCAATTTTCCAAGCTGCAAACGCGATCCGTTCGTGCGTGAGACACTATGTACAATCTGGTTCTAGGAGCACCCTCTGAACCCATCAGCTGTGCGCATACGCACTGCAAGAGACGATCACTGGGGAAAGAAGGGCTTGTGGAAGACATTTGTCAACTGTCTCACCTCTGGCGGCATCAAGTCAGTGAGAAAATATTTGGATGTAACATGAGGCAACATGAAACTATATCGATGATCTGTCACTGATCCCACCATGTCACCTACAACTCCTACACGACCTCGGCCCATGGCCTGTGCAAGGCTCCCGCTCGACAAATTGCTACTGAGAGCCGTACTTTCTTGTCACCAATACCACTGCAACGCAGCAGCTCCTATTGTGGACAGCAAGGACAAAGGCAAGAAAGCAAAACAAAGGTACACAAAACGACCAACTCAGACTGCCTCTTGGTTGGCTCTTGCAACACCTGCAAATGACCTGCAATAACAGGCTCGAGGACAAGCAGTGGCCATTGAAACATCATCACTTATATAAAGCCATGCAAAAGATTACCTTTTCACAAGGACAACACAAAACGCGACAGGCGAACCCGAAGCGCCCAGCTAGAGCTGCAGCATCCGTCTTGTTGATGCCCTGCATTGGAGTGGTACATAATTCAACACCACCTTGACCCTCTGGAGCTGGCCCCCTGGGGCACCTCAAAACTGAGTTTTATCATCTCAAAATAGGCTGTCCACTGTCCATCATACCTATCCCTACATCATCCTATATCCACTGGTGAATCACCAGCTTCACCTATGCCAAAACCTTGGTTGCTGAACGTGGCTCTCCTCAGCAGGCCTTGACTGTTGTCAACACCTCCAGCAGTCGAGTATGATGGTCTCCCTGGGTCAAACGACCTCTCAAAGCCTGCAACCAGTAGCAGAGATCCGGGATTCTGCCAGGCTGCCAGTGTTTGTGGTCCTGATGGTATACAGATGTAGACAGTACATATGCTTCATGTTCCATGGTGAACTAATGTTTTTTCACGCGATGTCGCGGTTTGCCTCGGCGCCCTTGCTTTGGTACCTGTGGAGCGTCTCCAGATATGCAGCAGCCTTGCGAAGGCTGGGCTGCGTCAACGGTTTGGCTTTGAAATCGCTGATGAAAACCGCCATTTGGGGTCCAAGACTCAGAAAATGACACAAACATCATCAAAATGACCTGTATTTGGTACCCGACATTTCCGCAAGAACACAACTGTGCCTCTGCATCTGTCCACGCAAGAAGCAGTGACAGCTTGCCATGGAAGGCCGTAAGGGTAACCTTCCGCCAAATTCAGCACATTGAGTCGCTCGTGATCCTCCTGGATCCCTGCCGCCTGCTGCAACGCTTCCTCCGGCTGCTCAGTGTCAACTCTGCAGAGCAAAATCCGATTTCGCCACTCACCTCCCAGACCCCCGCAGCCATTGGGAACCATTGGGAACCAGGCAAAGACAGGGCCTGGTTTGTGCAAACCGCGCCTAGGGACTTGAGGCGTCGAGCCAGGTAGTCTGGATGTAAAAGCCTCGTTCCAACAAGATCAACAAGGGAAAAAAGAAAAAAAAAAAAAGAGATGGAATTGTATGGTTGATCATGATTCTGTAATTGGATAATTAGATAATTGTACAATTGGTTAATTCATGATTGATGAATTTGAAGTGTAGTGTTTCAACAGTAAAAATGACCAATTGTGGTCCGGCAGTTCCCTATCTTTCGCATGCAAAGCTTCTGGCCAAAAAAAACGTAACATGAAAATACGTATGTCATCGTGTTTATACATATGGCGAGGCATCTCTGTTTTGTCGAGAAACTGGAATTTCAAGCTGACGAAAAGAACAGCTGTGTCGGGGCCTGGGATATCAGACATCTTGCTACACCAGTACCAAACAGAAAAAGAAAGGGCCATTCAAAGCGGACAGCAGATGACAGCAGTCCTGCCAGGAACTCTGCTGACAATTGATCATTTGGCACGTAGTCGACCAATGTTGACCTCACACTTGCCCAGCGGCGCACATTCGAAAGGTCATCAGATTTGACAACAGCATGGAGCCATGTGGAGCCTGATGCAGGCCATCGTTGGATTCTCCTTCTGGCGCTCCTTGGCTATAATCGCCTGCTTGCTCCGCGCCAGGTGCTGGCTTCCTGCTCGAGATGAAGCTACCCGTGCATCTAAGTGGGTACATCAATTGTTATTTTGATAGGGAATATGATGATTTGCCAATGGATTTAGGGTACCCGATTTTCAGCCAAACCCGTGTAGATCATTGCAATGTAGACAAAAGGCCTCCAAAAGCAGAATCGTGCCCTGCTCACCCAACCTCAACCCTAGAAGCTGATGAGCAGTTTCTGTCCTGCATTCGATTCCACTGTGTCTGCCATGCAGCTATTGGGAGAACTCCCCTGAAAAGGGAAGAATATTTTTTTTGATTCCATCTGGATGTGCAATGATGCTGGCATATGCTGGCTGGTAAAGCCACTCCAAACCCTCAGTTTGTAGTCTTCCTTTGGGTGCTTTGGCTTTCCTCCTTGCCACGGTTCTTCAATCAACTTCACCGTGTGTTCCAACATGATACACCATGTGTAAACCAGTAACAAATCTTTGAGATTTGAGCCTGACCAAGGTGCAGCAAGACATGTCGCAAATCCTTGGAGGTTCTATCCACAGCTGCAGTGTTGCTGCTTTTAGCAGTTTCGAAACACAAAATCGCTGGGAAATTGATCTTCATCCATCCTAAGTATGCCCATGAATGCTAATGGTATATCATATTACCCCAATTTATAGATGATTTTACCCTTAAATTATGTCGCCTGCTATACAAGCTAACTCCTGTAAACCTGGATTTTTTTAAAATTGCGAAAAAAAAAAAACGAAAAAAAAAAAACGATTTGAAAAAACAAAAAAAAAGCGATAAAAAAGCGACAAAAAAGCAAAAAAAAAACGAAAAAAAAAGCAAAACAAAACGAAAAAACCGCGAAAAAAAAAAGCAATTGGGAATGCAGCAGAAGTAGAAAAAGGCAAAAACTGAGGGAAAATGCAAAAAAAAAAACGAAAAAAAAAAGAAAAAAAAAAGCGATTGGGAATGCAAAACACGAAGAATTGCCGAGTTTGGGTTCCTGATTGCTTTTTTTTGCTTTTTTATTGCATTTGTTTGCCTTTTTTTCGCTTTTTTTTTTTCAATCGTTTTTTTTTTCGCTTTTTTCAAAATTGCTAAATCGCTTTTTTTTTCGCTTTTTTTAAAAACTTGAGCTTTCCAGAATTAGCTTGGTAGGGGCAACATAACCCTTAAAGCCTCCATTTAAAGGGGATTTCCCATTGCCATCTGTTATGACCGCAGGGTAACAGGTAAACTGATCCATTCCCATCTCAGACTGACCACCAGGTGTTTTCCAGCGTCGCGACGTGCCGCCGCATGCGGAGCCAGATGGCTTTGCCATGGTGGGGTGAAACGAGACGCTACCGAGCCTTTGCTTTTGCTTTCGCCTTGCCACCTCGAAACAGCTTGCTTTGTGGGCCAGTTGCATAGAAGTTTGCGGAACCGCTGGTGCCAAAACATTCCCGAAAACCACCAAAAACATGCATCTTTTCGGCAATGTCTTCATCTTTTTCTCTGGTGTTTATCATGTCTGTCCATTTTTCACCATTGTTCATCATGTTTTCTCCATGTTTCATCATGTTTCTCCACGTTTCTCCATTGATTTTTCTTCTGTAACTTCTCGTTTTCGAAGCCAGGCCTGCACTGGACTTGGCACCTGCTTTGGCCTGGCGGTTGGTTTTTAGGGATTCCCCTATTGGATCCTATTGGATGATTAGAATCTCCAATATATTGGGTAGATTTGGGTAGCACAATCCCATATCATCCCCTATCATCAACCAACAGGGTTTTTGAGCACTGCTCTGGTGACTCTGAAGAGTGATCTTCAGTGCTTCGGATGCGACCACTGAATCCCATGCGCCTTCCCTTTGGCTTTCGCCTGGGCTACTGACAAAGACAACCCAAGCGCTGAGTTTGGAAGTGCACTTTCTGCGGCTTTCCAGGCTTCCGGATCTCCCACCTTGGGTTTTTCAGACTCTGCCTCCTCTGCACCTGACAAAGGCGGCCGAAGTTTGAGTCACGTTGCAGCACGCAAGACTTGCTCCACCCTGTGACTATGTGATACCTATGTGTCTATTTCTTTACTTTCTTTCTTCCTCTCGCTGTGTCCCAGCTTGGCTTTGCCGTCTCATGGCTTCTCACACTTTCATTAATCATGAAAAGGATCATAGCACCTGTAGTTTCCACCGTCGCAATGACTTCACTTGGAGATGCTGCAAGCGATGCCTAGCAAGGTGTGAGAGTTCTGCGTGTTGGTGTTGCCAAGTCTTTTTTGTTTCCCAGCCTCTGCAGGAGCATCAATACCTCGACATTCTGAGCTTCAGTCATCGCTGTCCACACAGCCCGTTCACGCACAATACAGGTTCTTTA
Source organism: Symbiodinium sp. clade C Y103 (assembly GCA_003297045.1). NCBI lineage: Eukaryota > Dinophyceae > Suessiales > Symbiodiniaceae > Cladocopium > Cladocopium sp. clade C. The sequence goes on from BGPT01001013.1 coordinate 107,542, forward strand.
CTGCTTGGCAGCCCTGCATTTCAGCACGTCACGAATCTCATCATCTTTTGCTACTGCAAAGGCGTCTTTCCTGAAAAAACTCACAAGTGTTGCACAACTCACCATAGTTGTAGCCCCATATCCCAGCGACCAAAACTTTCCCAGTTAGACCCATGTTTTTCCAACTGCACCGAGTACGCAGTTACAACATGCGCCACCTGTAGGCATTCTCCGTGTTGGGGTCAGCCTTCTTCGCCATCAACACCTGACCATGGCATTGTCATGGTGTGTCGCTTTGAAAAAGGTAGGTGGGAGGAGACTGGGCCAATCTGGTAACTATGGTATAGATGTCCCATTTATAGATGATTACCCATTAAAAATGATGTGACACAGATTACCAGAGGCCAAGTCAAGGCAGCTCAAAATTCTGGGTATGGGTCAAAACCCGAATACGGAAGACCCTTTTTCGAACACCAACATAGCTAAATGGTGGTTTAAATGGTTGTTTACCCCCCAACAATTCAGAGTAATTCAGGTGATCCCACAGATTCAGATCGTGCCTGGCAGATCTTTTTGTGGCCGTGAAAGGCGGCTATTGAAATCGGGGTCCAACCCTTCGAATCGCGAGGATTGATCCCAAAGCCTGCAGCCAGCAGCGATCCCAGCGATCCCAGCGATCCAGGGCATTCAGCTGAGGCGACGGCCAAAGTCTTCCAACAGCATCGAAGTGATCTCCTGGCGGCCTCCCAAAAAAGCGGCAATGCTGGCGGCCTTCTACAAGATGCTGGAACTCACAACATCCCACTAGAATCACTAGGGAATCACTAAGAAATCACTCACAACCAGGCAGCCCGGCCATGAATGGCAGCCACGTGAAGGATGTTGTTTCCTCTGTCGTCTCGATAGGCTTGCATCTGACAGCCGAGGGCAATAGGCAACTGGGGAAGAGCTATAGAATTCTATAGCCTAAGGTTTGGTTGTTGCATGTTGTCGCTAATGCAAATCGTTTTTGGGGATACTCGTACCAGAAACCAACCATATATAGCCATATGATACAATATGTCAAGTGCCTTGGAAGAATCCCACTCTCCTTTGAACACTCTTTACATCGGCAGCTCCACACCTCCTTGCGATCAAGGTCCATGAGTTCTTTCTCCAATTGACTCTTTTCGCCCTTCCTCAGCTGTGGAAAGCTGGGGCAGCTGGGAAAGTTGCGGCCCAACTAGGCTTCAGGCTCCGTTAGTTCGCATAGCTTCTCGGTGATCTTTCGCCGGGCAAGCTGCATGCGCTCCTATGGCCAGGAAGAAATCAGGTCGAATCTCACTTTTGTTGGATTGAAATGCATTAAAGCTTCAAACCTTAGCATCGTGAAAAAACTCTAAGCCATGCGGGTTCATTTGACTAGCCTTGCACCCCATATCCCAATGGATGTCAATGGCATCATCTGCCCGAATGACAAACCTCCTCGTTGCGAACGTTCTTTTCATCCTCTGCATCCAGAGCTGCAGTTCTTTCCTGAAAGGTGGAGTTGCTCGGTAGATTTTTCTGGGTTGCACATCTACTACAGGTGGACTTCAAACAGAGTGACTGAAGTCGAGTCTGGGTCAGGTCATTCAGGTTCCTGTCTGGCCTCCTTCAAAGCATCGGTCTTTGTCACGTCCCATGCCTCCCAGGAGCTGAACGGTAGGAACAGGAGGATGAGAAGACGACTGAGTTTGTCCCAAAATGGGGGCATTTTCCGATCTACCGCCCATGTTTAAAAAATGAACCAATGGATTTTGGGGTATCCCCCATTTTTGAATAAACCCAAAATATTGTCATCTTCAATTGATCACTTTCCTGCGACTTCGCACGACAACCTCTCCTCCAAAACAGCTCGAGTCTCATCGTTGCTTGCCATGTCAAAGGGCAGCTCCCCATGGCGGTCCTCTCTGTGGCACAGGTGGGTTTGCCCAAGAATGGGTCGCCCCTAAATTTCATGGTGGTAACAAGTTTAACGGCGTTTTCCACATGAAAATTACACCAAATGAGGTACTGTATGTCCCTGGCAAAACCATTTCCAAGATGTCCCGGCTGAACCCCTCTTTTTGATGCTCAAATCCCCATTTTTGGTGATGAAACCCGACTTTTGATGTCTAAATGCCACTTCTTTCGGTTGAGTCTTCCTTGTTTCACCGTTTGGGTGGGGGGTAACTGGCTAAACCCAGGGTGTTTTTGGCCGCCTTTGTCCGTGGGTCGCTGCCCCTTTCCAGAAGGAGCTGGGCCACTTCCTGGGACAAAGGGACCCCCCATGGATTGGAAACCCCCATATGGAACCATTAAAAAAAATGTTTCTTAGGGTCATGGCAATAGAAAGTAAATGTGTGTTAGTAGTAGTCTGCTAGTCTGTATATATATATATATATATAGGTGAGACTTCGCATGTGAGACTTCGTGTGACTTTATCACCATGAAGCCTAAAATCAAAGCCACAACTACTGAGCTCTGGACGTGATGCCCTTGAAAGCAGGCTCGGTGAAGTGCAGTGCGGCCATCACTGCCTTGCAGCAGAACAGGCTGCAGGGCCCCAGAGCACAACTCTGATCTCAGTACCAGGCCTGCTGCGTTTGGATCGCTCCCGATTGGAGCCTTGTGCAAGGGCAGTTTGATCAGTTTGGCAGTTTGGGTTTCTTTGAAAATGGGCGAATCAATCATCGCTCTCTCCATTCAGTGGCCATATGGAGGGTATGATGACCCAATTTCAGAAAAACCATTTGGGCAATCTTCACTGTGCTCCCAAGTTTGACAGTTTCCAAGCCCGCCTTCCAATCCTAAGTACAGGTGAGCAGGCTTTGAACCAGCTTGAAATCCGTGCATTGAAATTCTTAGCTAAAATTTGATTCACATCAGGTTTGCTGGGCAAGACGCCAGCAGGCATTTGACAACCTCCAACTGTCCTGCGCAGACTGTACTTGCAAAGTTTTTTGTTCCAATCTAGAAGCGCATTTGCTGCCCTAAGAGATACAAGATCTAGCTATGGGTCAATACCTACGGAAAAATATGCTATCATAATTTCACATCAAGCCTAGTTTAGTATTGGATCTATTCATCTTGGGGGCCCATAGGGTGCATGCCATGGCCAGCTGAAGGCCTTGAACCGCAGCTTCGGACAAGGGCGTGTTGCCTCGACCATCCTGTGCAGAAAAAAATGGTGGTCCAAGGTGATTTCTTATAATAGATTAAGGGTGTGGAATAGTTTTGGGATTTTTTTTGCAACAAGTTTAGGATTTTTTTTTGGATCTCTTGGCTGGTACCATTTGCCTTGTGTTTGCAATGGTTTTGAACTTGAA
>BGPT01001013.1:111305-188565 GCA_003297045.1 Symbiodinium sp. clade C Y103
AGCAGAGAAGCAGAGAAGCAGGAAAAGCAGAAAAGCAAAAAAGCAGGAAAGCAGAGAAACAGAGAAGCAGGAAAAGCAGGAAAGCAGAGAAGCAGAAAACCAGAAGAGGCAGGAAAGCAGAGAAGCAGAGAAGCAGGAAAAGCAGGAAAAGCAGGAAAAGCAGAGAGGCAGAGAAGCAGGAAAAGCAGGAAAAGCAGAGAAGCAGGAATCCAAAAAAAAATCCTAAACTTGTCGCAAAAAAAAATCCTAAAATAATTAGCCCTCCATAGATTAACTAGCCAACATGGGGATTGAACCATGATTTTTATCATTGGATTGGTTTAAGGGAAAGTTCACAGGATTTCCCATCTTTGATGGGGAAAACCATCGTTTCCTGTAGATAGTCCCTTCAACCAATCCAGTGATTTTTGGGAAAACGAATAGTTACTGTTACAAAAATATGGAGTTAACCACCAAAAAATGAGACGTACTAGTAGCCAGCAAAAACTTGGGATTATATTGGATTTTAAGGGATGTATGGAGTCACATGCCGCAATTGACCAGCCAACATGCATGGGCATTCCATAAGTCCATTAAAATTGAACTTAGCTATCCAGAATTAGGGAGTTGTCCAACGAAGAATGGAAATCAGGAAATTGGTTTGTAAAAAAAATTGTTTTTCCCTGAAGATATACCGATTGTATCCCCCAAAACAACAATTGCAACAGGGAAAATGAAGCTGATCCAATGCATTTTAGGCTAGGTGTACTTTATATCCTTGGACTGTCCAACCTGGGCCATGGGATCTGCTGACTGCTCCAGAAGTTTTTGCACGGCCTGGGTCCAACGACTAAGCGGAGAAAACATGTCGGGTCCCAAAAATGGGGGATGCACCGAAACCATCCAAAATCCATCCAAAATCCATTGCTTAATCATGGTGAACCATCGTTAATCATAGCTAATCATGATTAGTCATGATGATCCTGGAATTATCCCCATCAAATTTGCCACCAAATCGGGGTATAGATGGGTATAGATAGGTGCCCATTTTCAAGCAGTTCATCATGATCACCGAAATAAAGAAGTGGCCTCCAGCTCCCCGTCGAAGGCATACTCGAGCAAATCCACATCCAACTTCATCTGCCCGCAGCTGGTGGTTGAGTTGGGGCCAGTACTTTCACATATAGAGACTAGGGGGAAAAAATGAAGCATTGAGGGAAGTGGCATGAATCGAAAAAGGGTGGGAAAAGGGCAAGGGAAGGGAAGGTGGATAGTTGCTGCTGGTGATGTTGCTGACTCTGCGTCGTATCACTGTGGTCGTTTGTTCTTGCTCCGACTTTTTCTTGGGGAAGCGAAGCAACTCCAGCTAGCTATCGTTGGCTTTTGTGAATGCTAAAAACGGTATCCTCCATGGCAAGTGAAAATGAGCGTGCTGACATGCTGTTTTTTGCAATTGAAAACTCCGACTTGTACAGCTTGGTGTCCAAAGTTTTGCCGGCCTGCTCTTTGGATTTTTCCTTTTTTTCGCGTCCTGCCCACCGACCAGCATTTTCCTGCAAAGGATTCAGAAACGAAGAATTTCAACTCCTCTGTTGAACATCTTCCATCTATTTGGGTTTGTCTGAAAATAGGATACCCCCAATTCCAATGGATTATCATCATTTTCCGATTTTTAATGGCTATTTATGGGTATCCCCAATTGTCAGACAAACCCAATTCCATCTCATAGTTACATAGAACATCTTGCACATCTTGTCTCCTTCGCCTCAGTTTCTGAAACATCAACCTGGCGCCCACTTGCAGTGAATGCTTTTTCAGACAGCCGGAAGCACCACTTGCGTTGTACCTTGAGGACCACCATCTGCTCCGCAAGTTTTGCTGGTGGTTCCTGGTAGCTGCTGATGGAAAAATTAGGTGCAGCTGCTTGCACAATTGAAACATCCAGGCGCAAGAGTGATTTGGAATGTTCAAAAATGGTGCCTCTTGCTTCGTTGCCACGACCAAACGAAAGGAGTCTTTTGGATCAAAACTCAGCTTCAGGACAGGTCAAAGCTGCCGAGAATGCTTCGGAAAGGAATGTTGCGCTTGCACCCTTAGTACCAGAACTTGGCTCCTCACCTCTTGTTGACATCTGCGACTCTTTCTGGTGCATGGGCTTTCGTCCTGTCCTGCACATTGTCTGCCATTTGAAATCCAAAGGATGGAGATGTTAACCTGCAAACATATTTCCAAAATGAGGATAAGAACCAACCCCCAGCGGGCCCCAGCAAAATGTTTTCTGACGCTTTCGCACGGCCTGGAAAGGTAACACACCATTGGCCGCTCCTGAAAGGCACCTTCAGCCAGCGCAGCTTGGTGCTCGTAGGTGACCTTGGCAGCAAATTCATCCGACGGACGTAGAAGTCCGGTGTAGCTCTCCTCAAGGAACAGCTCGTGCGGAGACAACACCACTTCTGGAAAGTGGTCCTGGAAGTGAGACAATCGGGTCGCCAGGTTCAAACGCTGAACAAGTCCAAACCACAAACATCCACAAACTACGGTCATCTTTGTCATCGACCGCTGTTTTTTTGCACCTTATCGAAGTAGGAGGCCAGGTCGCAATCGACTGTGTCGAAGTCCAGAACTAACCAAGCCCCATTGTGCAGCGCCTGCACTGCATGATTACCCCTTTGCAAAATCCTATCAAAAGTGATGAAATATGATGAATTGACTTGACATATTTGCAACAGCAAATCAAGCAAATGGCACCTGAACCAGCGCTTTTCGCAGGGTTTCCTTCTCGAAATCCCCCTTCTTCAAGATGGACAGGTAGCGACTGCATGGCAAATTTCTTGTGGTTGTGCCCGTGTATTTCACACGTCTGAAACAGACATTGCGTCGCATCAGGTTTGTCAGGACCCACCAAGCAATACCATGGTTTGGAGTCTGAGGTACTGGCCCACGATATTTCAGAAATTGGCAGGCTTGCCCTGTTGGATCAATGAGCAAAGGGTACTTCGCAGTGGTGTAGACCTAAAACAGCGACAGATCAGATCATTCTCCATGGATTTCTGAGCCATGATCCGGCTGGGAGGTCTAAGGTTGCCACACAGTCATTGAGTTGCGTTGTGATGTCCCGCAGTTTGATTGTTTTCATGGACGCCTCAGCAGATTGCGCTTCGGAGATATTTTGTAATGACTAATACACCATGGTTTGTTAATTAGGGAGGTACTCACCAAATAGTGATAATCTGATACTTCAATGGTACCTCTCCAATTAAACAGCCTAGGGAATTGGTTAGGGGTTTATTAATCCAGGGTTGACATTACTTGTGATCAACAGTATTGGCTTTGAGTACGCAGAAAGAATCCGTGACTCAGCGCATGACCATCGCTGGCACAGAAGATGAGATTGTGTGAACCGAGTCTTGTTGAGCAAGATATGTTTTGCTGTGAAAAGTGCTGTGAATGTCCAACCAGGCAATGGTGAACTCCAGGGAAGCAGGATGCTGCAGCAGAAACTAGAAAGTGCTGATGATTGCTGTCTGAAGAGGCAGAATGATTGAAACTTGTGAGATTTGAAACCAACACCCATAGGCCATAGGCATTTCAAACTTGAAAGGCGGCGTGGGAGATGTCTCTTCCACATTCTTCCACAGGGTCTGATTGTTCGCTAGGTTGCTTATATAGCTCAATTGATGGTTCATGCCATGCACCAATTTTGACTTGACTGGTTGGCTTTGTCTATGACATATGTTTTTTCTTCTGGTTCTTCCAAACATGTTCTGCCGAAAGCTTGGCATCCCTTGTGGCTTTGCAGCTGTGTGCTAAGTACCAGGGCCAAGTAGGTTGATGTCAGATCGCACCCAAACCCGACTTGAAGTGTTGAATGAAGAATGATAAAATGCCATCAGTTCCATTCAAAGTGTGAGTCTTGCGTGCAAGCAAACCTGCAATGATTCACGGGACTCTTGCTTTGGAGTGTATACTGTCCATGCCAAGTCTGATTTCCTTTGATCTAACTGACTCTTTGCTGTCTCCTTCCTTTCCCTTTCGCATTTTGCCGGTTCCAAATTCAGGAACTGCACAATGTCTTCGCCTTTATGTGAAGTTGCTGACAAAGTGTCAAGAGCTTAGTCACTGATTCAGAAATCTTGCCAAATACGTTACTGCGACGGTCTATTTGTTGCTAGTATGGCAGCTGACGGATTAGCAAAGCAGCCAGCAAGCCCAGCCGCTCTCATGGCAATAGACCTCCACAATGCATCACAAATCCCCAGAGCAAAATCCAGCAGTGAAGAAATTGTTTCAAACTACAAACTACGGGATTCAGCCAAGTGTTTGAAGATGGAATCAGCAAGGGTAGCTCTGCGAGTTTCCGATTTCGGGTTTGATTCCCCTTGAAGATGTCTGGTTTCGACATGCCAAGTCAGTTGCTGACGAGTTGTGGAGGCCTCTCTTCTGGTATGCGCGTCGGGCTCGTCGCTCGTTTCCCAGTCTCGAGCCTTTTTTTCGGACCACGCTGCGGACCGCTTTGCTTTTGGGATGGGATTGGACTCTTCAAAAGTTGACATTTGGATAGATTTGGAAATGTCATGTTGGAAGAGTCTGGAAACTGTTGTCAATTTATTTGGACAGACTATTTGGAAAGCTCCAGATTGAAGTCATTTTCGTCCAACGACAGGCCTGAATTTCCTGACCGGCGAGCATCCTTTCGGGCAAACTTCTTCTTGAAAAGTTTTCGTGACTCAGCGCCTCGCCAGACAAAGGAAACCGAAACCCATTGGAATTTTTACAGAAAACTGCCATATTTGATGGGAAAAGGCTGGCTTCCAGCGGATTTTCCCATAAATCCCTCCCAAAGAAAACTGTAAATCAAGGCTTTCCGGCTTTCGTATCCTGCAGTGATGGTTGCACCAAGCGCTGGACGAGCCAACTGCTGGATGCGAATTTCTCTGTCACTCCGACGATTGTCCACTCCTCAGTGAGGCCAGAAATTCTGACAGCCCTGGGTATCGGTTCGCCCATCTAAGAGCCAGACAATCTCCAAATGAATATGTTTGGATATTCCATGATATTCCATGATATTCCCAATAATAAAAGATATTGTTCCTAACAACCATAGTCCAGATGTTGGTGATGTTTTTTTAGTACCAACCATGAATTCTTGCGGCCGGAAAAAATTGAACCCAGACCCACATCTTGGCTGCAGACGTCCAGCCTCAACCAATTTCCGACGGAAGTCCTAGCGGCGCCAAACAACCAGGCAGTGACCCAACGAAAGTTGAAAATTGCAGAAGTCATCTCTGGTTCCGTACACAATCAACATCAATCAACCACTAAAAATTGGGTATGGGTCAAACCCGACCCCTGGTGAAGCCCAAAAATGGCTTAGCTATGGATAGCTGGGATTCATGGATGTTCATCCCCCAAAATATGATTTGTCGGTCTTGATCCCTCCCAAATCACAGGCCTCCGCATGCTGCTTGGCCCTCATGAAGCCATAATGTGCCCGGAACCAGCGTATCCTGTGTCGATCCTGGCACAAAGCTGTTATATCTTGAAAGTTCATACACATACCATGGCAACATATGCAAGCAAGCTGGGAAGAAATTGCAACTTGGAAATGCAAGTCTCTCATACCTTTCATTCACTTCACATTTCCTACACATCTGCATGATACGTGCGTAGGGCGATCATGACATTCATGACATCCAATAGGTGTCTATGTACAGATGTATGTCTACAATTTACATATATTATATTACATTTCTAGCATATTTATACATGGGTGATTGCATGGATGTGTATGAAAGCATATTCATGTGCAACATGATTGCCTGCATCTACATGAATACCCATACAGCCAACAGCAACCGATAAAGACAGGCACCTGCTCCCACCACTCCACAGCCCAAATGTTCAGCTTTGAGAAGAAATGGACTCCTGTCGAGCCCAAGATTTCTGCGCGGATCGTGAACAAACACCGCCTGTAACGGGAATGGAATCCTCACCTGGGAGGACCGAGGAATCTGGAGGAATCGGATTGTAGCTGACGTTGTAGCGTCTTTCCTGCGAGGAGACTCTGTGTAAATCATTGTAATTGCCAAGGGTCTGAGAACGAACCGTACTTCCAACTGGTTTGATGGACTTATGAGGTGGACTTTCTCTTGCGTACTTCTACCAACTTGATATATTCTTTGACTCCGGCCTAGTGTTACGCAAAGCAATCTCCATGAAAGCAAACTGGGCCTTCCAAAACGTTCCGCCGAGGTTATTGTAGGGCCAGTCAGAACCCAGGTACCTCAGTTAGGCTCCAAGCCGCACGACCAACAACGGTTTCGTCTGTCTCTCCTTTAGCCAAAGCACTCCCCGCTGCGGATGGATTCGATGTACTGCTGGTGCCGAAAGTGTTTTGGAATATACCTCCAAACACCAATATGTGACAATACATGACACTCCAAAAAAAAAATCGAAAAACTGAAGTCATGCTTCATTTGCCAAACATTGCCTCAAATTATGGAAAATCCATTGAAAATTCAGCAGGAAATCCTGTGATTTCCGGCCTGGCCACACCAGTAGGTTGACCTTGAATCTTGATGGTGTGTTCAGGCTCCTGGACATGCGGCTGGTAGATCTTCCATGGCAGACCTGGTGCCCTGTGTAGGCTTCGCCGCGCCAGTTGTAGAGCTCGGGAACTCTGCGAAACTGCCAGCGGAGCCAGGAACTGGTTGATTTTTGGCATCAAGAGTCAGATGTGCAACTCCTGCTCCCTTTATGTGGAAATGTCTTCGGTGTTTCACACATCCTGCTGTTGCGACTTAAGCAAAAACATGTTGCATTGTGATCGCAAGGCTGTCAAGATCGCACCTAGAGCTGCGTTGCCCACCAAACTGGATATCATTGCGACGACATTGGGAGGCGGTTGCGGCCGATTTCAATGGCAATCGACTGGGTGTGTTCTCTGGGTTGATTTCACAAAAGGGAACTTCTCAAGTCCACAGGAATGCAAACGTATGCAGGTGATATAGATTTGGGAAGGATAGGTTAACTATAACAGCATTGATACTAAATTCATAACATATTTCCAAATGGATAGTAGTACCAAGTTGTTATAGATAATAGTATCAAGTTATTCGTAACAATATAACTATATAATACCCATGGATAATAGCAAGTTCTACTTTGCTCCTTCACTGTCCATGGGTTCTCAGCAAAGGAAGCGCTGGAACTCGGCGGAAAAATGGCGGGTCTAAGACATCTGTGGCATTGGAAATGATGTCCAACAATGCATGAGACATGATCAAAGCATGGGATTAATGGGGAATCGTCACGAATACAATTAAAATCAATTGGTAGAAATATAAAATAACAATAAATCTCAATAAATAATATAAATCCCTATTAATGGACTGATGACCATGCTGGACCAGCCTGCAATATGGGTAAAGAATCCAACTCTTGACCATGGCAAGTGTGAAACTCACGTCCCGCGGATCAGGACTTCAACCCTTTTGGTCTTAACATTTCCACTGCGCTGCGTGAAAGGCAAAGAGAGTGTAAGAGCGCCGGCATCCAAGAAGTTTCAGAGGTGTCGTCGAAACTGGTCAGCCATGTTGAACATGTCTTGTTTATCACACTTGGACCTACTGGGAAAACAGGGTTCAAATTGGTGTCAGTTCAGCATGATGAACAATTATGCAAGAGTCTCTTCCGATTCACATTCGAAATTGTCTGGATTCGGGGTTAAAACAGTCAAACCTTTCCGAAGCTGCAACAGCGCAACAGCATGGAAGCTCTGGAGACTTCCCAAACTTCTACATTCGCATTGACAAACCATCCACACAATCCCATCTGTGAGATAAGAAAAACCAATGAAGAGGTACTTATGAACAGGAGACACTTCTTGGTGCAGGGTTGCCCGAGGGTTGTCCCAAAAGACAACCCCACAAACGGGACCCAAAAGCATCGAGCTCGCCAAGTACAGTAATGAGTTCTCGAAAACTTTCCTCTCCGGGAGAGTAAAGTACATTGCATTAACGATGACTTTGTCGTCATGCTCAGAGGTGGTCGACAAATTCCTGCAACAATTTGTTTGGAGCGTTCGAGCAAGTGACCAAGCCTTCATGTCATGTCGGTCGGATGAATCCAACACTCAAGAAAAGGGTGCCAAACAATCAAACAATCGATATAAAATGAAGGTGAACCAAATCTTCATTCATATTAATAATCATTACTCTGAAGATAATTTGATTGTTTATCATGATTGTTAATCATCTGAAGATAATTAGAATGATCAGTTATCAATCATCATTCATAATCTTTAATAGTAATAATCATTCACAATTCACAATCATGAATAATCTGAAGATCCTTCGATCATCTGAATCAAAGTCAACGATCTTTGAAAAGGCAACCTTTTTAGTAAACCAAGGGTAACGGCAGGCGCCTGCATTGCCTCAGGGCACTCTCTGTCAGTGAAATATCTGCAGAACCTCGTTGCAGCTCTGTCAGAAGGGATTTCACTGGGAAAAATCACCAACAAATACGGTGACTTAATGGGATTTACATAAAAGTGAAATCATGGGAGTAACAGGATTTGGCTAGGATTTCGTGCTGATTTCGCGGGTTTAACCGTGGTTTACAGTAATGGAATTACATGGGATTCAATGGGATTTACCCTGGAATATAATGAAATGATTCATAATGAATGGGACATACTTAAATATCTTAAATTATCTGAAAATGGGGTTGTACCATGTCATACCCCGGCCATTTTGATATCAAACTTATGATCAACCAGCAAATTTCAGGGGAGCCTATTTTCTGACAAACCCAAATGAAGAAACCCAAATATCCAAAGTACATCCAGTGGGAAAGTTCAGTGCCAAATCACTGTGCGGGAGTGTCGAAAATGTTGGAACGAGCATGTACCATCGTCAAAAGTTGTTACAAGTTCCATCAGACCTTCAATGTGAATTGCTGACCTTGCGGCTCTATGAACACACAATGAGATGTCCCAATTGAATCCTCTGGAGGAAGCAAGAACCCCTCGCGGCCACTCGCAAGTGCTGCAAAGAAGCTCGTCGAAAAGGATAACCCCACCGCCATTGACATCGATCTTCTTGAATTCTGCCTCCGGATCTTGGAGCTTCAAAGAGCTTCGAACAGTTTCCAACAGCTTAGCATAGCTTAAGCATAGCTTGGGAGCAGATTCGGCCTCTGACTTGGCCTGTGACATTTTGACCCCGCACATCGACATGCACCACTGAAACTCCTGATGGGTTGACGAATGCGTCATGTCGAGTCACAGCTGGCAGTTCGCAGCTCCTTAAGCTGCATGCGTCTGTCGTGGTCCTCATCCACCTGGGGACATGTTCAAAGCCCAAGCATGTTGCGTCCAGCAATCAGCCGATCAGCGGTATATAAACCACTGGCAAAAACGGGACAAGACTGGAAGTGTCCAATTACATTTGATGGGATATATACCCCATTTTTCAACCCAAGCAGCTGATATTCATTGGTATCTCGTTTTTACATGTTTTTTTACAACATCAAAGGCTGGGCCTGATCAAAGAGCCAGAAAAGTTTGTTGAAGTAGAAGAGATTGCCTACAGAGGGGCGCAGATGTCTCACCTATTTCAACTCAAAGATGCTTTCACTGCTTTCACGCTACCTCTGGCTCAGAACGAAGTTCAGCTTGCGAGTTCTCAGGTGCCTAGAAGCATCTTAAACTCGTGCTTCTGTACCCATTCGTCTCCATTTCCTGCTCGTTGCCGGAACACCGACTGGAAACTTGGGTACACATAACTTGCAACAGCAGCTGAACGGTCACGTCCTGCCCTCAGGGTCGCTTGGAAGGCGCGCATCAGAGCGGGTTTGTGGTTCAGCAATGGGAATTGCTCGTTCGCTAGCTTGTCCACCTATCCACAGCTCTGCCCAGCTGGTCACCAGCTTGCCCCCCAAGCTCGTCGTTGGGGACTGACCAAGAAAGCTCCGGGGGTGAAAATTCCTATTAGTTGATGGCTCTTCATTGCTGAAATGGAGGTTCCCAGCTCAGGTTATGATCATCCCCAAGATATAAAGGGTAGTATAGAGCCCGAACTAATCATCAGCCACCCTGGGGCTTTCGGTGAACTGCTCCACTGGAAGAAAAAAAACACGCCAAGGCCTCCGCGAGCGACACAATGTTGTTGCCATTGAAATCCAGTCTCTTCCACATCCTCAGTTGGAGGTTTCCTATAAGGGGTACCCCAAAATGGATTGTTCATAATGGAAATATCCTTTAAATGGATGATTTAAGGGTATCCCCATTTTAGGAAACCTCCAGGTATCTCAGTTTGAACCAGTCCGCGAAACAGAAGTTGTTGAGACATTTGACGCAAGCAACTCCTTGCGGGCAAAGATCTTGGAGAGCTTTGCCTGATCATTCGCCTTCACTATGTCCTAGCATTGCAAAAACAAGAATGGGCAAAGGGATGCACTACACCGGTGAAGCAATCCCTTGCTCAACAACTTCTGCCTTGATCTCCTTTTCCAACTTGTCAAAGTCTGCTAAGGTTTTCTTTGCCACGAACTGACCGTGGGTGGCCTGTGATGACTGGAAAATGCCAGACCGGCTGATAGACACAAAAAAAAGATCTATGCCTTGTCTCCATGCTTTCTTCTCAAGGTGTCGCTCGACTTGTCCTTTGTTACCTCACACATTAAAAGTCTCCAGTGCAGAAGTCAGTGCCAAATCGTGCTACTATGCAGCGACGATGCAATATCATATAATATGATGCAATGATGCAATGATGCAAATACAATCAAGCACAATCAAGCCACAATGTCCGCATCGAAGGCTGGGTTGTGATCTGGTTGCACTCGCCTCCAAACGCAGGTGAAATATCTGTCTGCCAGGCTCCCTAAAGCTTGACTTCCTCATCAACACTTTACAACATGGGATAGGCATGGAAAGAAACCGGCAAGCACTAAAGTCCTCCAAACATGGAAGGGGAGTGCATACGCTGGAACACAAGCAAAAAGGTCTAGCAGGTGAAAGGGAACAGATTCAATCTCTTGACATCTCTTGACAAGTTGGTGCCGCAACTTGGGGTTGTGAAAAAGATGCCAAATGCTAAGCTACGAATCACATCTCCATCATGTCTAGGCCTAGGCTTAAGGGACCCAACCCAAAGTGCCTCCGCACGTAGGCGCAGAATTCGGTGAAAAGGACCATACCACCACCGTCCAGGTCAATTGACCTCACGCCACACATTCGCTGCTCCGCGGCAGCTTGGTGTGCGCTGCCCTTGACATTAAGCCTACTATACCGATTGGTTTATAGGGGTTTCCGCAGTGGGGCATACTGGCACAAGAATCCCTGCAGAACTGCAGTAGATAGGTAGTATGATTATCATAATATCAGTATCCCATCGTCACCAATTAGTCTTGCTCTTTGGCGCAGCAAATGACGGCGTCGTTTTGGCAGACTTCGTTGAGGCTTCGTCTTGAACTCTTTTGCTGCTTGGTCAGGAGAAAGCTGAATCCCAAGCCTTGAAGAGGGAAGCTGAAAATGTCACGCTGGTGATGTGTGAAATATGTGTTTGCTCTGAAGCTCATCAAATGTGAAAAAATATGTGAGTGTATTAGGTTATAATACAGTCGATTCAATATGATTTCATATTAAGTTGATATGGTTTGATTTGATGACAAAATCTGGCAGTGCCTTACATTTCATGGCTCTCCGAGAGTCACACTCGATCATTCCTGCGTTGAATTCCTCCGGGGAGAGTTTACCATCATGGCTCGTGTCCAGGTGTTCGAAGATCTGATGTAGGTGACCAAACCTGGCAGTTGTTGGCTGGGGCTGAAAAAGCCTTCGCTACCTGACATGACCTGATTGTCTGAAGTGAATCGTTCAGGAATCATGGTCTTTTCAATGAATAACTACTTGAAACAAAGGACTCCATGAAATGGATCATACACCCGACCTACTCACAAGATGCTTACACTTGAAGCATTTTGATGCACTGAGCACTCGTGTCTTGAAACCTATCGGAACTTGTAAGATGAAACGATGTTGCACTGTCCGTTTCGCAAGAATCATCAGGACACGGAATCCCCAAAGCACGTGGCAAGTCGACCAAAAGAGGTTCAAGAGCAACGCATGGAACTCTTCCTACAGCTGCACTGGTGATGACTTACCGCAGCTCGGTCACAGCTGGGGTGCGCGCCTTTTCCACCCAATCATCATGATCCTCACTATCCATCCTGGGTCCAGGTCAGATCCAAATCAGAAGTGGAAAACTAAGACCTATTGGAAAAGAAAAACATGAAATCATTCCCAAACTGGATCATGATAACCCTATATATATATATATACAGATGTAGTGTACAAATGTGCCTATATATATATATACATACTGTAAATTATGTAAATAGTAGTAGAACCTCTATAATCGTCAACCAACTGTGTGTTGAAACTGCTCCAATGCTGCAGAGACACTTGATGGTCTTTTCGTAAGCCCTCCTGATCGAATCCTTGTTGTTCAGCCACTCTGGCCAGAGTCCCGCCTGTCAGCTGATCCAGCTCCCTGAATGGATTGATTGTTGGGAAAACAAAATGAAAATCATGGCTCTTCCCCAAAAACATGCGGGGGTCCCCACACTAACACACTATTCTGACATAGTTAATGGATGTTAATAGTTTCTGACATACCATCTGACATTCTATCTGAGTTGCACCTTTGTTAAAATCTAGAGACCCTCACCTGGCAGCTGGGGGAAAAAACAAAATCCAGCTGACTGGGATGGTGAATGGTTAATGTCCCATGACTAAAACGGATGAGAAATCCGCCCGCACCGAAGGTGCCGAGGCGTTTTTTGTTGGCACGCATGATTCGTAAGCAATTGCAATAGCTATTAAGCTTTAGCTTGGGGGGGGGGGGCATTTTTATTTTTGCTCTAGAATCGTGGGTTTTTCCACGTTTTTGAGAAGGTCGTCGGCTCAGTTGCCGAACTTGGGCTCAACATGGCCCAAGATGGGCCCAACATAGGCCCAACATGGGCCCAACATAGGCCCAACATGGCCCAAGATGCCCCAACATAGGCCCAACATAACCCCAACATAGGCCCAACATGGCCCAAGATGCTTCAACATAGGCCCAACGTGGGCCCAACATGGGCCCAACATAGGCCCAACATGGCCCAACATGCCTCAACATAGGCCCAACATGGGCCAACATGGTTCAACATGCCTCAACATAGGCNAACATAGGCCCAACATGGCCCAACATGCCTCAACATAGGCCCAACATGGGCCAACATGGTTCAACATGCCTCAACATAGGCCCAACATAGAGCCAATATAGGACCAACATACTCAAAACAAACGCCCTACAAAGGCCCAACATAGCACATATGGATACATATGGTTTTCTTATGCTTTATTCATTGGAACTCCGAAGCTAACACTCCGGTGCGGGCAGTTGTCGTCGCGAAGCGACCAGAATATCCCACTACTCAACCCATTGTTGAATTGTCCTGTATGTGTTCCCCTCAATCAATATGCATATATATATATATATATATATACATATGTGTACATATATATATATATACATACTTACATACATATATATGTATATGTATATATATGTACATACCTATATTTATATATGTATATACATGTAGATACATTACATCAAATGCAAAATAAACTGTTGAAACCAAATATATCTATATATGTTTTCATGGTTCACATCCAGGTTTTCATCGTGAATTCCCATGGTATTTTGCCTTAGTCATGTCCACCACCAGGGCGTCGATCTCCGCCAGGCTCACCACGTTGTTGCCGTTCTTAGCATGGCGAATCCGATGACAGCGAAAAGATGTACACACTCATTGTATGTCTCATGTTTCGTGTGCGTATAATATATATATATATACCTATATATATATACCTATATATATATATACCTATATATATATACATATATATATATATACCTATATATATATACCTCTATATAGATATATACCTATATATAGATATATACCTATATATAGATATATACCTATATATAGATATATACCTATATATATATATACCTATATATAGATATATACCTATATATATATACCTATATATAGATATATACCTATATATATATATAGGTGTGAAGGATACAAAAATCTAGTTAAGAAATATACATTAGGTATAGATGTACATGTATGTATACATATATACACATTGTATTTACATGCACACAATTATAAAAAATAGCGTATCCCAAAGTCCATCAGCCCCGTCGCAGCTGAGGATCTGAATCCAGCTTTCTCCACATCTGCTTCAGACCTCAGGTGCACTCCGTGCGGGTTGTCTCAAAATGTTGGAACCCCAAAATCCAATGGATTTTGAACCATTGAAAGGAACCTGGAATGGTAGTTAATTCTGATAAATTGTGGTTCAGTTTATGTTTCAAAAGTTGTAAACCTCATGTTCCCCAAGTTTTAGGGCCACAAATGATCATGTTTATTGCTGCTCAATTCCCCAGTTTGAGACACACCCAAATTGTTTCAATAGGGCCGTCACTCTTGTCATCCATCAATCCATACTGTGCCAGCTCATCTTCCACCTGCGAAAACACTACACTGCCGTGTGATTTCTCAAACATATGTCGTATCATAATATGTATATATATATATACATATACATGTATTTGTGTGTATATAGATACATCGATGTATAGATATATATATATAGTGCTAATATGTGCTAATATGTATGTGATATGTATACATTCAAAGATGTGCTAACATGTGCGTAGGCTTATGATGTAGAATATGCACTGTGTTGTACTCTTTCACCACTTGTGTATACCCTGTTTTAGTCCTCCATGATGAAAGGTGTTTTTTCGACGGGGTGCAACATGCTCATGTGTGTATGCGTATGTATACACACGTACAACACTGTTTAGAAGCGAGTGTCCATGTGTACACATAGTAAGATACTCATACATTGTATGCTTACGTTACATATGTATAATACACGTGTATAAATAGATAATAATTGTGATTCATACATCATTGTGCATATGTACAGAATACACATATACAGCATCTATTCATCTATACACCCATTGCAGCGCCTGACTTCTGAGCAATGTGAACTGGTCGTGGGAGGCCTGCGCCATTTTCACAGACATTGCTATGATCATATCAGGCTGCCAAATCCCAGGCGCCTGCGCAGTCACGCATTTGATGTTCTCATCTTTGACCCAATTTCCGTCTTCACCTGGAACTGCTTCGCTGAGAAAGCCATGCTGCATCTCTTTCTTGATGTTGTCTGTAGCTGCTGTTCCTCCATCTCATGCCAATATCCCAAGTCCCATTTATGTTGCAATCATAATCATTATACACAATTAATTACACAATATAATAATGATGATTGTGATGATCATTAACCACTTTTTGACCACTGTAATCCATTTATCCCATCCTTTCACCATCCCGATGGGCCCAAGGTTTCTGAGATTCCGCACCACAACACATCCACGGTCCTGGACATTGCGTCGGATCCGAGGCACCGTTGTCAGGCACGAAGGCATAGCAACGCGCACCATCCTTGGCCAAAAGGTGGGGCAAACGTGGCAAAAACGTGGCAAAACATGCGAAAATGCGCAGAGATCGCTTCCCATTCGCGTGTCTCCGGAGGACGAATTGAAAAGCTTCTGACAAATCTGCACAAAACAACATCGTCAGAAGAGCGCTGCAGAAGCTTTTTTGTATGAACCTGCTTAGCAGATCTCGAGGTCAACACCGGTGCTGTGAGATTCCCTTGACACTGCTTCACACTCAGTCATTCCTGTGATCTTCTTCTCTTTCAAGTTCCTTCACAACGCCGTCAAGTGCCACCACTAGTGATGCTCTATTGAGTCTTGCAAAACACGCCATTGCAAAGTACTGGAATCATCTGCAATGGATCACACTAAATCTCTTGCAATCCCCCGCCCAGCTACCGATGCCATGGCGAGTCGACTCCTTCTCAATATCTTGTGCAGCTTTGGAGCGTCCCTTCTGTAGTTTGAGCGTCCCTTCCCGAAGATCTGACGCTGCCTTCATCGATAAATGACCCGAGGTGAATCCCTGACCACCCATTCTCGAAGTTGTCTACCCTCCACAATCATTGCCATGGCTTGCTGCGAAGTCCCCAAGCTATTGTTCGATGATCTTCCCATTGAAACCTCCATTGATTCTAGTGATGTTCCTAAGAAAACCTCCATTTATTCCGGATTTTCCATGATTTTCCTTTTGAAACCTTCATTTTGATCGACCATTTAGTTTGGGGATTTCCCAGCTTCAGACTCCAAGCAGATCTTTGCTTCGGACCTTGTGCGAGGCTTTGCCAAGGTCCTCGGTAGCCTGCTGCAATTCCTTCTCGGTCTCCCTGACGGGCAGGCTTAGCTCATCATCATGTCCAATGTGGTAATTTAATGGGATTGAATGCTGATTTAATGCGATTTTGTAGTGAGTTCATGGCATATTAATGGGATAATGGGATGATACAATGAATGGGACACAATGGGATGTGTCAATACAACAAAATTTATTTTTCTCCACACTGGGTGCGGTCGACCGCGTCGCTGTTCAATTGGTGAGCACCCGAACGACTCGAGACAAATCACCGTCGTGGGTCACCAGAAGTTCTCTGACGACCTCCTCATTTGCAAGCTGAAGTTCAAGCAAGTGGGCCACTTTCTGTTCAAATTCATCAACTTCCGGCTCCGCATGAGCCTGCCAGCCCTTCTTCTGTTTGCACTTCTTGCCCTTTCCCCTGCCCTTGGGCCAGGCACATGGCCATTGCGGCTCCTGACCCTCTTCAAACATGGTTTGCTCCAGGCCTGGGTATGGCACTGGACATCCAAAGGCAGGATTGAAGGGCATGGCAGGTGCACCAAACTGGTGGGCCAACATTGAGCCCACGGCGGCCCCCATCCAAGCTCCTGCACCCTTCCCAGCCCATGCTTTCCAATCAAAAGGCGCTGCACGCGAAGTCTTCTCGCTCTTCTCGGGCTTGTCACGGCAAGTCTTGCCCTTTCCCTTGGCTGGAAAAATGATGCACTGGAAGTCTTTGGAACTGCCCGCACAGTTCCCGTGCAGCTGAATCTTTTGAGGGTAACAGTTGCCACACAAGCTGTACTGAGGGCACTGTGGACACCTAAAGCGCGGGCCAACAATGGGAGCCGCCCCACACCCTGCGCAGCAGGAGCCCGGATGTTGACAAGGCTCGCAGGCTGACAACAAGTCGTCACCAAACCATGTGCTGGTGACACACTCCAAGTATGGAAGCAGGCCGGAAGCAACGCTTTCACAGAAGCGGGTCTGAATCTCAAATCCCAGGCCCCGCAAAGCTTTCAGCAGCTCCAACAGAGCTTCCCCCAGGCGATGTGCTCCGTTGCCGCCATTGCCGCCGTTACCGTTCCCCTGCAGCGCTTCGGCCATGAGCCCGGCATAGCTTTCCAAACCCGGGGTCTGGGCGGCCTGGGCCTGGATCTTCTCCAGCAAGGCTTTCATGTTGTGATCCAGGCCGTGTCTAGCCATGTGATTGATCTTATCCACCTTCCGCGCCACCCGCTGCGTCATCAAGGGCAGCCACTGCACGGCCAACGAGGCGAACATTGCGGGCGTGAGTAGTTCAGCCTCGCGAAGCATGTGCAGCGCGATCAGCAGGCGACGGGGACCACCACCGTTGCCACCGGGACCCCAGGCCCCAAACCCGTAGGCGGCATCGCCCAGCTCATCCCTTTCATTTTCCAGGCCGGGAGGGGGTCCTGCGGGTGGAACATCTTCCTTTGGTGCTGATGTTGGTTTGGCCTCTGGGGTCTCTTGAGGTTCTTTGGGTCCGGGCTCGCTGGACTTAAGGCGCAGCTTCAACAAGCGCTTGTTGCTCTGCAAGTTCATGAAGTCATCAAAGGTGGCTTGGGCCAGGGTGCACCAATCTCCCTCATCATCCGCATATTTCAGCGGACAAGCGCCACCTTTCGCCAAAAACAGCGCAACATCTGGACAGCAGTCAGCCACAAGTTTGACCACTGAGGTATAGCTGGCTTCTTCTTGCAGTCTCAGTCTGTAGATCTCACCATTCTCACATTGGACCTTCACGGTCGCCATGGCAGGATAGGGACAGGTCAACGCCTTAAGCCTTTAATCTGGTCCTTCAGTCAAAATGGCTGCGGAAATCTACGGATATAAGATGTGGATTGCAAAAACACATGATCCATCAACCAACGTCTGGTCTGACGTTTTCACGGCTTAAATTCTGAAGCAAACCCCGGGGCACCTCCATTCCTTTGCGTCTTTCATGGTCTCGTCGCCTGCCTCGTCCCTGTGCAGAAGACCAATCGTACGATGGCAAGAACTGCACCTTTCAGAGAGCCTGGTGATTTAATGGGATAAAATGGGATTTCATGTGATTGTGATGATTGAATCCAATAAAATCACCATTAAATCCCAATAAATCATACTGAATCTCTGCAAGCAAGTTGCGTTTCTCTGATAGATGTTTCTACAGGACCATCAGATGCGAGCTCTGCTTTCAGCTTCGAGAACATCCTCAGAATTAGCTGTCCGCCATCCCCCTTGGAGAGGCCGACTTCCGTGCAAGCAAACAGTTTTGCGGACGAAGGGGGCGGGCTCACTTTCACAGCAAGATTCGTCGACGGCATCTCGGGAACGTTGGGAATTGGAACTCCGAGATTGTCATCAAAACTCTCCGGTGTGTCCTGTGGCTACGAAATTGCATGAAAACACCTTCCTGCTTGCAACATTCCAAAGCTGGAAACTGATTTTGGCAACTGCAACTACTGTAATCATATCCAAAACAGCAAACTCGCGTCCTCTGGCTTCTGCTCTTTGGAGTTCTTGTTCTCTTCCTCCTGCCCATGCTGCATTATGAAGCTTGGAACTGAAATTGACAACTGCAACAACTGTAACGACTACAAGTATATCCAATACTCCAATACATCAATTCACAACGTTTCNGTCCTCTGGCTTCTGCTCTTTGGAGTTCTTGTTCCCTTCCTCCTGCCAATGCTGCATTACGAAGCTTTTAACTGAATTTGACAACTGCAACAAGTGTAATGACTACAAGTATATCCAATACATCAATTCACAATGTTTCTGAACTCATGTCCTCTGGCTTCTGCTCTTTGGAGTTCTTGTTCCCTTCCTCCTGCCAATGNNNTTCTGAACTCATGTCCTCTGGCTTCTGCTCTTTGGAGTTCTTGTTCCCTTCCTCCTGCCAATGCTGCACTAAGAAGCTTGGAACTGAATTTGACAACTGTAACAACTGTAACGACTACAAGTATATCCAATACATCAATTCACAATGTTTCTGAACTCATGTCCTCTGGCTTCTGCTCTTTGGAGTTCTTGTTCCCTTCCTCCTGCCAATGCTGCATTACGAAGCTTTTAACTGAATTTGACAACTGCAACAAGTGTAACGACTACAAGTATATCCAATACATCAATTCACAATGTTTCTGAACTCATGTCCTCTGGCTTCTGCTCTTTGGAGTTCTTGTCCGTCTCCTCCTTCCAATGCTGCACTAAGAAGCTTGGAACTGAATTTGACAACTGCAACAACTGTAACGACTGCAA
Source organism: Symbiodinium sp. clade C Y103 (assembly GCA_003297045.1). NCBI lineage: Eukaryota > Dinophyceae > Suessiales > Symbiodiniaceae > Cladocopium > Cladocopium sp. clade C. The sequence goes on from BGPT01001013.1 coordinate 130,908, forward strand.
GTATATCCAATACATCAATTCACAACGCTTCTGAACTCATGTCCTCTGGCTTCTGCTCTTTGGAGTTCTTGTTCCCTTCCTCCTTCCAATGCTGCATTATGAAGCTTGGAACTGAAATTGACAACTGCAACAACTGTAACGACTACAAGTATATCCAATACTCCAATACATCAATTCACAACGTTTCNTTCTGAACTCATGTCCTCTGGCTTCTGCTCTTTGGAGTTCTTGTTCCCTTCCTCCTGCCAATGCTGCACTAAGAAGCTTGGAACTGAATTTGACAACTGCAACAACTGTAACGACTACAAGTATATCCAATGCATCAATTCCCAACGCTTCTGAAGTCACGTCCTCTGGTTTCTGCTCTTTGGCATTCTTGTCCGTCTCCTCCTTCTAACGCAGCATGCGGAAGCTTGCAACTGATTTTGGCAACTGCAACTACTGTGACTACAATACAGCAATTCACAACGCTTCTCATCTCGCAGCCAACCCGACTTTTGTTGTTTCTGGTCCTTGCCATCCTTGTTTTGCTCACTCGCTTCAGTATCATTTTGATGGCGACGAACCTTTGTGGCAAAGGGAACTCAAGGCGGCCCAGGTTTCTACAGAAATGGTACCCATCCCCATACGATTCCAGGAGACAACTGCAGTACTCATCGCAACTTTCAGACCTGGTCGGGCTCAGGTCTACACTCCGGGTTTTTTTCCGAAAATTGGGGGGGATTTCTCCTGAAATCACCACATGTCTATGAGGAAAGTGATGATACACCACTATAAACCATTGGATTTTGTGGGTTTTCCCATCTTTTCCTGCCATCTTCACAGACAAATTGACGTACTTCAAATCCACCAACAACAGTCAATCGTGCCTGCTGCGTACTCTTGCTCTGTCTGCAAGAGACTCTGTGACCGCTGCAAAGCACGGGGGCCTGTCGAGATTCCCAGATTGACATGAGCTTTGCACAATCAGTGGGCAGACATAGCTCTGCCTTCCCACAAATGCATGATCAGCTTCTCTGCGGTACCAACCTTTCTTGGCATCGTGAGCCCTGCTTTTAGAATGTTCAGCAAGCCTGGGCAGAGTTCCAATTTTGAAAAAGAATGTTTCTGGGTCAAAATGCAGATGTTGTGAGTCTCCTTGCACGAACATTATGACATTTGAATTGTTTGCACCCTGTCTGCTTGCTATCAGGCGTCACATCGTTTAAGAGTTCTTGCGCTGCTCGATCCTCAGATGGTGAAAGTTAGATAGAGAGAGAGAGAGAGTGTGTATATATATATATATATACATATATAATTTATATCAAATGCAGCCACAAAGTATCAAGTCTGCAGTTTGAAGTAACTAAGTAGCAGAGAATGTTTTTGTCCAGCTCTCATCTGCCAAGGGACACTTCTGACCAACAAGTGGCACCATAAAAACGCCACACATCTCAGTGAAGCCATGCATCAGAAGCCCTCAGAGTTCCGGTTGCTGCTGCGTCGAAAATAAGGAACGAATTCACAGAGACGAAAACAACTCATGTCGCAAAGACACCAATCACAAACTGAGTTTACAATACCCCCAAATGACATAAACAGTTCATGTACACTACCCCCGGTTTTTTTCACAACTTTTGGGATGTGATTTATAATCCCCCAGGAACGGCCTGGGTATCTGGTAAAGCTTGGGGATGGTGCACCAGGCCTTGACGCCCCGCAGAGTATTTCGCAGGATACGCAAAGATACTGAACCAACTTGGCTTGAGCCAATCTGCAGCAATCATCATCCAGTTTTGAAGCACCAAAGCAATGTGGTTATGGTTCAAGACCCAACAATACCTTTTATGGACACTGCAGGATAAATACCACATATTCCAGCTCTACCAGCTATTCGGGGGGAATAACATAGGTTCACACCCAAATTAGCCGCTAGTTGCGTTCATTTCCCCCAATGTTGCAGTTTTCGCAGATTGTGACCCATCATGACCCATCCCGACCAGAGCAAAGAACTACGTGTGTCATCCTGAAGCTGCGGCAGTGCTGGCCAGTCTGAGCAGCGTGCGTTAATGCGCTTGCTGATAACCCATCGTGATTTGCCAGTGTGGAACAGGTAGACCTCTTCTTGGAGCAGCGAGCTGCGTCACCAGAAAAAAAAGTCAAAAGGGAGGTGATAAAGCCCATGTTTGGCCAGTTGACTCTCATTGTATCTTGATTCTTACTGATTGAATCCCAAGCTTTAGTTGGTCATGAGTCATGCCCCATCTTTACTTGGTGGTATCCCGATATTTGTTGGTGGCTCGGTCGGGTTGAAAAGGCGCACTTTTCTCCGCGCAATTCCCTTAGGCACGGCGTGTTTTGGTGCATTTTCTCCACGTATGTCAGTGTTTCGTGGGATTTGGGGTTGGGGGGGGGGGGTAATAACGTCCCTTGGCACCTTCACTTATATACGTGATGCTCGGTTACTTTCATGCTAGGTTATGGATGGGGTGGGTGGGGGGGGGCAATAACGTTTCTTTCAACTGCGTAATAAGTTGCTACGCCCTTGAATTTTTATGTAACTTTCAACTACGTCACAAGTTGCTACGCCCTTCAATTTCTTGTGTAACTTTCAACTACGTCATAAGTTGCTACGCCCTTGACTTTCTTATGTAACTTTCAACTACGTCATAAGTTGCTACGCCCTTGAATTTCTTACGCAACTTTCAACTACGTCATAAGTTGTTACGCCCTAGGGAAAAAAAAGAGCGCTGAGGCCACGATCTGGTCCTCGTCCTGGAACATGGTCGTTTGCACAAGATATGATTGAAATTTCTCAGCTAATGTTGAGATACATCTGGCAAGAAACACGCGCAACATGTTCTCATTGTTTGACAACTGTCGACGCGCGTTTACGACCCGACCGACCGTTGTTGGTTGAACTCGCATTTTCAAACATGAGTCACACGAGTTGCAACCGATGTTGCTGGTACCCTCATTACTTCCGTTGCGATGTCACCTCTGGATGCTAAAGTCAACTCGATTCGCTCAGTCACTGGAGCGGTAGATCTTGCTCTCCAGCAGGGTTTCGTCTGATGTGACATTTGCAGCGGCCTTGAAGGTCCGGCTTCAATGGAATTCATCCAGGTGAGCAGGGTTCACAATCCCCAATAGATTGGGTAGTATTACAATTCCCTACAATCATCGAGCAACAGGGGTAGATACGTGGACACTGCTCAGGTGGAAAATCTCACAGAACGCGGGGTTGATGGGGATGGGGCAATTTTTACGACAAGCCGTAGGATGAAACGAGGTTCCAAATTTTATGCGTCCACCTGAAATCTCGCAACTTCCTCAGCAGTCCTAAAGAACTGAAGGAAGCTAAGGCATCTGCTCGTAGGTTTCATTGATAAGTTTGTACCTTGGAAGTCATATTTGACATGATTGAAGGGACAAGAAAAGCCAAGGTTCAAGCTATTTTCAAGCCTCTTAGGCAGAGGCTTGAAATGTATCGAAATGTGCAATGCCCTTTTTATTGGCATCATCATACTGTGTGGTTTATTTCATAGGGGTTCCTTAAGGGGTCATAGTGATCCCCATATAACTAGGTGAGTAACCCACGTTTCATAAACAATCAACCATCATTTATCAATGATATTCTCATATTAGTTTGGTTTTCACAACAAAAAAAAAAATATGCTTAAACTCTTGCAGCCCATCTCTGAGAAACCTATCAACCAGTTCAATCTACCAATTAGTCTAACTTGGGCACTCCGTCGAGGGACTTGCCAGTGCATCCAGAGATGACAATCGCTGGGCGATTGCTGCTCGGAGCGGCGGGAGCCTGCTGCCATGTGGGGCCGCTTTGGGGGCCGTTGGGGGCCGCCATCCTATGGGAATCCAAACAGAACGGGTACCCTCTGGGAATTCGTTGCATAGCTATAGGGAAATCACCACTTTGAAGAGGTGAAGCATCTAGGCAAAAGCCATGTTCCAGAGTTTCCAGAGCTACCTTAAGTTGCCAGGGAGTAAAACTGTATGAATTATTTATGAAATGGATGGATGACCATCCCCAATGTGGGTTAATCTATATAATATATCTATATATATATAATTCAACTAACTTGACCTGATACTGGGAGTCCTGGAATCATTTACAAAATAGATCCCTAATGGATTGATGACGATCATCCCCCAAAATGTGGGCCATTTACCCAAGTACGAGTATCCCAAAAAAAAACGGTGGTTGATCATCTTTTTCTCGATTGAAATGGCAATTTTGGGTCACCCCGATGTTCAGACAAGACCATTTCATGCATGGGGTCTTGCTTTAAATTGATTGCTCAAAAATTGGATGACCGCCAAAATGTTGGACGACCAGTGGCAAATCTATGATCAAAATCTGCAGATCTGAAAATTGTGTCCCACTGCCACTTCTGGACCGCAATGGTGAACAAAATCAAGTACTAAACCGATTCCTGAAAATAAATCATCCCAAACACCGCTGGTTTGTTCACTTGGGAAATAGACATGTTCACTCGGTCTCTGGGCGCTACTTCTTTTTGCCAGTGGAGAACTGTTCCAAATAAAACAGGAAGAGTGAAACGCACCTGAGGCGGAGCCGGCTGACCTGAGAACGACCGGAAAGAAAAATAGGTAGTCCCCATGGATTATGAGCATCCCCAATATATCAAGGGTAGTATAATCCCACAGAATCATCAACAAGGGGTTGAAAGAACTCTGCTTCATTGGTTGATGATTACCAAAGTCCAACTTGACTTTCAGGGTGTGATAAATAGATAAACTTGCTATTTAAGAGTTCAAAATCTATCACCGTTGGAGTCCTTAGAGTGTCTTTGGCGCTCTCTGAGGGTCACACCGTTGGAATGTCTAGGCGTGAGCTCCTGAAAGTGACTAATTAAGCTTGAGATGGGTATGCTACCCTCTGGTAATCTAACAGATTGCCATGGAAAATGACCCATTTCTAGATGCTTTTACCTATGGAACATGGCCATTTTTCACGGCAAACTGCTAGATTCCCAAGGGATTTCCGATTTCCTCAAAAGGACGGCAAGTTGGGCGCATCGGTTTTCGGCCTCTGGACTTGGTCGTGGTGTTGAGGAGCCCTGCGAATGCTGGAACAATCTCTTGCCTGCCAAGAAAGAAATAGTGCTGTTACGCTCAGCTGAAATTTTGCTAGGCGTTTTTTTTGTAAATCTTGCAGTTGAAACTAGCTGTTTTTTATGCTTCAATGACTCAAAATCCCAAGAAATGTCATGTTTGATCCCAATTCTACTGGTGAAATCCACATGTCCCCTTCGTTTCTCACCTCCCGAGGAGTTCCCTGATGGCGTCCGCTGAACTGGGCTGCTTCCGGCCTTGATTCGTAGCTTCCCCAGCTTCCCTAGCTTCCGGGGTCCAGGCGAAGTCGTGCGTCAATGTGCTGAGGCCCGAACTTGCCGATTTGCTCTTCCTGGCGGTGATGTTATGTGATTCATGGGATAATCATGGTGATTTATGGTGATTGTCCCAAGCATCACGCGAACAAAACCTTCGGAGAAGTCGACCAAATCCCATGAACTCTGCTCCTGCAAGACCAACGTAACCTCCTCCTTTTGGACTTCCAGCAGGACTGGCCATTGCCAGAATTGGCCTCGGATCTGTCTTTGTCATGGGAGTAAAAACGAACCACACCCAAGTGGTTAGCTGAGAGTGCCACCGCAACTCCAGTGGAGCACCGGTGAGGTCCGCGGGTTCTTTGAAGCTTCAGCGCGACAGGAACCGACAGATTTGGCAAACGTCATAGATCTTTTTTGACAAACGAATCCGGCAACATCATCTACCCCATGCAACTGCAACAATTGGAACGGCAGCCCCTCGCCCGTGCAGTTTTTTGGATGCGCCAAACAGCCTAGCACACTCTTTCTGGCAGCATGCTCTGCTGCCAGCTTCTCATACATTACTAGCTTTGCTGCCACGGCAGTTGCCAGTCTTGCAATAACCATCAGCAGGGAACTAGTTAACTAGTTGAGCCAGCTGGCAGTCCTCTGATCGAGTTCTCACTATTCTGATTCATTGCCATAGTGCCAATCTATAAAACATGTTGGAATGCGGTTGGAAAAATTGTCGTAGGTGTTTGTGTTCAACGAAGAGGTTTACAGATTGGGGTTCCATGTGTTCATTTCGTCGGCTGCTCCATGGTATGATGCTGGCCCAGCGTGCACTCTGTGATGCGAGCTCCTCTCACCAACTTTCACCTGATCTTCGATATCTTTGCCAGGGTTTGCCAGGAATGGGAATATTGACCGACGGGGGGTTTACACATGAAATCCTAGTGCGAATATGATGTGGACAAAATGGGACCAAACATGATAAGACTGTGGAAACATGTCCACTCTGTGCATTGCTTCGAGCTCCGCACTAGGTGCTGTTTGTGGGAAAAGTCCTCCATGCTGCCACTCCGAAAAGCAAGTCTGCAAGACTCTCTCTCTACATAGCTTCAATAGTGAGCAAAACAACTTCCAAGGTCTGGGTTCGTCCCGGAAAATATCAAACAATTGTGTACACCTGGATCTACTGGTGAAAAATGATGTATATAAACCATTAAAATGGCAAGAAATTGGTGGCCCATCCCCCATGGTCGCTTCAGTGGTCCTCACAGCAGCCCGAAGGGCAGCCATGACATCACCGTCATGTGTTCGCAGCAACTGAGCATTTTTCAGGACCACTTGAAGTTCAAAAAACATGTGGATTGGGGGGGATAGCCCAAAATTGGTGAGCCCAAAACCACATCTTTTTGCTGATTTTAGAACGGAAATGAGATGTTGTGGGGTCCGCGAGTCCGAGAAACATCCAAACATGCATCTAATTGTCACGCGAAGGCGCAAGGTGCAGCATCAGAAACACTTCGGGCTCGACCCTAAAAATGCTGTCAAACACTCACATGTTGCTTTAAACAGGAAAGGAGGACTCGCTCTAGGACATCTCGGTCGCATAGAGGCAGCTCAGAACCTTAGAATCAAAACATGCATTTTGAGTCAGCAGAATCTGATTGTCGATCAGTTGCTTGATCCCACGTTCAACCAGGGCACACATGAGGTCCAAATCTTCCTTTTTTATCCTCAAGGTTCCAGATCTCATGAGTCTCTCAGTAGTATCTCAGAATCTCTCAAGCACAGCTGGGTTTCAAAGTGAGGAACGCCTAAAATTCGAGTGGTTTCCCATCATATTTGCAATGAAAAATCTATAGAATATGCATAAATTGGGATGTCCACCACTGGGCCCAGCAAATCCAGCCTGACTTGTTTGAGCTTCGTCTCCCTTTCAGCACGTTCTCTGTCAGCTTCCTCCTGTGATACCCGGCAAACCATGTTTCCTACACCTTTTGGACACCCAGATTTCTTGCGGACCATCATTGGTACGACAAAAAGTTGGACCACCAGCAGATCGCAGGTCCTTTTTTTTCTTCAATTCGTTGAGCTTTTCCTCCACCTGGTAGACTAGTAGCAGCAGTAAGTCTAGCAGTAAGCACACCAAGGGTTTGGTACCTGAAAATCATGAGCAAAAACGCAAAATACCATGTTCTTACACATCCACATGGTGTCGGAAATAATTTCCACAGAGGTTGAGGTTTTTCACATCCTGGCCTCCTTGGTATCTACTTTGGATGTGACTTTGTCCTGATGCACTTTGGCAGAGAGCAGGGACCTACAAAATTTGAATGAAAACATGCATAGGAATGCTGTTCATTTTCAGAGGCGCATGTTATCACTGCAAATATTCGAAAAACATCGAAAAACTGCCATAGCCTCATCCACGTGATCAGTCAAACTGTCCAACTGTTTCGCCTGCAAAATGAAAATCTGGGATGGTTGCACAAAAAAAGGCACGGATGAATCTGATAAATCCATTGGCCACTTCCTTCTCCGCTGTTTTGTGCCTCCTTGGCTTTCTCACCCGTCTTTTTGGGCACTTCCTGTGTAGCTGTGCCAAGATGCACAGTTCTGACAGTGCAGCTACATGGCACCAAATCAAACAGGTCGAATAGGGTCGAATAGGGTCGAATAGGGTCGAATAGGGTCCAGGGCCTCCTCGTCTTCTTCGTCAGCCTCATCATCATCCTCCTGCAAAGCAACAGCAAAAGAACTCTGTCGGTGTCGGTATTATAGATGCTATACGAGTAAGTAAGTCATGGATATCCTGCATATCATGTCTATATGATATGGTATACTGTTTCGCTAAGGATTTCTTATTGCCGATATGTGTTGTGTTCCTTCCGCGTACATTCTCGGCGTGTGCATATCTCATCTTCTGCACACCGGGCATCTATGCACCTAGGCATGTATCCACTTTTATTGGTTTGTCCACCAATCTACCTCTGCGAGACCCTGTATATACATTGTCGTCTACGTACCTTGCCTCCTTATTATGCATCCGTCCGTCCATTATCATTTCTTCATCTGCATGTAGTATGCGCGCTTCTATGCACGCATGCAGTAAACTGAACTGGACTGTACCGCACTGCACAGCGTGCACTCTACCGGATTCGACTGTAGCCCAATGCTACGAAATCAACACAGTGGCCATTCCATGGGTTGCGATGCGAAGTAAGCCAGTGCAACAGCGAGCATTTGTGCATGGATCTGTAGAATTGTGTATGACATCGGCAAACACGTACAAGTCCTTGGCAAATCTTACACTGTGAAACCGCAGACGTGCAGATTCACAAAGCCGGATTCTCCTTGTTTTTGGCTCCCATCACGTGGCAAAGGCAGGCAAGACTTCTAAATTGTTTTTTTTCGTTTCAAGTGATTTTTGTTTGTAGAATTGTTTGAAAATTGGTTTCTATTTGCATGAGAATTTTGGGTTGCATCTGTTCTTGGACCATGATGCTCTGGCATGATTTTTGGACCTGCCTTTTACAAAACTGTGATGCTAAGAGCCAATCAAGGCGCCCATAGCAGCCAGTGAACACAGAACAAAAATGACATGTTTACCATCGCCCTTTTAAGGGTCTGCACCTTCCAAAAAAATAAGGCTAGGGTTTCATGAAAGTCAAGTTCCAGTGTGTTGCTTGACCGTCCTGCCCCCCCCATGGGCTGCGGGAACCCTGCAGACTGGTTTATACAAAGCCAAATTGTTGGAAAAAAAAACTGCACGCACGCACACACTGCTGCCCACACACCCCTCAAAATGATTTTGGTGCAAAAGTTCCTGCCTGCCACAGCCCCTCTGTCTGATTCTGTGGGCAAGTGAAACAAAGGAATGGTGACACATTCACTGCTGATGCCATTTATTTGCATTAAGACTCGAATTAGTTCCAGGAGAAGTTGTCCCGGGAAAAAAAAGTGAACAAGCATGGCATTCTGAAGCTGAACCTGAACTCCTTTCAGCCCTCTCAGAGCCTTTACTGATGCATCTCTCGTGCCTGCTGCTCTGAAGGGAAGAACTCTCCAAAGCTCAGAGTGTCATACATCTCTGCTGGCACAACTCGCCCGTTGTCGTTGATGTCCATACCTCGAAAAGCGAACTGGGCTTGTTGCTCCGTCAGAGGCGGCACAAAAGCTTTGGCAAAACGCACCATCTCATCCTCGGAGATTTCGTTGTCCTGGTTGGAATCCAAGGCCTTAAAGGCTGTCTGTGGAGGCACTGCTCCCATGCCATCCGCAAAACGTGACATCGTCAAAGGTGGCTCACTGAGGCCCATCTCCTTCAAGACCTTTGCCCCACGAGGATTGGTGTACTTCTGTGGCTGCCCAGGTTGCCCGACCTTCACATGCACCACCTCCCCTGCAGAGGCTGGACCCTGGGCCTCCTGGAAGGCCTTCTTGAACTCAGGGAATTCCAGGACGTCATCCTCGTTGATGTCCATGCCCCGAAGGAGGTCACTTGGACTCACACCGGAGATTGGGTACGGGAGCTCCGAAACTGCCTTTGTCATCTCACCATGTGCAGAGAAACCATCGTTGTTCAAGTCTAGGTCACCAAAGGCTGACTCCACACCACGTTGGCCGTTGTTTCCAAGTTTCTGCATGAGTTCTGAAATGCCCTTTCTCACCTTCTCCTCATCAATCTCTTTCTCGGGGAAAGGCTGTGGCACGGGCTGTGGCACAATCTTCAGTGCCGGGGTGGTTGCAAGGGTGGTGGCCTGAGTCGTGGTCGTGGTAGTGTCTTGGTACCAAAAGGTATTGTGCACAAAAGCCTTGATCCATTCTGTGGATGACAACTGTCCGTCTTTGTTCATATCCATGCCCTTGAAAGCATAACTCACCTCGTGGTCTCTAAGATTCGGATGTTCCAAGTGCGTGAGAAAGTTCTTCAACTCCACGTGGCTAGCAAAGCCAGTGTTGTCCGAATCCATGGCGACAAAAGCACCCTGTGGGACCCCATCTCCATCTGCCGGAAAGGACTCAAGGATCGGTTCTTTGAAGAAGTCAAACTGGAGCGGCTCCCAGGTCCTGACCCATGAAAGTACCACCATGTCGAAGAAATTCAGACCCAAGATCCAAATGGCGATGGTGCAACCAAAGGTCGCTCCAAGACCTAAGGTCACCTCACCACAGTTGTCCAACTTGTCCAGGTCCATGTTTTTGATTTGACCCGTTTCTCGCTCAACAATGCGCCGGGTGGTTTGGGCATCACACCTCATTGAACCCAGGGTGGCAGTAGCCATGGCACCAAGGATACGATGTGATGTGGAAGCAGCCTCCCCTTTGGAAGAACTCCCTCCAAACGTCTACTGAGAAAGACAACAGTCTGATTCCTCTCGACACTGTGCTGGTACATGCTGCTACAAATCCATCATTTTATGGTGGTTAATGCTGCATATGCTGCAAGATGGTTGTCTCAAAGCTGGTCAGCAATGAGCTGAAGCAAGGCACGGCAAATGGCGAGGAGTGAGAATGGAGGAAAGGAATGCCAAACGAACAATGTGTCAACAGTTGTTTCACTCTTCTGCAAGTCTTGCCAATTCACAAGTCAATTTTCCACTGCGTTCGGTGCGATCCATTGCCTTCATGCTACTTCGCCAGAGTCTGACTTCAAAAAACAGGTCAATGCGTCTTGGCTCTGAATTTTTGTACCGTCCTGCCCCCCCCCCAAGAAAGCGTCCAAAAAGCACCTTTTGACAGTGGATTCTGCAGCACATTCAATGTTTTCTGTGCCTTCTAATCCTAAGACCTCACAGCGCTTTTCGCTGAGTGTAAAGTGTCAAGGATCTCTTACACCGTGAAACTGGCAAGTTGTCTAAGTTCAAGTCGTTGCCTGCATCCGCATGGCAAAGTGATCATGGTAATGTCCCATGCATACTTCGACAATGAACTATCATCAGAGTTGAACCATCGTGCTGCCGAGAGACTCTGCCACACTGGCAAACAAACAAATGATGATATCAAATGATCAGGTCCAAAGAACCGATAACCTTCCAACGTGGTTTCAGTTTGCACTCACCTATGCCCTGGACATTTTGAATCTGTGTGCAGTTTCTTCTTGCACGTTAGTCAAGTGTGAGGCTGCAGTGTCAGGAGGCCTGATTTCCCCAACAGAAATAAGTTTGGTTCCGAACCTGCTGACTTTGGACCTATGCAATTCATTGCAGTTGAACAAATTTGCAATTATTGGGTCCGGAATTCAATTATTCCAACATTCCTGTCTTCGACAACCCCGTGTTGAGCCCCCTTGGGTCTTCTGTGCCTGCCACATGCCACAACGAACTTCATCCAACTTCAGGTGGCTTGACTTCCTCAACTTCAGGTCCTCTACGAAACTCTGCGAAGTAATGCGACACATTGCACATCTTTGATGTCATATGTCAGTTATATATCTTTGCACTATTCGGATCATATCGGATCTATGTATTGTGATTTCTGTGGTTCCATTGTCCTGGCGCTTCAGGCTTTGAGGGTTCAAGTTCACCTTGCCATGTCTGCAACAATTTGATGCATCTCACTGAGTCAACCCAAGACACTTGTAGCATTTGGGCTCTGCATGGCTCAACTTGCCTGGAACCTCCGCAATTTCCTTGGACTGGGGTCTTGGGTGTTCAACCTCAAGCGCCAAACACATACGTAGGACACAGGGTAAACGGCTGCGAACTCCGCTCAGTGGGACTCGCTATAACTATAACTCACTTGTGAAATGATTAAAAAATGTCTCAGCTTTCCTCAGCTCAGCGCACCATCCAAAGCATCCTTCACCCATTCTCCTTTGAATGCAGATTGGTCTCTATAGACCTCAGAGCAACGTCACCTTTTGCGCCACCAAAACATGCTAAGACTATCTAAACCTGGCATCAGACTTTTTCATGCTCGACTCCAAGGAGCAGGCATACATCCCACGGCCATGCTTCTTGCCGTTCTGCAGGTGCAAACAGAATCCACAGCTTCGCAAATGCCAATTCTCAGCTTCCAATCTGCCTCCACGAAGCCGGCCTGCCATGGCGCAAGAGGATATCAACTTCTACAAACAAAGAACTCAAATCTTGCCCTGCAGTGAAACATAGTGAAACTGTCAGCACTGAGCAGCCCACGTAGCTGTCACCAGAAGGGAGCATCGTAAGTGCAACGCCATCATGCTGTCTCAGATTGCCATAAACTTAACGAAGTCGCAACTGGGTAGCTAATCCTTTCTCCCCAATGATGAACACGCCCCAGAAACCATGATTTAGAAACCATGGTTCAGTAGGGGATTTATACCCACAGTGTTTATACACATACTTGGGACCGTTTATGGGGTGATTAGTATGAACGGGGATGGGATTTGGCAAAGACTTATCACATGCTGCAGGTCCATGAGGCGCTCACTGGGAGGCTGCGACGGACACCTGGGCTGATGAGAGAGTGGCCTTGCTGATGCCCTTGTGCCAGGCACCTTTCTGCCTTGCTCAGTCCTGGACGCCCTCCTCCCGAAGAATCGAGAAGACCTAAGGTGAAAGATGGCAAGAGATAAAGGCAGGAATTGCTTTTGAGATCTTTTATGATCTTTTCAATATCCTGGCGTCAGTAGGTGGAGGCACTTGAAAATGCCCCAAGGTTTTCAAGCACTGCTCAGTTGTGGACCCTTGTGCTGGAGGCTGGATCTACGGAAGTTTCCTCCAACCTCCAGGAGTTTGATAGCTGAATGACCACCATGAAGGCTCTTGACTGCACGGCTGAGGGCCCTGACCAACTTTTCCGTTTGCCTTCGCACCATGATCCTGCATGCTTCGGCTGAGTCCCTTTCAAATCTTGACTGTTCTCTTGCAAACAACACCAGTCCTGCAATGTACTTGTCGCCGACCTGCATACAGCCCTCGCCGTGCTCGATGCCCCTGGGCAGCCAAGAGCAGCTAGCACAAGCACAGGCAATTTTTGCTTGAGCATGTTGCGGAGCAACATGAATGTTGCTGAACTGCTGCATGGAGACTGGCCACCATCTTGCCATGGCAAACCCCAACTTCTATTTATCAACTAACTCCACTTGTTCCATCTTGTTCCCATAATCATCTCCTTTGTCTTCTGAGTTATCACCAGCACGGAGTGTCATGGACAGTGCTTGCTACTTCAGCTGGGAGAAGACATTAGAGACACATGCCAAAGGGAACCGAAAGGTACGCACCTGACTGTACAAACTTCACAGGCAAGAAAAGGAAAGCGTGCATACACTGCTTACACGGCATCTTGAAGCCTCTGCGTCCTAATTTGTTTTTCGAGTCCAGCATGCAGAAACATATTGTTCCGGCGATGCATGCAGGATGTTGTTATGCAATTCTGCTATCTTGCTTGGTGCCGTCGTGGTGCCGCTGCTCCAAATTCGGACCCCATTGTTGTTTTGCGCTTTGAGATGTTTTGAGGGTTTCGCTAAGCGTTTGTGCCCAATTGCACAGTTGCCATTGATTCTCCCTTGATTCTCCCATTTCATACTCAATTGTGCCGCGGTTGCTGCACATTGGCATCCATCTGTCTCTTCTTTGACTGAGCTGTGAACAACCCAAAACGTGCATACATTTGTGCTTGCAGGCGTGAGTAATGTTTGGCGTGTTGCAAGCTTCTGTTAAGGATGCAGCCACCTTCTTCTGCTGTACATTTTTTGTGCAGGACATGACAAGAGCTTCTTAGACATAGTCCAAAATTCCTTGGCAGAAAGTACTTAAGGCGCCTCTGCATCTGGCCACAATAGACCTGGCACCCCAGAGTCCATAGAGTCCATGCACTGACCCAGAAGAGGACTTCAGGAAATATAAGCTCCGCACTTGACCGGGGATGGCTTTCTCACCAACCTGTCTCAACTTCGGATGAACCAATCGGCACTGGGAAACCCTTTGCAATGCCACGTGATCTTTGTATTCTGCACAGTGGTGGGCGCCTCCCCATCTGCTTCAAAGCGCGCAGCTACCCTCAAGCTGGCCTGTAGAATGACAAGTTTCATCCGTCAGCACTCTCTGCGCAGAGGAAATGGCCCGGGCTGGCACGCGACAGTGTGAAGTTTCCACCCAACTGTGTGTGCGGCTGAAGTGAAGATTCCGTAGCCTGGGCAAAAGGAGAAATTCAATGAACTTCAGACGTGCTCCACGCGAAAATGGGCAGGAATGCGAATAGAACGTGAAGATAAAATCAAAGGCAAAACGTTTCACCAATAAAGGCAGCTTGACTGAGAAGCACTCCTCTGCAATCAGAGCTTTCAAATTCCCCTTGGTATTCGTCCTGCATCTGACAGGCTGCAGGACTGGAGCACGCCAAGCTTCACTATACAAAGCCATTGTTCGAGCATGGACATAGACAGGCAGGGTCCATGACGCCATCTGCTTGGGGGAGCTTGACCTTATGACTCATCATTGATCATCATTGATCACGATCAGCATTGTGACTGTCTTCTTCCAAATGTGCCATGGTCCGATGATGTGGTATGGTCATCCATCCCACAATGGGAATCCTGACAATGGGATATTGACATAGATCCTTATCACTGGATTGATGACCATCCCGTTCTCTGACAAAATAACCATGACTTGTCCAGACCATCTTTTGGCTTAGCACTGCACGCATCCGCATCCTGACACGTCCATGTCTCGATGTTCGAAAAATGGACTTTCTTTCCATCTGCTGTCAGCAGGATGTTGGCAAAAGTTTGAGATGTCTATTTGAAGAGGACCAAGAGTCATCCATCGAGCTGCGGGTCAACCCTGAGCTATTGTCCCTGCAGCTCCAAACCCTTCTTCCCAAGGTGGCCTTGAATCTCCCCATGGGCAAAGTCACCGACCTTGCGCTCATCGCTGAATGGTTGGCTCTTTACCCATCTGTTGCATCCGTTTCATGCGTGGCATCTCAGGCATGACAGGCATCTTAGGTGTCTGACATAAACAAAGGACCTCATGCCACGCGAGGAAAATATCGCAGAATGCCACAGGCATGTGCAATGCTCGGTAATACCAAGACACTCAGTCAAGCCCGCGCTGCTGGAAAAGCACAACACGCCCCGACCTCAAAATCCGAGATTGCGCTGTGGATATGTCTGGATACATCTGAATATGAATAGAAAAATGAAAAAGATCTCAAAAGCAGGATCCTGAGAGCCCAAAAACAGTTTTCCTTTAAGACAACCATAAGATCAGTCCGGGGCTGAACTTGCAGCTGAACTTGCGATTTCAAAGCAGTTCTATACTCCACCTATAAAGGTCATTGAAGGCCCCCACCATGCATTGCCCCCTTGGACCAGTCACCATGGTAGAAGCTGCCTCCAGGCCTGAAGAATAGCTCAAGAATGGGCAACACCTGCTCCCTCTACATGTTTGCAATGTCTTTCTATCTATCTATCTATCTATCTATCTATCTATCTATCTATCTATCTATCTATCTATCTATCTATCCAGTCCATCCATCCATCCGTCCATCCATCGATCTATCTATCTATCTATCTATCTGTCTGTCTGTCTGTCTGTCTGTCTATCTATCCAGTCCATCCAGTCCATCTATCCATCCATCCATCCATCCATCCATCCATCCATCCATCCATCCATCCATCCATCCATCCATCCATCCATCCATCTATCCAGTCCATCCATCCATCCATCCATCCAGTCCATCCATCCATCATCCATCCATCCATCTATCTATCTACCTAACTGCCTATCTACCTATCTACCTACCGACCTACCTACCTATCTAGTTTAGATCCAACTTTCCCATGTTCTCTTGATCTCACCATCCGGGGATGAGGAGCTGGCCATTCAAATCTGCCTCTGCCATCATAAAGACCAAACCTCGCCGTGGTCGATGCGGATGTACTGATCTCAATGTCTGGCCTTGCGTCTTGCCTGAATTCGCCCTCGTAGTGAGCGTTGTCGGAAAATTCAAGCAAGCCTCAAGGCAAACAGCATGCCTCTCTGCATCGCTCTGCAGATGGTGCTGGAGTGGTTTCTTGCACAAGCTCGTGTTGCTCCTGTGGCAGTTCGGGAAGGCAGTGGCAACTAGTGTGACTGCCTTCTCGAAGCGTCACAGGCTTTTTGTGCCGAAGGAAGTCGGGTGCGAAAGAGCTCCCATATTCCGTCTGGAACTACCGCGAAAGCCTCCTCACCTACGTATTTCTACATCGGCATGCGCTCAATCGCTGCCTCAGGAGTTCCACGCTTTGTTAGGAAAGGGATGCGATCGTTCAAATGCTCTGCAAAACCTGAGGCCCAGTCATGCCAGCCAGGTATCTGTATAGGCGCTTCAGAGACATGCGCTATCAAATAGCACCCTTCACAGCCAGCCTGGTGCAATGAAAGGTTCGCATGCGAACATAAGAATCAAAGTCAGACAACTGTGGGGATAGTACAACTCATACGATGGAATTTGAAAACTGAGACATTCGTGGAAATGTGCGATTCAGCCAGGCCTCTTGGTTCAAAGGGCAAACTTCCCAGGCAACACATCGCTGGTCCCCCAAACACTTTTGGCGGCAATCTTCAGGTCCAGAAGGTGAGGTGCTAAGAATGTGGTCACCTTGCGCATCAACTTGGGACGGTACTGTGTACTTCAGCACAAATGATTGGATAGTCATGGGCCCACCAGTGGTAAATGAGTTTCGGCTTGAGGATCCGACGAATCGCGGTATAAGGAAAGCCCTTGTTGAGAGCATCACCAGGCCTCCCAACCAACATGAATCTCCTGCTTTCACGTCATGCTCCAGGGCATCGCTAGGCTTCTCACCCGATAGTCGCAGAGATAGGCGGCTCAACCTCGGATTTGGCGGATGTGGCACCAAGACCCAAGATGACCCAAGCCATTTGGCCATGACACAGAGTCAAGCCGAGCCACAACGGAGATTCTACCGAGTCCGAAAATGTCCTGGAGCAGAATGTCCGGCCGACTATGGAAGTCATCACTGTCTGAGCATTATTGGTAGCTCAAAAAATGCAAATCTATTTTGCCACGTCTTTTCCACTCTTTCAGTATTTCACAATAGATAGTTCATACAACTTGTCTATCTGTATGGCCAGTGGAGTCTTGGAGGTTTCTCTCTGTTTCAACAAATACATGTGAAAATGCCGTGCATAGATAGAGAAGTTATCTGAAAGTAAACACAACTTTGATGAATACTCTAGTCATGTCATTGTCATATGAAGTTTGGTAGATATACAAGTAAAACTTATACAAATACCCATGGTATATCTGTAGTGTCATAGAACTATAAGTGAGCTTTCAGATATAGATATAGATATAGATATAGATATAGATATATATATATGTATATGTATGTATGTACATATACAGGTGATAGAACTGATTTATATGAAACTCTTACAATTTTGGTATGGTATATTTTTGTACTTTATGAACCCAGCCATCTTCGGTCCTCCTGAAAGGGTTTGATCTGCTTCGCTTCAGACTCCGACAGTGTGGCCAGGCCATCCAAGAGCCGCAGCGCTGCCTCGTTCAACCTGTCGTTCAATGGTGGTTTTTCGGTGTCAACGAAACACCCAATCCCAAGAGAAATGCCACCGGATGAACGGAAATTGACACTTGGTTGATGTTGGTTGGATCAATTTATCTCAATTTACGTGAATTTGGCAAAAAGTGGGTCAATTTATGTCAATTTATGTCAATTTAGTCGAACCTCCAAGCATTTTGATGAGCTTTACGTGCAAAAATAGATGAAGATAGATGAAAATGAAAAATAGTTCATTGTCTCTGCATGGAGTCCAACAAGGAGCAATGCCTGGGGCAGCTGGGGAAGCTGGGGAAGGATTTCAATGGATTTCTGCCAAAGGAATTTAAAGTCTTGGAGTCTTAGCCTCTTAGATCCAGTGCAACCATGTGCAGCCAGGTGCAGCCAGGTGCAGCCAGGAGGCTCGAAATTCAGCAGCTTTGCGTTCTCGTGGATGCGAGTGTATGTTGCACTCTTCGGAATGACCCCAACACCGCGTTGAAGTGCCCAGCGGTGCAGCACCTGTGATGGAGTCCTGCCTACTGATGTCGCAATGGCCAGCACATGGGGATCTTCCAAGGGAGACATGACATGTGGCCATTCAGTTTGGACTGAGTAACCCATGAAGACCATCTGGTTGGCGTGGGCAAATGCAACCACATCATCCGTGAAAATCTGTTCCCCGGGCTTGTAGATCTTGAAGAGATTCTGGACATAGGCTGGTGGTATCCGAGCAAAGCCCAGAATGAACTGCAGCTCCTTGACGTCACAGTTGGACACCCCAAGGGCCCTTGCCCGACCTTCCTCATAGAAGCGCTCCATGATCTCCCAAAGAGCTTGAAGATGTGCAGGATCCTGTGGACATGTGTGGAGCATGTAGAGGTCGACGTAGGTTCCCAGTTGGCCCAGTTGGAATGCAAACACCTCCGCAGCATGCGCAATGTCGGTCAAACCTTTTGGAATTGACGATGCCTTGGTTGCAATGAAAATCTCTTCACGCGGAATGCCACTGTCCAAAATGGCCTTTCCAATCTCAGCTTCATTTGCATAGCCTTCAGCTGTATCCAGATGCCGGTAGCCAGCTTCCAATGCCCATCTCACTGGTTGGTACGCGTCCTTGGCCCAAAGCCTCCAGGTGCCAAAGCCAATGGCTGGCATCCGCGCCCCGGTGCGCAGGGTGAACGTGGCTTGTCCCAGTGATGTTCGCCCATCAGAAGGCCAGGGCCATCGTGGTCTCGACCTGGCACGTTTACAACGTGCACTTTGCAACTGGCGAAGGCCGAAGAAAAGCTATGAAATCATATGAAATCTATATGCAATATCTATCAACATCTACAGTATTTAATAGACATCCAAACATCAAGTCCATGAGTATCGTGGTCTCCGAGGTCTGTCTAGACTATTTGGGAAAGTGAAACTGCGACGTAACACAACTAGGCACTTGCACTTCCGCAGAGTGGCGGAACCATCGGGACTGATAGGATGACGGGCGGTTCAATCTCCAAATATGGCCTGCAAGAAGGTCATGAGTCATGTAGGTACAGCAGGTAAGACAATCATACCAGGTCATGCTTATAGCTCACCACACACACCCAAACTCTTTGCCACTATGCTTGAGGAGCGTCATATCGCTTCAAGTCAGTCAAGAGTGAAGTTTGTCCAAAATCAAGGAACGCCCCAAACTGGCAGTGTTTGTGACGATGTGTTACTACTAATTACCATATTTTCAGACCAACCCAGATGATAGCTGGAAAGAGGTGGCCTGAGATTGTTCATGAGCTGCCGAGCTGTTTGAGTGATGTCCTGTGCGTTGCTGGTGTTGCAGGATCCATTGCTTGATCTAAGCTTTGCAAACTTTCCCCTCATCCAATTCGGGAAGCAAACTATCAGAAGCGAAAGCCTCATCTATGCAAGAGATCTCAACATGTCTTCCAAACCCAGAATATACCCTGTCTTCAATCAATATGTTGATCGACGGAGATGATTTTGTCCCTTCCCAGTGTACGTTAGAAACTAGCACCTCAGCTCAACCAGAACATCAACCTGCAAACAAGCCACGGCTAATTGAGCCACAATGGGCATTTGCATCAGCCGGTCCTCAGATTTGGCTCATCCAATGCAATAGCCCCTGGGGCAAGGCCAACCCGCCAACCCTTGCCGCCAAGGGGCTATCGCATTCAGCAGAGCCAGGATGCTATCCCTTGCTGACAGCAAGGCCGAAAAACCGGAGCGGCTCGCCTCATGAGCTGCCACGAGCGCCCTCAAATTGTTCAGGACGTACCGCCAAGTAAAGACGGTTGACAGGAATCCAGCACCACCGTGCTCTGGTTGGGCTGGACAGCCCTTGGTACATCCACCACTGTAGGTAAGTATACAAGCTTCAGAATGCAAACATCTCTTGCCTTGATCATTATCTTAGATGTTTAAAGCAAGCAAATGCACACAACAACCAACAACCTCGTGGCACTCTCCTGTCACCTTGCTCCTTGCCTGGTACATACACTAAGCATATTTTAAATCTCCTTAAGTCCTGCCAACTCCAAAAGCTCTGCTACCAAAGCACCTCCTGCCGATCGTCCACTCCGAAATCACAAAGTCGCAGAGCGGGCAGCTCCGCTGCCCAAAGCGCAGCCTTCACAGCCGAAACTTTGCAAAGTATGGTGCTGTCAGTTGGTCTGAAGGTCAAGTGATCCATGTCTCAAATCCTCATGAAGGTCGTTTGTCTCACTGACATGCTGCTGGACCTGCGCAAAGGGCACAGGGAGGGCCATCGTTGCACCATCAGCTGGTGCCAGCGCCAAGCCAAGAGCCATGCCTCAACAAGCCACTAGTCAGCGACCGAGAGTAAACCTGGAGCTGGGATCTTATGGCTTCCTGCTGCGGATAGAAACGGGACTGAAGCTGAAACTTAGTTGGAAAATCCCTGGTCCGCACATGTTTGCACCTCTGGCATAGAACTTTGCCATGTGCTGCGCAGGCTGGGGCCACACAGGCCGCAAAATGCCAAGGTTGCAGAGGGTACTGGAGTTTCATTGACACTTCCGCTCAAAAAATTGCCCAAATAATGTATACAGTGGGTGATTGTGCAATAAACAATGTGATATTTCACGAGCTGGTCAACACCAAACAACAAAAAACACACTTAAAAAACTCTTTTGCATTGACAGCAAACCACCAAAAAAAAAGCCTGTCTAGGATCTTGCTGCGAACAACGTGGACAAGAAGATGCCTAGTATTGACCATCTGAAAGTCAGCCAGAGAAAGGCTTTCAGAAAGCTTTGGCTTTGTCATTGCTCCTCTGAGACTCTGTGCACTCCCATCTTGTCGTTCAAAAATTTGATGCAAGGACCCACAGAGTTGTTTGGGCCAGGACCAATGAGCGGCGCTGTGTACTTCGTACACAAACGGTGGGATGCTAGGGTGCGAGAAATGTGCTGCAAATGCAACATTGTGATGATTCACTAGCATTGCATTGTGTCTGGATTTGTCCAAAATAGTTTTTGGTAGCTTGTTCCAAAATCTTTTTGACATCAGCAAACTTGGCAATCCTTGGAAACAGAACACCTTTTTCCGAGGCATCTGCAGTTCCTAAATCTGCGAGAGGATGTCTGTTGCTGCTCAAATTCAAGCAGGCAACGAAGTCAACGACGAAAGCTGGCGCCTCTGTCGTCATAAAAAGTCCGCTGGACCCACTGGAGGTGCAGCGAACATTCTGCCCGCAAGGATGCTTACCTTGGCTGCGATGCTGAGGATGTGATGCATTTGGCATCCCCACAATGTGCTGCCCAAGTGCCGGAAGAAGTGGTAGCATGGATCCCTCACCTGGTGGTGAAGGGAAGTCCGTCCTGGTATTTGCACCTGACAGGCCAAGGCATGGCGCCGGAGAGAACGGGGGGATGTTGATTCAGAAAGACTAGGGGAATTATCAGTAGGTTGTCTTGACTCCAATTAGTTCACAAGTTGATTCGGAATTCTTTCACAGTTTTTCGCCCATGTGTGTTAATTTCAATTCCCTTCACGCAATTGTCGACCTCAAGGCCTGCATACTGGCATACTTCTCCTAGCCCCCTCTGCATTGGATGACAAGCGGCTCTGGACCGACTCCACTTCCTCAATATCGATTTGCCCCTTCTCATTTAGGGTGTCTTGTGGTCCTGCACTGCACCAAGGACTCTCCCCCTCTTGGCACACAGGACTGGATACTTGGATTTCTGCAAGTCAATCGCTGGCCTCTGTCTGTCAAAGGATCCAAGTACCTCGCGAGTCTTTCACATTTCTCTTCGAAACTCTGACGATTTCAAATGAATGTTACATGAGTTACATATCCCATCCCCCAACAAAAAAAGAATCTGGAAACCCGTGGTTTAGCGTTCCATTGAGGTTTGGCTATTAATTATCCTTCCTTGAATCCTCAAATCATCAATTCACTGATCATCACGGTTGCTCCCAACAGCCCAAATACAACGATGAAAAAATGGCTAAATAAAGGGGTAACATTCGCCACTTCCCCTGAGCACTAAGGCCGGCTAAGGCCATGGCTGGCGTGCTTCCTCCGATCTCTCAGCCGCATCTGCCAGGGGTCGGCCGTCTAAATTCTCCTTGGAAAACCGAAGCTGCTCAAAATTCATAGGAAAAACAGAAACGAGTTTTAACCAGCCCAAGTAAAGACTAGGGTTAAAGTTTAGTCACCTATACAAAAGAATAGGGATATGAGCCTGGGGAAATCTAGCAGATATACAAACAAGACAGTGGCAACCGGAATGAGAATATGTATGTATATGTATGTATGTCTGCCTCTCTGGCAGCCTTCTGTCCGTTCGTCTGTCTGTCTGCATGGATGTCTGTGTGGATGTGTGCAATGTAATGTGATCTCATGTGATGTCATGTCGTGTCAGGTCATGTATATACTGTCATGCAATGAAGAGTCTGTAATGGATGGATGGATGGATGGATGGATGGATGCAATCCAATCCAATCCAATCCAATCCAATCCAATCCAATGCAATGCAATGCAATGCAATGTACCGCAACGCAACGCAACGCCACACAACGCAACGCAACGCATCGCAATGCAATGTAGTGCATATACACAAAATGGATCAAAATGGGATACACAATGTAACCCACAATCTGATATGATATATGATATGATGGGCTTGTCTCAAAACCCCAAAGTTGGTAGGAAATTAAATAGGAAAAACGCCCATCAACCATTGGATTTTAGGGGCATGTAACGATATGTAGCGTGTCACGGGGACGGCCCTCGAAGTGGACGTGCCTACATTCAGTGCAAGAGTCCCCGTTCGATGCTGATGCTAAAGCACGCTCCGCTTCCATCAGGTCCTGATACGCCTGGAGCGAGACTGAGATTTTCTGGAAGATTTTGTCCAACCAATTTACTGGCAATTTACTGCTGCTTTTTGGAAGACTTCTGAAACTCAGCAGGTGCCTTTGTGCTGACCTTGGCCATTCTTCCTCCAAAGCAGCAGGTCATAGCGCTTTCCTGTGCTCTGCATCAACTCTGATGCTTTTAAGCCACAAGGCGCAGTTCAAGAACAGCAACCACTAGCTTCGCAGCGGCCCCGGCCGCACCTTGACGCCACCAAAGAACCTTGTCGGGAGAGTAGCTTTCATCGAAAATAAACCCGGAGACTACCACGGGTTAAAGGTATATTCTGCAATCTCTGCTGGACAAAAAACACTGGGGTTGCGAAAATCTATGTCTCAAGTTGCAGCTAGATCACTCATTCTGGAGCTCTACAGATGCCTGTCCAAGACTGGACAACAGGCTGTGAAGCCCGTTGCCTTAGTCACGAAGGGCGATGCAGGGCCACCGATGTCTGTCAACAACTCCAATCAAACTGTCGTGAAGCGCCGAAAATGCAGGAAAGCGACATTTCGCGGCATGGCGCAAATGCATGTGCATCGAAGCTGCAGTAAATCTTTGTTCAGTAACTCTCGGGGTCTGGTACAAACCGTACTCTCAATTCAATGGGTCATCTTGTTCTGCCTTGCTTGAGATATGGAATGCTTGTAATCTTCGATAGTGTGCCGCGACAGAATTGCATGTTCTGCATCTTGGAAGTGGCATCACATGCTAAAAACGTCTCTGTTGAGCATTCCATGACTCTACATTCTGTTCTTCCATTGATGCCTTTCCAGCTTTGAGATAAATATGTCAAAGGTCGGGCAATTCGAAGTTGAAGCTTGCTGAAGACAGGGCAAGTTGCCATGGTTGTGGCCGAGCTCTGAGGGGGCAACCATGGCCATGAAACAGATTCTCTTCGAAATAGCCCTGGCAGTTGATATCATGAAGCGATGTGAAGCGAAGAATCGCTGCTGAAAAAGGCCATGCCAGTTCCCAACCTTGTAGCTGCAGGCTCCCGTCTCATCATTCCAGTTTAGCATACCAACCTAGGGCCAGAAATCCACAATGTAAAGCAACAGATTGAAGCAATCGAGATGGTGCGCAATGACAACTGTTCTCGTTGGAGCCTTGAGACCCCCACTCCATGCAGGGCCTCATCTTTGAAGTGACCCACCTCAGACGTGCTGTTTTTGACGAATGGTTTCAGCTAATAAACAAATGAGGATCCCACATAGCAGCGCCCATCCGGCCACTTCAAAACACCATAGTGGTGGATCCTCAGACCCGGTGGCGCAGCAGTTGAAAATGTTTAATATAAAGGTTCCAAGCCCCACACTGGTTATGCAGTAAGCGACCAGCATAGGTGCCTCAAGCAGCGGAGAAGCGGGCGCTTTGCTCGGAAGAGTTGCACTCGAAGCCAAGCTCTCGACACCCTTGCGCCCAGGTCTTTGTGCCTTCCCCTCGAGCCTGCAGAGTGCGTCTGAAAAATCGGAGAAACCACAATTTTGATGTGGAAATGATGATAGACCAGTCGGTTCACAGGTACCATATTTTCAGACAAATCCATCTAATTATTGCCAATTGAACTTCCATGAGGGCTGCACACCACGGCTTTCAAAAACGCCGCTGATGCTGGTTCCATCCTGGCAAAGCAACAGCCGTGCAATGGCAAAGCGGGTGCAACAAAAACCTCCTAACCTGGTAAACCCAATAATGATGTGGCACACACCCAGTGATAACTCCCCTTGGGGGATGGTTTATACAGATTTTTTGTCATCCATTCTGAATCAGTAACTGTTGAGACATTTTATGTCTTGACATCAGAGCCAAGCTGAGGCGAAGACTGGAAACCGATGAGTGCCAGGACTGCAGCGCAGCTGGTGGTTTCAAGCCATCCCACCCCCCAAAAAAAAAGTCGATCAATTTGGGAACATCGTCCAAAAGGTGGGATCTTAACTTAAGGAGGAGAAGGAAAAAGAAACTTGGAAATAGGTTGAAAGGACCAGCCAGCTAGTGCATATTCACTAGAACAGTTCCATCATGTTCCACTCGCAGGCTGCAATTCATGGATGTCTCTGTCCCGGTCTTGAGGCTATGGCCCCACCACCGCAGATTTGTGCCACAGTCCCTCGAACTCGGTTGAATCTGCGAAGTGGAAGGTGCCATGACCTGATCAACACATGCCATGCCAACAACCTCGACAGAAACGATTTTCAAGCTTTATAAGCTTTGTTCAACCCATGTGTCCTTGAGATACCTTGAGATACCTTGAGATCTTTGATAACGGCCCCATCATTCAACTTGGCTTCCTGAGCTTCCTGAGCTCTGAGCCTTCAAATTCACCCTCTTTGAAGGCGCCTTCCTGGCAACAAGAGCATCTCAGCAATGTCGAGCCAATCCATGGAGAACTTGCCGGGCATGCGAACCAGGATCCGTCTGGCAGGGTCTTCTTACCTTGCCCTGACGGTTC
The DNA here is from genome assembly GCA_003297045.1 of Symbiodinium sp. clade C Y103. NCBI lineage: Eukaryota > Dinophyceae > Suessiales > Symbiodiniaceae > Cladocopium > Cladocopium sp. clade C. Next base: position 156,587 of record BGPT01001013.1, read on the forward strand.
AACGACGGTGGCCGACGGTCGACTGAGTGTGAACAATTTGGGAGGACAAATTAGACGATAATACAACGAATCAGCTGAAGAAAATAGGTTGACAAGCAGGGTCCGTGATCGAAGGAGCCTTCCACACGGCCGCTGATGAACCTGGGTCGTCAGAGTTGTCAGAATCATCGTGGCAAAAAACCACATTGGACCCTTCATTGGACCCTTGAGCAGCTGGCTGTCCCTGGTAAGATGCACCATCAGGCCAAGTCAGGCCTCTGGAGAATCACAGTGGTCAACCCGGCTGCCGCGCTCTCACCACTGAGCAGGATGGAGTAAGGCTGCCACGACCGGTCCCGTTCCGCACTCCATCCATCCATTCTCCCACCTGGGCTCAATCTCCCCTTTCGAAACTTTCCTCCACTGTCACACTGACTCACCGGCATAGACAACTCCATCGGGCCATGTCATTTGTCCGTCACCACACCTTGGTCAAGCCATTACGCGCAACATTTCTACAAGGCTGCTTGACGGATTTCCCAAGCACCCCCACATGCTCCCGTGGACCCAATGGCCAATGTAAGTCCAACCTGGTCGCGCTTCTTCCATTCCATATTCAAAACAGAAGGTCACCAAACACACCAGGAGTCATCATTGCATCAACAGGATTCTATGGGACTCAGAATGCTTGAAGAACGCTAAATGCATGGGGTTGCATGGAGGCCACCACCGTATGGAAAAAAAACATCGAAAAAAATGTCCGATGCACACAGCTCCAGTCAGATGGGCAGAATGCAAAATCCCAAAAAGCTGCCAATGATTTCAAATCCTGTCTCTCAGAGTGGATCCGTAAAGACCTCTGAGAGTTATCTCGGGATGGTCAAGTGACGGCCCTGCAGCCCTGCAGCCCTGCGGCCTTCCTCGGCATTTTCGAAGCTTCCATCTCCTTCCTGCTCTCCGTGAACAAAATCACCAGTGTAACCTGAGCTCGGGCGGGTCGCTCAGTAAGTCTCCAGGTCTTGGCAACGCTGCCAGGGGGCGGTCTCCATTGGCCCAAGATCTGGTTCCACGTCCATGAAACACGCCCTTGCAGAACCTTGGGCCCAAAGTCATCAGAAGCCCCTGCGCCCCTGCACACTGCACTTGAGATCATGTCCACCCCTGATTTAGAATAAACCTGGTTGATTAATTCCCTCAGATAGTGATGAGTTGCTGCTAAAATGGTACGCCCCCAAACTAAGCAGCCCGGAAAGTTTTTTATTCCAGGGTCGGCATTGTCAAATGTCTGCAGTTCTGATCCAGTTCGCTAGGGCCCATGGCTGTCCAGTGTACTTGTCTCCAGATGGCCAAGTCCTTCGAGCCAACTCACACCCCAATGATGCCAAAATAGCTGGAAACACTCCAGCCGTCTTCGTTTGAAACTTTCCGAGGCCGCAACATCTCCCCGTTGCCCCACATCATGTCTCGCACCTTTGCAAAGGAAACCTATTTGCTAATGACTAACACGCCGGACTAACTGAGAGGCTTACCCATTCCCCTGAGTACGTTCTTCCGTTCGCCCATTTCCTGGGTGTTCCAATGACGTTTGCATGGCAAGGACTCATTCAAAAAAGAAGTTTCGCACAAACGTGGGGTGTGATTGAGGTTCACACTTTTCACCCTGACCCCAGGCATAACCGTCACGGAATTCTCCGGCATATTCAGTGCCATCCTTGGAATAGATTCAGCAACTCATGATACTCATGAAGAGCTCCAGATCATGAGCTTTTGGACCAAGGTGATCACAATCCAGACATAGAGTCCATCGCCATGCATTCGACCATCTGACCATGTTCCACCTTGGAGGGCCACAGGTTGGCTTCCGAAGATTGTTCTCAGTGGCACCTGAATCTAAGTTGTGCAATTTCACTTTGGGCTATGGCTGTAGGTATTGTGGTTCGCAAAGACCTGGCACATCTGAACTTTTGCCAAAGTTTTTAACACTAGGTGCAACTATAGACGTGCAAATCATCTTACAACATGCCGCCTTCAGTTCATGGCTACCACGGCCCACTTTCTCCGAAGTGCCTTTGGCGGGAGGCGGAGCACCTGTCAAGAGAAGGAAATCTACAAATCACTTCTTTTCCTGTCCTGGCTCTTGTGCTCCTGATTCTTTCTACATGTTCACCCTGGGTTCAAGGGTTCCCTCCCTCTCTCCTTCTATCTCTGCTCCCCCCTTTGGACGACTGCTCTGCTGACTTCTGGCTTTTTAAAGCCTCACTCCTTTCCATGTTGTCAATGTCCACACCAGCTTTCGGTTTCGACGACTGATCTATTGTGCATTGCAAATTTCTTGCAAACGCACACTGAGCGGCGCTCATTTTCAAGTGCCAGCTCCAAAGGCTGCAAATGGCAGCTATGTACATTTCAGAGTTAGCCATTAGTCGCTTGCTTTGCCGATTCGAGATTCTAATGTTGCAGCAGAATCCTCCTGAAGCGTCTGGGTATCAGTCCAAACTCGTATGTATATTTACTGATCCCATATGTATTGAAGTAAACTTTATTTACATACTTCTTTGCATAATTTACATGTATCTATTTGACTTTATTTCTTTATATAGTCAATTATTCATGTGATTCGCTTCTTTATTGATTTATTGTATCAGTACAATTTACAGTAGTTATCTATCTATATATGCAATTATATACCTATTCATGCGCAAGTATAGTCCGCAAAAATCATGGTTAAATCGTACAAACCAGCCATTGCTGGGTCGCCACCCCAGCCGGCTCCTCGTCCAGGGCCGTCACCGTCCCCCCCGAGAGAAGGGTCTTCAGCCGCTCCAGGATCCGAAGCGCCTGGAACCAGGCTTTGGACTTTGGGATTTGACCATCCAATCAGGTGATTTCAACGGATTGGGTGAAAAGGAAAATCCAGCGGTTGAGAAAATGATGTTCCCCGTGAACCATGGCCGCAAATCGGAACGTCCGCTAGTTTGGAGAAAGTGTCACATCAAGCGGAACGGGGAAGGCTGCAGATATCAGAACTTTGGTGTAGCTGCAGAAGTGTGTAGAAAGGTGCAGGTGTGTGACCACTGCAGATGACCCATGAGATGGCAATGAGCCTCAGCCTTCTCAAGCATTTGCGTAGGAATAGACTTCCCTTCTTTGGATTCTTTGGCAGGCCTGGCAGGGATTACAACATGTTACAACTTTGAACGTCAGGGAAGCCTCAAACATCGATTCAGCCTCGGAGGACCCCGGTACTGCCGGCATCGACCAAATCGATCGTATGCAGTCGGCACCTGAGCAAACACAAGCGAATTCACTGGACTGCATTGAGCCATGTTTGCCATTTTTCTGGTTTCCAAGTGGAACAAATGGAGGCAGCAAAGCGATTTAGGTTCCTAATTGACAAGGCACTGAGTGTAGCAAAACGCTCCTGCAGAACTGTTTGCACAGCAGGGGGGTGGGATTGTCTCCAAACACAGCAGTAGATGCAAATGCCAATCCTTCCCATCCCCTCTGACTATTTGGCTCCTGAGAATTGGGACCATAAAGAAGAAGAAAGGGAAAGACAAGATCCCGTTCACAATTTGCACTGCGAAGAATGCCTGCAGTGCCAGATACAACATGACACGGCACAAATGACCATACATAGCAGTCACAAAATGCCGCATCCATAGCGCACTTGCTAAGCAGCTACATATCACCAAGTTGCATGCTTTGTGGGCCAATCTTGCAGTTGCCAGTTTCGGAGGTACAAGACGTACACAAATGTGCCAGCACATATTGCGAAGGAGAAAAGGTCGTACCAAAGCAACCGAACTCAGCTGACAGGAAAGTCAAAGCGCTCACTAAGTATATATAATCATCGATGATTGCTGGACGGTCAATGACAACCAAACGCCATAAAGATTGCAAAGCAAAAGAAACGAATGGTTTCGAGAATGCTTGAGAGGTCTGATTCATGAAAAGATTGTGATACGTCACCTTGAATGTTTCAATTTGTTTGTGTCGCTTCAGACCATGTTTCAGTTTCACAATTTCGGCATGTCTTTAGAGGTGTTCAAGACCTTTGAAGCGTTTTAGGCAAGCAGCGGATGTATCCTCCTCTCGATCTTGACGACCCTGTCTCAATGTGATCCTGTGGTCAGTGCTGCGCAGCTTCTGCTGCAATCCTTATGCCTTGGGTGAACCCCAGACGCTTCGAAAAGTGCCCAGTGCTGGCAAGTGTCCAGGTGTTGTAGTGTACCTCGCCTTCTGGAAGAACAAGGTAACAATAGAAAAGCGATCCTTACTTCATGTCCATGGCCAAAGGATACCAAAGGTACACTGGAGGTCAGGGTTGTCCTCAGCGTTTCAATTGATCTTCATTGGACCTATTGCTGAGTCAAGCTAAATCTATATGTGTGGACATGCAATCTAATCCATTCCGAAGCCATGTAGAAAACACGAATCTTGATTGCGGCATTGTTCCAGACCAAAGCAATCTGCAACACATAGCCCACCTTGGATCAGCAACAAAGCTGCAGGATGCTTGAGCTGCTTGGGTGCTACATCTCCCTTCACAAAAATACCCTCCAGGAAATTAAGATTGATATCACATTATATCGAATGATATTGGAAGCCCATCCAATTTGCAGATAAATTTGGAAATAGTTGCAAACCATCAGTGAATTTACTCCCCATTGCGGAGCCAAGGTACCAGAGCAATGGCCATTGGTGCGGAGCTTCCTATGCCCAAGTCCCGCCCTTCAGTGTTGGTGATTCAAACCACAAAAAAATTGAAAATGGTGGTATAAAACGGTGAAAAGCAATGGGATAAGCCCTTCCGCTTCAGATGACCCCAATAATCCTTGGGTTTCCGTGCTGGGCGGACCTTGACCACCAATCACTAACCTATCAATTCCCAGAAGATTTGCTCCTGGGCCGCTGTTGGCACACTTGTGCTCGGCTTCTGCGACCGCCGTCACGCAGTTCAGGTAGGTAAAGAAGCCTTGCAGAGCACATGGGCTCGAGGCAAATCAATCCTGAAAATCAACACACCAGATCAGAAGCATCTCAGCCACTTGACACACAATTTGATGCCAGAACTTTGGCACACATGACATTGCAGCATAGCACTCGTATCTCTCTCTCTCTATAAATATCTGGAACAAGGTGCTTTTTCTTCATGTTCATTCTTTATTTGTTCAATATGTCTTGTTTATTGATTTCTGCATCTCATCCATGAAGAAACATGGGCCAGGAGACCCACCAAGCTTCTCAGAACACCTTGAGTCAGGAACTGGAAGCCCTGTCAGAGGCAGTGCAGCTCACTTGCTGGCTGTCACCACACATCACTTGTTTCATCTTGAGGCCTTGAACTGCAAGATGAATGATACAAGCTGGAACTCATCCGTCTTGTCGATGAGAAGGAAAATAATCAAGAATACCTCAAGCGGCAGAGTTGCAACAGGCGCTCAACACCAGCCTAGGGCGGGCCGAAAGCACCTGTAGGAAGACAATACCAAGCCAGGCGGCACAGGGACTTACTCCATAGACAGGGAGAAGCGCAACGAGAGTAAAAAGCAACCTGGGATTTTCGGCTCAAGAATGCAGCCATCGTTCCATGCGTTTGGGATTCACTTGTATCACATGCCTTCTGCAGCAGTGTCAAAGCTTTCAGCCCAAGATTCCAAACTGGATCCTGCAAGTTTCCCCAGAATCCTGACAAATTTGCAGCTCTAAGACTAGGCACAACTCTCTAACTGCCATATCTTTTCAACGTTTCGCTTCCGGCCTCTGTCATATGGATAGATGTGATATCTGAAGAATGACAGGCAACAGGTACAGCCTTTGTATTCCTGACGCAGCACCCGAGCAAGTGTTTGATACTAAGGAACTCTTCATGCTTCAATGTGTCCTCGGGATATTCATCTGTATAGGCACCGTCAATTTTCCTTGGTTTGCTGGCATATGAGCAGACTGGAGCTGCACACCTTTCGCCCATGTCCAATGCATTACTAAAAGCAGTTTGGACACACAATTTTACACACTCGCGAAGGTCAAAGGTCAAGTTGCATTGCAAGTTCCCACATTATTTCCTGGCAGCTTGCAGCCAATGCAAGAAGCCCCATCTTCCTGCAACCGACTTTGACACCTCTAAATCCAAGGACGTTCGGCCTGCTCGATATCTGGCCATATGGCATCAATCGCAGCATCCTCCACGACGCAGTGCAAATGACAAACTCATGGATTTGGGCTGCCCTGATGAAAGAGGTTTCAAAAAAAGAACGAAGTTTCTCTCCTTCACTCGCTTTACCTTCCTCGGCATTTCGGTGTCATCAGTTGCCTCAAGTTCGGATCGCAGGTTCGGAAAGCATTGCTTCATCGATCCCCATGGCTGCACTGCAACCGGATATGTGACACCAAAGGTTGGTGCTGGTAGCAGCAAGGATAGGATTTTTTCTACTTGAAACAACACCACCGGTCTCCCATCCGTATCCAATATCCATGATTTAGACAAGAGTCGCTCTTGAGCAGCCCGGGCAGCCGCTGCACAAGGATCTTTAGCACTCGGTGCAGTTTTCTCTTCATGAATCCCTGGGACGCTGGGAGCCCCAGCTGAGTATCATGGGGCTGTCACAATGCCCAAGCCCTGACAAAAAGCCCTCACCATCAGCCTCCAGCAATTCTTTGAAGTGATCAGCCAGCTTTTCCATGCGTTGCTTCTGCTTGGCCTAGGTGCTGCCGATTGAAAGTCAGTCTATATGACCTGACTATGGCGCCAGCAACACCTTGGGTCAAACTTAGCTTTGCCCGGTTGCCAACAAGATGCAGCTTGCTCGATGACTCCTTGCACCAAAGGAATCTTCAAGGAAAAACTTATAATAGCAGTGTCCCCGACCAGGTTTCACAAGAAACTGCTGAAAAGCAGAGCGGAGCCTTCTACAGCTCCAGATGCATGAGATGCAGCCTGCTCGGCAAGTCCACCTTGGCCATTGGTGCAGGTGAGCAAACAAACTTGGTACATCTGAGAATGGCTCAAATTTGTTTCTTTATAAATCTAATCTACATAACCTGATATCCATCTATCATCTAGCTATCTATCTATCTATCTATCTATCTGTCTGTCTATCTATCTATCTATTTATCGATCTATCTCTCTCTCTCTCTCTCTGTCTCTCTCTCTCTCTCTCTCTCTGCCTGCCAAAAAGATGGATTGTCAAAATGCTAAATGACCAATCTTTTGTGGGTCCAATGGTCTGACCCATCTTGAGCCCATTTTCAAGCCCTGGCCGCTTCTCAGGGCACGGCTGGTGATGTCTTTCACCTCACCTGCTGCGCCCTTGACCATCTGGCCCTTGGATGCTGTGATCACGGAGATCAACCCCTGAACAATGGAAGATGATATCTGATATCATAATATCTGTCCAAACCAGAAAAATTTGGTCCAAGTCGCAGCAGTAACCAACTTCTCTCCTGATTCTGATTTTCTTGCGCATGAATGTGCTGCCTTCATGTAATCTAGATGACCAAGGTTGCAATGATGGCGAAACAAGAACAGTCGTCCTGCTGCATGTCCCATTTCGCATGCGAAACTCGCAGCATCAGACGGGGCAGGAGCCACCTGTGCTCACGGATGCACAGGGTGCACGCCGACGTTTGCCAACTCAACCGGACAAGAAATGTCATACGAGGGATCCTGCAGGCATGGCACACTCATCTTTCAATATTCTATCCTATTTTTCAAGCAAGACAGACATGTCGGAAAATTATAAACAACATCTACGTAGTGGTTTAGTCCAGTAACTCAGGGACTCCTCTACCGCGCCTTGGCAGACAAAGCCGCTGTTGCCGCTACACCGGAAGAAACTGCAGAGGCTGCACCAGCAGCCACACCAACCGCTGCATTCGCTGCACCACTCGCAGCACCTGCAGCTTTTCCGGCGGCGCCTGCAGCTACACCTGCAGCTGCGCCTGCAGCTGCTCCAGCTGCGGTCGCAACTGCCTTAGTCGTAATGGCGAGACTTGAAGCTTTGGACCAGTTTGGATGTACAGGCCTGAGTACATGGCGGCACCAGCATTCACAAGGGGCATGAGGCCAGCATATCCAGCATCCGCGCACGGCTTGAGCGCTCCGAATGGCTGAAGTGCAAAAATGTCACATGCAAATTGACGCTTAATTGAAAAGCTGTATGGATTCCAGCCCTCCCCGCACAAGCCACAGAAGACCTGCAGTGAGTGAACGTGAAGCCTCGCCAGAACCTGCAAAATATGCAAAATAAGAAGGAAAGCACGAAAGACTTCCTGAACCCCACCAGCCACTGATTCGACGGCCTAGCTCTTTCACTGCCCTGCAGGCCCCCAAGAATACGTGCCTGGAGCTCGTGTGGCACCACCCTGGGCAATCTCTAGGATTCAAACATGTCATGTTCGCATGATGGCTTGGGTGATCTGCGATTCGCTGGCTGCATTGAAAGAGTCACAGAAAGCTGTGGTCCCCACAAATTTCCCTGAGGCCGTTGACAGCACCGTGCCTGCTGAATTTTCGAACCGAATGTGTACATTTCTTGAACATAAATTTGCCGGTGCTGTATGCCTTCTCGGCTTTTAGAGCTCAAGCACCTCGCTGAATGTTGCCATGGCAAGTTGCAAAACCTCCTTGCTTAACTCTGGTCGGTTGAGGCTTCAACGGGCCAAAGTCACCATAGTTTACAGGTTTGCTCCTAAGGATCCCCCACAGAAACTGCTCTTCTATGTCCATGCATGACCCAGTGGACCAAACTCTGCTGCAGGCGAACAAGGCTTTCCCTCTGGTCACAAGACACACTGGGAAAGCTGCGATGACTTCAGGTGAGCCTTGGCATTGAAACAAAAGCAATCTGTGTGTCTGTGAAGCGGACGTTGTATTGTGGCTCTGACACCACGATGCGCAGGTCAATGCACATCTAAGTTGCCAACAACCAACATACAGAGCTTCACCTCGCATCTTTGAGCTGCCGTCCAAAGAATCTCAATTTCTGAGCTGCATCTGATTCAGACTATCGAAGATCTGACCTGATCTGGCCCAGGCCTTACGGCATCAGCTGCGCGCCAAGAAGGGAGCAGGAGCTGCCAGAGTCGATGTCTGACACTTCAATGCTTGACGTATCTTGACGTGAGCTCGGTGACAAGTTCGGCGAGAGTCTACTGTAGGGATGAGAAATATTTCAAACATGACAGCTGATGATGTGGGGGATGCCCTCTTTTCTGACATTGTGCATGTTCCTCCATGTCGGATTTTGCTGGGCAGCAGCATTGAAAAACAGCCATGCGCGTGCGATTGCAATGCTGAATTCAACTCAGAAGCCACATCCAAAAACAAAACAACCGCCAGCAGTCGAAGGGTCGAGTGAAAGATCCCAGTGGAGGGGTTATGGCAACCTGAGTAAGTCCAAAGGTGCACACTTCTTTTCCCGTTCAATGCGGTAGATCGTCTGATCCGGTGACACCAGCAACACTGGAAAGGCAAAGCATTGGAGGACCATACCTAGGGTGAGCCACGAAACTGAGAGACTGGTTCCATTCGTGGCCAACTCCAGAACTTTGTCTCTCTCCTCCTCTCTCTCTCTCTCTCTCTCTCTCTCTCTCTCTCTCTTTTTTTCTACCTAAAATCCCTATCCAGTCAGATCACAAGTAGATTTATAGTTCAGCCTACATCCATGTGCATCATCCAGGAATCACCTACGCACTGCCTATGCTAGCTCTGTGGTGCAGCTTCAGGAACAACAGACAACTAGACAACCAGCCCACGCGAGCATTGCGGGAATACCAACAGACAGGGGGGAACCGAGTTATGTTTTTGCTTTTAAACATCATCCCACCCTAAAACAGGTGAGGCACTGCTCTTCCAGAACGTCCAAACCGCCCAAGCGAGAACCATCAACTGCTGGAAGCGTCAGCACCTGCGTCAAGCGGTCAAATGGTCAAGCGGTTTTTGGGCTTGGAAATGGATCAGTTCACCTTGGCAAGCTGATTCTCTCAGCAAAATAGCATCTTTTATGTTTAAGTAGCTATGAGTGTTCATCACCCCATTCATCCCATTCACCCCATTCACCCCATTCTGGTATAGATATTGACAATCCACACAGGCCTCACCATAGATAGGATCAGTCAAATGTCCAAGGGTGTAGGGGCTTTCGTTGGCTTCCAGCACAGCAAGGAGTTGATGAGTCGCATCACCTAGCGACAGCAGCTTGTGCCATCGGGGCATTTTGGGAGATTAGCTGAAAGCCAGATTGACATTATCTCAGGCATGACATAAACATCTATAGGTATGTGTATATATATATATATGTGTGTGTGTGTGAATATGTATATATAATATGATATAGAGATGTAGATGTGGATGTAGATAGATATAGACTTGACTAGATTTTGCATAGATATCTTGAGACCAAGACCACACAATGCATGCAAAAGACGGAAGAACTATAGACATCATGAATCACATGATCCTGTGCGGACAAACTCAAATCAAAGTAATTCAAAGTATGTACTGTACCAGAACGGGGACAAATGAGATAGTTCAAATACATCAGTACGTTCAGTACATTCAGGATAATATCAAGTAAGGGCCGCCGCTCGGCTGAGTGGCTATCACTCTGAACCTCTGCTCCGTGCCAACTATCAGTGTCCAGCTTTCCTGGAGATAGTCCAGGTCCAACTTCATCGGAAACCGCTTTGCACAGCGGTATTGGATCCCAGCAACTTGGAAGATCTGATCGCTTTGGGTCAGAATCCAAACCAGGATCGGCCGTGATGCTGTCCAAGCTTGACAGAACATCAACAGCTCGTAGTCTTCCAGAAAGCTCTAGGCGTAGAAGACCAGCAGCAATTTGTAGGAGGCCTTCTGGATAGTTCGAAGCTTGCTTTGAGAGCAGTTCTGTGTCATAGGTCCCATGCGAAATGCGCAATGCCATCACTGCGACGTTGTCTTCAGCGAAATGAAACGGCCGTCGAAAGCACATCATCTCATAGAGAACACATCCCAGAGCCCAAGCATCAGCTCTCTCGTCATAGGTTCCACCAGCAAAAATTTCGGGTGACAAATAGTGCGGGGTGCCAATGAAGGTTGCCGTCCCTGCTGTGGAGGCCTCGGATTCCATCACCTGTTCAAGCTGCTGGTATGTGTCATGGGGGTTCTGTGCGCGCACCGTGGAACGGTGAACCATTTATTTGAGTTGGTGTGGGTTAAGACAGAAGGTAACAGCAAAAAATAACTTCTCTCCTAGGTGTCGGTCTTTTTGTGCGTGCCTATGCTGTAAGATGGCCTAGTCTGTGTTGCTTTCAATCTACATAGGCTGCTTCTCAGAGTACAGTCGTTTTGTCAGAGGTCCAGCTGTCGGGGAGGTGCATCTTGGTCGAACAGGAGATGCTGTGATGATAGGATGAGCGTGTGATGTGCGGTTGTGAGACACAAGGTCAGTATTCAGCATGCAGCACGTGGAAGGAAAATCAAATTTATAGAAGGACCAATGAAATGGATCTGGATCTATAAATACATAAACAAAGGCTGTATTGCAAATATTTTTTTTTGTGGCTCAAAAACCGGGTATGGATCGGTACGCGGTGATCCGGACGTATGGAAAGGGTATGGATCGAGGGTATGGATCGGGGGTATGGATCAGGGGTATGGATCGCCTGTGGGTCCGGGGTATGGATCGGGACTTTACATTTTGAGCTGCAGCCATATATATCATATATCATTGAATGTGTGCTTTGCAGTGATGGTGAATCACGCTGCACTGGAAAGATGCATTGGATACATCGTACCTTGGCCACTCCGAAGTCAGCCAGTTTGGCTCGAGGAGTGAGCCGCTCACCATCAGGATAGCATAGCCTTGGCCATGAGAATTGGTCAGCACCCACGGGTCCTTCCTGGTCCCATTGCAGTGCCAAGGCACATGATGTTTGGAGGCTTGACGTCCCTGTGGAAGATTTTTGGCCGGAGGCCATGCCTACAGAGAACAGTGATGCAGAAGCCCTGCCAAAAAGCTGTAAAGGACCAACAGCGTTGTGACGTTGTGCGGGTTGCATCCGAGCGTCAAGAACGAAAGCCCTTCGGCCACATCAGCTGTGTATGAGAGCACTTCTGCTCTGGGAAGCCCGAGATCCGAACTCACCTCCAGAGTTCAGCAAATCTCCACGCTTTCTTGAAGGCGTTCAACGGTGTTTGAGACTTAGAGTCTGAGTATCATTCCACAAAATCGATATTTTGCCATTGTTTGCATTTGCAACTGCTACGGATTTGCAAGTGACGCGAAAAAGTGTAGCACCTCTTTGCAGGCACGCAAGCGCCGGCACAGGTCTCCCATTGGTGCAAACCTGCGCAGCTTCCCAACAGAAATAGGTGAACCTCTGACAAATGTGACACATAAAAGTACAGTGACTGCAATCAGTGCAGTGGAGAAAACGAAAAACACACACCGCGGGCTACGGAAAAAAGGGAACGGTACTCCTGCATGCAGCAGGAGGTAGAGAAATCAACTTTACTTGGCTGCACAGACGAGGAAGAGGTCGGACAGGTACCAAAGAGCTACAAAATGAGAAACACTGATACTTTGCGCAAACACTGTCAGCGCTTTCCTGAGCCAAAGAGGCTATGACTATGATCTCTTCCAACAAGGCACTCCAGCAGCAGCTCAAGCGTTGGCGCTGGCTCTGACAGCACGCGAAAATCGTAGCACCTCAAAATGCCCGCATTGTCCTGGAGAAAATGCACAATTTTTTGGCACGATCGCATAAATGCTCCCAATATCATTTCTCAGGAGGAGAAGGGAAACAAAAATCAAATTTGCTAAAGAAGTTGGTGAAACCCAAATCAGTCCTGGCTGAGTTGCCAAAGGAGTTGTGCTTCTAGCATGGCCTTCCTGATGCCCACATCTGAGATCTGACAGCGCACGCGCTTCCTGTCGTTTGGCACGCAACATGGGAAAATGTGGAGAGCAAAGCTCAGAAAAGCTGGAAAACTTCCAGATGATTGTTGTGACACGTTGGAAACCAATAGCAGCTTCGGCTGCAGCCAAGTGTCAACGCAAGATGAGCGCCAGATGAGCCAGCTCCTTTGGCCTGGCAGAAACTCTGCCCGGATGAAATGGAATGTGAATCTTGGATTTATGGGTGGTATGTTTCTACGAGGCATATGACGGGCATTGCAATGCTGGGACTCTGTCAATCTGCCCATGAAAGCCGTCAGCCATTTTGGAAGCGGCAGGAAAGGCCGTCATCCAAAGCACCCCTGATCCAAAGGGGTCACAGGGCATAGAAATGAAACAAGCAGAGCTCAAGCTTGACTCGAGTGAATCAATGGATTCCATGTCTCGCCCTACACATTACAACACATACACAAGAACTCATCATCAGATTGTGACGTGACCGGCCCATCTGGCCTCTGACACCTGCACCAGGGATACTTCGCCAAAAGCTCCTCGTCCAAGTAGAAGTAGGGGCTCTGACACATCTTCAAAGGAAGGTGTTGACATTCCAAGCTTTGCCCAATTGGTTTCCGTCGCTCACGGAGCAACTCCACATGCCGCCCAATTGCGGAAGATGTTACTTGGAGGGGGCTCGAAGTCTGAGCACAAGGTGTTCAGCCAAAAAAAGGGATTGAAGTTTAAAGCTTTAGAAACAAGCAAAGCAGAATGAACTGCAATGGCACCACAATGAACAAACCTGCTTTTTGCTTTTCGGGACTCGCGCGCTCTCTGGGTTTGCAGGGAGCCAATCATTTCAAAAGAAGTGGAACAGTGCGGGGAACTAAAGATGAGCCGGGTATGAGCAAAGAAAGCTATGCTGGGCACAGCGGCTCAAGCAAAGCAAGTGCTCTGTCAAACTGAGCAGTTCCAAAACCTGTTTCCTTCTGGCTTGCTGATAGCGATTCTGATACCAGATATGCTGTGTATATATATATATATAGATTGTACATACATATTTAGGTCCTTCCTAGCCCCCCAGGTCGTTTGTGTCCGTGTTTACCCCTCATAAACTTTGGAATGACTGTTATTGAAGACGGTTTTGGGCCACTGCTGGTGTGTGCTCGCTGCCAAGTGTGCGCGGCAGCAGTGACCTGCGACTTGTGCACGGTCTGAGCAAGGCAAAGCCATGACTTTCCACGTTAATTTCTATGTACAAAGTGACCGACCTCTCAGATGCGAATGGTGGGCTGAAGGCTAAAGGCATAGGGAAATTCCTGTAATCAAACGCAGCCCACCCACGCAGGAAGCTGGATCTCATGCACTGTGGTAAAGACGAACAAACGGAAGGAAAGTCCAACAAAAATGCACTTCTCCAGGAGCTCTCAGTCACCTAGCAAGACACACTGCGGCAACGGGTCTGTGAAAGCAGGCAAATCATGCTACACCAGACCAGCGGAAGTTGCTGAGATGCGCACTCATCTTCATTTTCCCATTCAGGCTCAGAAGCCCAACAGACAAAAACTCTCCCATAGCCCATAGCATTAAATAAGGTAGTAAACCGATAATTATGTCATCAACCATCCCCAAGATCGCCAGAAATTGGTGCTTACCCTCTTGTAAACTGAAATAGATGTGGCAAAACCTAGCATTTCTGGATCTTTTGCCTGCGGAAAGCATGGGTTTTCCACATCTATAATCTATATATGTCACTAGGGTACCCCTCCCAAATTGGGGCCCAATGTTGGCGGCCCATCCCGCCAAGTCACCCAGCCCTCCAAGTGCTCCAAGCATGGCCAACCTGCTGGGGGCACTGGGAGATCTCCGCAGCGAAGGCGAGGCATATTGTCCATCCTGGTGGAGGCGGACCACAGATTTGAGTCTAATTTTTCTATTCACCATCCAGTCATTGGGGCACCCAATTTTGACCCATAACCAAATGACGGTGTTAGCACAAGTGCCAAGAATCTACGAGGCATATTGTTGATGATTGATGTTGAAACTAACTCAAATTTCGGAACCCGAAACTTCCCCACAATTTGGAATATCAGGTTTCTCTTTGAAAATAGGTGTTTGTGTATTCTCCCAGCTGGGAGGACCCCACACACTGACGCTACAAACAAATCTCAAGTACAAGACCCGGATGCCTCGTCCTCACTATCTGTGACATCGATGTGTAAAAAGGTGTTCTTCACGCGAAGCCTGGGAGGCAAAGTTTCATCGCAATTTGCTCACATTTTTGGTGGCAATAAGGTGCAAATAATATGCTCCTGGAGATAAAGATCAAAATCCAAACTCACCCAAACTCACACCCATAGATTGGAACTCACACTCGCAAATGTCATAAACTGGAATGGTGCAATAGTGCAATATCGTAGAATGGGTTTTGATCCATCCCCATGTGCAAATTCATCTGTTCATTTTGCTTCTCAGGAGCTCATGTTGGAATGATGTGCAGCCCGCATTGAGATCAAAGATCAAGCCCCCGTCAGGAATCGTGGTGTTTTCGATGGGACCTGACAGGGCACGTTTTGCCTGAATGTTGACCGCCAAGAATTAGGGTCTTATGGGGATTTAACACTCCTAATATTGCCCAATCTAATATCAACTACCCCTGGTGAATGATCCCCCAAAATGAATACATCCAATAATTTTCCAGGCGTTTTCTTTTTTTGTGGGTGGTATTTCATGTTAGGGATGGGAAGCTGCCAGGCCTTGAACTGGGCTTTCGGTGCACTTGGTGCTGTTGTTGCTGGAGGCTGGGTTCCAGTCGTTCCATTCGTTCCACTCATTCCACTCGTTCCACTCATTCCACTCATTCCAGTCTCCACTCAGCTGGCTGTTGCTATCCCATCCGAAGTCATCAGCAAATTGATACTCCACAAAAGCAAGCCAAGGATACATCGGCATTGCTTCAGGTCCAAACCAACATCCTTCTTCAAACCAAGCTGGAGACTTGAAAAGAGACTTTGACGATACTTGGGTTACCTGCCCACTCTGCACACTTTCTGGGTTCTTCAATTGCTTGCCTTTTGGGCTCTGCGGGCTCTTGCACTCTTGAGTCACCTTCACCTGCGTCACCTGCGTCTCTGCCTCTTTTTCGTGTTCTTTTTTGGGGCCGTTGGATGCTGGATGGGGCCGAAGCTCGTGTTCACCATGGGCGAACTTGCAATAGTCACCATCTCTGCACCACTGATCTGTGCAATAATCGACACAAAGACGGGTCTTCGAAAAGTCCGGTTGGTCACGGATTTGTTCCATGCTGTGTGCGAAATTGCAAGAGGTTCCTCGAATGCAATTGCCTGCAATGTGAAACTTGCACAGCCTGGTTTGCTTGAAAGCCTCGAGGCGCACAGCTGAAGGTTTCTCCTTCGCCTCCCGTGCGTCTCGTGCGTCTCGCCTCACCATGTGCCCAAGTTCCCAAGCCGACGAACGCTGTACTGCAACCCCCACCTGGGAGGTCAACCTGAACCCAAATCCAAAGCTGCAAAATGCAGATCAAGTGTCAACTAGTCACATCTGCTCACCTGACTTGAATAAGATACAGAAAAACTACACCTGGTTGATGCTGCATTTTTTCCAACAGCCCGCTGGAAAGAGTATCTTTTTGTCCCATGACCAATGGGCACAAACCAGTGCCGAGGAATGCGGGAAATGATCACGAAAAGTAGTTCCAATGGGGCTACCTTGATTTTTACTTTACGAAGTAAAGAGGAGGGTGGCCAGCCCCGTTGCCTAATTACTCAAGAGGTTGCTGTTCATTTTAAGATCCCCCCCCAGACCCCCCCTCCCCC
Source organism: Symbiodinium sp. clade C Y103 (assembly GCA_003297045.1). Lineage (NCBI taxonomy): Eukaryota > Dinophyceae > Suessiales > Symbiodiniaceae > Cladocopium > Cladocopium sp. clade C. The sequence goes on from BGPT01001013.1 coordinate 173,280, forward strand.
TGTGATCTCTTTTGTACATGCCATGTCTACGCGATACAGTGTGTAGGAAACATGTGTACATACCGTTGATCACCCATTCATTCCTTTCCACTGCGCCACTCCGTGGCTCAAGACTGAATAGCATTCGCCCATAGAAGAGAGTTTGCGCTTCACTCCGGCTGTCAGGTGTTCCAAGTAGAATCCAAGGCGAATCCAGGGCCCCTCCCTACGTCGGATCGCTGCCTCAAAGTGGTAACGGGGCCTTGTGCTCTCCAACACCGTCTGCAGGTCTCGCTATCGCGGCCAGGACGGCCAGGACGAAGGAACTCACTCATCCAGTGCTCGCTCAAGCGGCCAATATGAGAATACTTCCAGAGTACCAGTTGCTCCACCAAAAACACCTCCAATTCCACCGCCATCAACACGCAGACGAGAAAGATCCGTCACACCACCAACACGCAACACACAACGACGAGCATACACTCCTCAATGCCGACCACAACCTCCTCCACAAAGATCCTGGCAACAAGAGCAGCAACACCAGTACCAAAGGTACAATGAACCGGGTGCCGCATCCACCGCCACCACTGCAGCCAGTGTATCGCCAGCAGCGTGGTGGCAATGTTGAATACGCACCGAATTATGTACCGTTCTCCGGTCCTCGGTGGATCCACTATGCAGATGGAAGCTGGTTTGACAAACGGCCCCAGTGGCCCTGGGAAAGCATTTCCTACAACCAGCCTTTTTTAAACAACGGCGCAATAATGAGTTATATGTATGGTTATACATTTGCAATGGGACTTGAAATGCCAATTTCACGGCTGAGTCGCCAGGATTTTGTGAATGAAAGAAAAAAAAGAGAAAAACGCCGTTCCCGGCTGATCAGCAAATGCTTTTTGCAGCAGAAGTAGCAGACGTTTCACCGCAAGATGCGGCGCGGATTGTTTCACAGCGGCGTACAGGCCGAGCGCTTCCTGTACATCAATTTTGCATTTCCAGACACTGCATGCTTCGTCATGACGAAAATTTGTGTCTGTTTTGTGATCCCTTGTGTACATGCCATGTCTACGCAATACAGTGTAGGAAACATGTGTACATACCGTTGATCACTAATTCATTCCTTTCCACTGCGCCACCCCGTGGCTCAAGACTGAGTAGCATTCGCCCATATGCGCTTCACTCCGGCTGTCACGTGTTCTAAGCAGAATCCCCCCCCCCCCCCCCCCCCCCCGCCCAGACCCCCCCACACACCCTCCCCCGCCCCCCCCGGTGAACCCTCCGAACCTTGCAACAAAACCCAAAACACTGTACTTTACAGTGTTTTTGTGCAGTCGGCATGGAAAGACTACTTCTTGCAACGTGATGAAAACTGCGTAAATACCACTGTTTTTGCTAGGTGCTGTCCACAAAACAGTGTAAATACTGTGGGTTTTGCTACCAGGGGCAAAAAACACCGGAAATACCATGTTTTTTGGCTTCTGAAACGCCAAAAACATTAGTATTTACGGTGTTTTTTGTTCCGAAGGCTTTCAAGAATTTGCAAAACACCACCAAGCTGACGGTTTTTGGGGCCCTGCGCGCATCACCGCCGTCATCAACAACAGTAGCCACAGCAAGTATTTGAGACTTTTTCCCCTTTTTTTTGAGATGTTGGTGCGGTGACGCATTTTACACAGATACACTTTTACAAACAGACGGCGTTACGCACAGAGCTTTAACACAAAGCAGTTTTTAGACACAGATGCTTTTACACAGAGAGGTTTGTGCACAGAGAAGCTTTTACACACACAAGCGCCGGTACAGACAAAGGCTTTCACACAAAGATTTTTTTTACACAGAAACGCTTCTACGCACGGATGCTTTACAAAAAGGTGTCTTTGCACAGCGCAGCCTTTGCACACAGACGCCTTTACACGACGCTTTTACACACAAATACTTCTACATACAGCAGCTTTTACACAGAAAAGCCTTTACACACACCCGCTTTTGCACAAAGGCATTTTTACACAGAAACACTTTGACACAGAGAAACTTGCACACACAAACTACACCAAGAAGCTCTTACACGCTGAAACTCTTGCGCGCAGAAGCTTTACCCAGAGCAGTTTTTACACAGAAGCTTTTGCGCAAAGAAGCTTTTACGGACAGAACCTTTCACATACAGAAGCTTTTGCACACAGAAGCTTTTGCACACAGCACGCTTTTACACAGAGAGGCTTTTACACGCCGTCGCTTTTACGCAGAGAAGTTGCTACGCAAAGAGGCCTTTGCAGCGAGCAGCGTTTACGCACAGGCGCCTTTACTTCAGGCGCTTTTACACACAGAAGCTTTTATACAGAGAGGCTTGTGCGCAGACAGGCTCTTACACACAGACGCCCTTACACACCGAAACTTTTTCGCACAGAAGCTTTTACGCACGCGCCCAAAACCACAGTGCACACAGCATCTTGGAAACACGTGGAGCTTTTACACCAGAGAGCCTTTTGCACCGAGACCTTTTTACACGCGGCTTCTTTTGCACCCAAATGCTTCTGGACAGAGAAAGCGTTACACTTACATAGGCCAGCTTTTACACACAGAAATTTTATGTTCTTTTTTACATAAAGAGGCTTTTGTACCTAGACACTTTTGCACGGAGACGCCTTTCTGCACCTGCAATGCTGCTGTTTGGGGTTTCCTCACCAATATTTTTTCTTTTGGCCGCCCTCCATTTTTTTTTTAGCCCTTCTCAAGTTTTCACTCAATTTTTGACGTCTGTGCATGCGTTTTCCCATTCATTCACGCATTTGTTTGCTTGTGGACTCGCTCCAGTTCATTCATGCACTTACACATTCAGTCATCACTCATTCACTTACCAATTTTCCTCCAGCATTTGTTATATACAGTGTTTCGTTCATTCATTTATTCAATTATGCATTCATTCATTTTTTGATTCATTCCTTCATGTCATTCATTCATTCACTCACTCACTCATTCTTTCCTTCATTCATTCATTTGTTCATTCATTCATTCATTCATTCATTCAATCAATCATTCATTCATTCATGCATTCATTCCTTCTTTCCTTCGTTCATTCATTCGCTCGTTCGCATATTCATTCGTGCCTTCACTCATTCATTGGTTCGTTCATTCATCGATTCTTTCGATTATTCGCTGGTGCATTCATTCATCTAATCTGTTATGGTTCCATTCTTTCCGTTCATTCAGTCACTCAATCACTCAGTCATGTGTTTGCTTATTTTTGTGTTTTCATTCACAAATGAATTTGTCATTTGAATCTATTCGCCTACGTTTCTTTGAATTTGTTGATTGATGGTCCCATTATACACATGTTCGTCTACTGCGTTGCTATTTTATATTTTCCATTTCTTCAAAGTATTCGTGTATCTGTCGGATCTGTCCGTTCGTTTGTTCAATACATCCATGTATCCGCTGCATTCTCTACTTGTTTATCTGTCACCACGTGTGTTTGCCCATCTAATAATCTGTCTAGTTTTTTTCAATATTGATCATTTGTCAAATTAGATGCAATCCAAGCAGAAGCCAACAGATTACACGCCAGAAACGCACAAGAGGAAAGCGCAGCGTTTATGTACAGGATTCCATGAAGGTAAAGTTCGAAAATCACAGGTACCCTTTGCAGGGGCAAAGCCATGTGGGACTAAGGTGAGTTTCCCCGCGCGCCCTAAAATGAGTAATCAGAAACAGGAGAGTGGTGTCCAGTTCCAACTGCCCTTGGCGCACTGCGGGGTTCGTGACCACTTGCCATCGTGGCAATAAAATGATGTCGCACTGTCTGTCAAAATCACCTGGCCGTTGAACCTTGGAGTGAGCTGCATCCATGGTCAGGGAGGCCGTCATCTCCCGGTCAGCCTCTCACGGCCCCTGCGTGTGAATGATGTCTTGCCAAAACACGGTTTGAACTTGCAAAAGCAGTGCCTCTGCAAACGGAATCGCCAACCCAAATACTGGTTGTGACTGAAACTCCATCTAGCCCAATCAAGGAAAAGAGGATCTGCAAGCCAAAGCGGAGATCTACTTTCAGGGGCCCCAATCCAGCAGAAGGCACCAAACACAAGGCAGATGGTATAGTGAGATTCACACCTGGGAGGAGCTCGGAGTCAAACTCCAGGATCGGAGTGGCCATTCTAAATGGCAATGAAAGAGTCCACAGGAAAAATGACATCAACTTGGCCACAACAGAGGCGGCCCATACCAAAGCTGACGCGATACGAACTAACCCTTAATAGCGAACTCTTTCTTGGGAGAAACGTTATCTTTAATAGGCTGCTCCCATGCCAAATTCCACCATTGCAGCAGGGCAAATGCAAACACAAAGGGACGGACTCACACTTCTGCCAACAACGTGTATATATTTTTAAGTGTATATGTAAATAGGTATGTATGTATGTATGTATGTATGTATGTATGTATGTATTTATGTACGTATGTATGTATGTATGTATGTATGTATCTTATTTATTTATTGTCATTTGCAAAAATTGCAAAGTTCATGGCGGTATGTCGTCATCTTTGGTTTCCCTCCCTTCAAAGATTGTCATGTGAGTCCTTCTTGTCTACAAATTGCACGTGTTTTTTCACGTTTGCGGTATCCACGCATAATTTTTTATCATGGACACGGTCTGGACAGTTTCGCTGTTCAGACTTGACAAGCCCAAAAGCCCTGAACAGTGTGACCGGGGCTATGTGGCATTCGCGAATCATCATTGCCTGCAAAATTCATAATATCAATAAGGGTTTCCTAAATCACAGGGGTGCCCCTTAGTCATTTTCTAGACAATTTATAAAATCCATTTTGGTTACCCCCAATTGCAAGAAATCCCCAAATTGCAATTTTGCCATGAAGAAGGGTCTTTTCAATGTTTGCTTGCAATATGCCAATGCGCGGATCCACCAGTCTTTTGGCACAATTGCTTTTACTGCATGACGCATGCCTCAATCAATTGGGCGCATTCACTGTGTACACAATGAAAAATTTGCAACACTACATGGGCCTTGGCATGGCGAAGCAATCACGCAATCTGGCATGCAACAGTCCAAAACGACAACATCAGGACAGAGCGTCCAGGTGTTGAATAGGTGCCCCTTTTCAACATTCTGAAAGGGCCGCAAATGAAAAGCGCGACCAAGTCTTTCCGGGCCTTACCACATTCATTCATCCATTTTTTTCCTTGCCTTTTCCCCTTCCTCTTCCACTTCCACTTCCCCTTTCCCTTGCCCTTGCCCTTTCCCTTTCCCTTTCCCCTTCCCCTTCCCTTCCCTTCCCAGGATGCTTGGGCCGCCATGGTACCACAAAGAAGCAAATGCCCACGGGCCGCTGCTGAATTCAATCAATTCCCTGGTAACCCGACTCGGTCAAAGTAGAACTCAATACTCAAAACAAAGTCTTGAGATCTTAGAGCCAATACACATCGATCTTGGGAAACAAAATCGGTCTGAAATACATAACCTCAGTCAATGAAAATTGTTAAAATTGTTGGGCCCGGCTCTTGAGAGGACAAATTGGAAAAGGTGAAAAACAATGATCTCGCCTATACATTTGTGGGCATGGAATTTGTGGCACCACATGCCCATGTTTACCCAAATTCGCTCAATTCGCCAAGGCTGGCTATTGAGTTGCAGACGTTGGTGACTCACATTAAAGGACACTATAGCGAGTTCACCAATTTGCAAGCGGACTATCCGGCCATAGCCTTTGGAATGCCTCGCATTGAGCGGAACCGCATATGTCAGCAACTATCATATCAAGTGTTGTCCATGATGGTGTTGGATGATGCTGGCACATGTCTGATGCAAGATCATGAGGATCAGAAGGCAAAGATTGTGGACTTTTTCACGACATGCAAACAGGATGCGATGATGCGTCTCTCAAGGGCTATTTGGCATGTTCCAAGACCATTTCATCCAATCTACCCGTTGGAACGCTATGGGTGTTTTTCTTGTCCCATCTGAAGATGATTTGTTTCTTATACCTGCTGCACTGCAGGACGTTGAAACCCAAACTTTCTGAGACATCTAGGATGCCTGGTGCGAAGTCAGCTCAGGACCCACGCGAAATCAGAGGCCAGCCACCTGCCAAAATTCCTGCAATGCGCTAAATTTTCAAGAAACGTAAGCGGGAATTGTTTTTGAAATTGTTGATCCTTTGCATGGCCCCCCACCCTTGGCCACACTGAATTCCATATGTATAAATAATTCAGGAAATGATTTATATATATTTGCCTGTTTGGGTATGTGTGTATGCATGTATTTATCTATTTACTTATTTTTTTGATTTCATGTATGTTGTTTATAATTTTCATCTATGTTTTGCATGCGTCTATGTGTGCATATATTTACATAGTGATTCTATGTATATATTTATATTTTTACTTTATGTATGTATTGTATATTCTATATTTTTGATTTCGTGCATGCATTGCTTAATTTACATGTTTTTGGTATGTATCTATGTTTGTATGTGTTTATTTATTCTATGTGTGTGTTTTATGTGTTTGTGCATTCTCTCTCTCCATCACCGTCTCAAAGAGTTCAGCTAAGGCTGAAGGCGAGTGAACCGTTCCGGCAATGCCCAAGGCAAAAGGGCGTCAGCAGCCGAAGGAACCAACCAGCTGCTTCATTGTCCCCTCCCTGCAGTTTTGTATAAATTTTTTTTATGTGTTTGTTATTCATATGTATGTTTGTAGGTATTTGTTGATTTTGTGTGGGTACTCTAGTTTTTGTTTTTTGTTTATTTTTTGTATGTGCCACTATGTGCCTATTTCTTTCGGTATGTTTTTTGTAAATATTTATATTTGTATGTATTTGTTCATTTATGTATGTATTTTACTTACATTTACTTTTTCACATTTATTTATCGGCGTATGCATTTATTTATTCACTAGTGTTTTCCTGCACGTTTTTTTGCTGCAGAAAGTCTCCAAGTCCCGTGGCCCATTCGCTGACTGTTTTTTATGCTGGTCAATCTCCAGACGCACTTTGGGGGCAGACAAGCAATTACAAGGGGACAGGATGCCGGGAAGGTGGGGGTTTGTCATGTGCCAGGAGATCAATGAGAGCTGGTTCCCCATTGTTTATTTTTGTGTGTTTATTTGTATGAGTCTATGTTTTTATGTGTTTGTTGTATATATTTGTTTGTTGCATTCAATATTTTATTCCGGTTTTTTTGGAATGTTTCTTTTTTGGTTCGTATTTTTTTCCTTGTGTATCTTTTTATTTGTTCTGTACGCATTTATGTTTTCAATTTTATATTTATAACATATTTCTATACGCACAGGTACACACACATACACACACACACATATATATATATATATATATTTGTGTGTGTGTGTGTATGTGTGTGTACATACTCATTTGTCTGTCTACCTATGTAGCTATCCCATCCATCTATCTATCTGTCGGTCTGTCTGTCTATCTATCTATGTATATTTTTCTGTCCGTTTATGTGTCCATCTATTTCGATTTTTTTCTATTGCAGAACTCTCCACACATGTGGAAAAACCGTCTCCATCGGTTTCCCTTCCCTACACTACCCTTCCTTTCCCTTCCTTTCCTTTCTCTTCTCGTCCCTTTCCTTCGGTTCCAGTCCATTGCACTCCGATTTATTCTAAATTCATCCCTCTGTTCAATGACCTATGCTTGCATACACACTAGCCATATGCATGTTTTTGATTCTGCTTGTCAAGGGGCCACACTTTGACATTCATTTGCGGGAAGAGGAATGAAAAGAACAATGAAATCACAACCGTGAGCGTTGGCACAAAAACATGACTTGTGTGCGGTTTTGTTGCATCGTATTGAAACTCTTTCAAATGTGCAACCGGTAGTATGCAGCACGTGTTTGTACAAAATTTGAACGTGTCCTTTTTTTTTTAAACATGTGCTCAACACATCGGAAAAATCGCTACCGTGTTGCCATGACAAATTAAACGCATGAAAGCATTGGTAAACAATTTGGCCCACATCGTGTCGCAACTACGTGGATTGCCACCGTTTGCGCCTCCATGGGCATGACCGCGTGATTACCTTGTAAAGCTTTTGGTTCACATCGTGCCACGCGGGGAGTCTACGTCACCTAGTATGACTTCATACCTTTACCGCTTTCCATACCGTTTTAAGTTGTCAGCCTTTTGGCCTTTTGTTGTGCGCGGAGGACAATTTCGATCAATTTCGTGCAGGCGTTCTTCCATACGAAAACGGTCCCCACAAGCCCAAACTCACGCGGGCTCCGCGGGCTCTGCGGGCCCCCGCGGGCCGACCAAACCGAGCCCATACTCCGGAGGGCTCGCGCGGGCCCGCAGGCCCAGCCCATACTTCACGGGCCCAGCCCCCCCGCGGGCATGAGCGACTTACGGGCCCGAGAAAGGACTCCATCTTCTGCGCCTTGGAATGGGATTGGTCAATGAACAATTCACCCTAATGATGCGTATCAATGAGGTTATTTTCCTCAATCACCGCAAAACGGCAATCACTTAGTATGGCAGTCAAAAACAATCATCTTGCACGGCAACGACACAACCAGTTAGCACAGATAATGCTACAAAAACCTTCCACGGGCACGTTTTTCGAGCATAAGTGACTCCAACTGGCCGCTAACTAGTGTGCGAAGAAAATATATTGTCTTTCTTACGCTCGCCCCTCCCCTACAAAACACTACATTGATAATGTCAACAAGGTTCACCTGGTAACTACTAGCAAGTGGAGCTGGATTTCTGCGAGCCTCCCCTCCCGTATTAAAAAAATGATAATGTCAAGAAAGTTGACATGGCAAGTATTGGTAGGTAAAGATTCAAATTCTACGGCCCCCCGTACAAGACAACAGGTTGATAATGTCAAGAAGGTTGACATGGGAAGGTGTGTTCAGTGAAGATAACATGTCTCTTATGTGAAAATTAAATTTCCACAGCCCCTCCCGACCCTTCACAACCTGAAATTTCAATTTCCTTCGAGAACAAACTACTGCCATCGCTGCCAGGTCCTTTCCGGACGCACTGTAGCCACAGCAAACGGACAAGTAGAAGTCGCATAAAGGCGCTGAACCATCAAAATAACTAACCGGTCCTTCATTTCATGTAGTTCGCAAAAACCTTCGTCAACATCATCTTTTTGTTTCGAGGTCAGGATCATTTTTTTCCAATCATGTTAGGGATGTCCCAGAACCAATTGCTTTGCGGGCCTGCCAGAACTGAACTTTCTAACTGCAAAAAAACATAATAAAAAGAAATTGCACCCCCTGTCTTCATCTAGAATTCCTGCCGTCCCTTGAGCTAAAAACTAATTCAACAGCATTGAAGGAAAACCCAACAGGAAGCCAAGAACACCCTATCATTTCACTATACTGCAGGCTTGAGCAGACAAGCCCACAGCCACAAGAGTTTACAAAAACAAACCTGGGGCACATACTGTGAAAACATGCGCTGAACAAAGTTAAAGCAAAGCAAATCGATCTTTAAGGTGCAAATAGTTTCTACAGGGTAGCTGGGGCGGATGGGGGCCACAATGGTTGATTTAGAGCGTTGATTGCTCAGATTGAGGTGGAGTTTGCTATAGAATGATTTAGTGCGTCTTAACAGAGTAATATTTTTTAAAAAGCCGCTAAAGGAGCGATGGCCTCGACAAAGCCTGGGCATGTCCCGCCATGAAGTAGAATGTAAAAAGAGTATTTAATACGTTTACACCACACAGCCAAAACAGTTGTGAATCCCTTCGTGTTGACACCAACTTTCCGTACATCTCGAGGCCTGTTCTTAACATGGCTCGTGAGAAAGCATACCCGTCTCCTGCAAAACAATACGTTGATAGCGCGAAGAAAGTTGACCTGGTAAGCATTGTTAAGTGAAGAACATGTTTGACTTCCAGGGCCTTCCGTCCCTTCCAAAACAGTACGTTGATAATGCCCAGATGTTTGACATGGTAAGGTGTGTTCAATGCAGATTAAACTTCTACTTGCCCCCCCCTCCCCTACAAAACAATACGCTGATAGTATGAAAAAAAATTGATACGGTTCGTTATGTGAAATGAAGTTGAATGAAATCTACGGCATACGTTGATAATGTGAAGACAGTCGCCATTGCAAGTTGTGTCAAGTGAAAATGAAACCTCTGCGGCTTTCCACAAAGAGTTGACATGGGAAGAAAGTTGACATGGGTGGTTATGTGACATCTAGTATAAATCTATGACCCCCCCTTTCCCTCCAAAACCATGGGTTGATAATGTCACGACAGTCGACATTGTAAATTGGGCCAAGTGAAGATTAAATCTTTGCGGCTTTCCACTCCCCCGCAAAAATATTGATAACGTGAAAAGAGTTGACATGGCAAATATTGTTGAATGGATATTAAATTTTTACGGCCGTCCCCTCCCCTTCAAAGCCGCACGCTGCTAAGGTCAGGAAAGTTGACATGGTGAGCATTGTTAAGTAAAAATTCAAATTCTACGGCCCCCCCTCCCCTACAAAACAAGAAACTTACAGTGTAAAGAAAGCTGACACGGTAAGTTATGCGAAATGAAGTTTCAATCTACGGCGCCCCCCTCCCTCCAAAACAATATGTTGCTAATGTAAAAAATCGACATTGTAAGTTGTGTCAAGTCAGGAAAAAATTGCCTCCCCGTCAACTGCAAAACATTACTTTGATAGAGAGAAGAAAGTTGGCATGGTAAGTATTGACAAAGGAAGATTAACTCTCGACAGGCCCCCTCTCCCCTACAAAACAATACATCACGTTGCTAGTGTGACGTGGTAAGTTATGTTAAGCCAAATTTAAATTCCTACGGCCCCACCTCCCCTGCAAATTTATTTTATGATGTGTGGTAATGAGGAGGGAAGTGTACACATCCAGATCTCACCGCATCAAGCGCTTGCAGATTGACTGCGCTAAGCAATCATCGATCAACCACGCTAAGCAAATCTCCTTTCCTCAATATACACCACTGTCATAGCAGCTGTTGATCTATTACGGTGGGCGCGCCCCCCAGACCGCAGGCTCCACCGCGGGCTGCACGGGCTGCGCGGGCTTTGCGGGCTCGCGGGCTCCGCGGGCTCTGCGGGCCCCCGCAGACCCACCAAACGGAACCCATAATCCCGCGGGCCCTGCGCAGGCCCGCGCGCCCGGGCACAGGAAGGACCATAGCCGGTTCACGAAAGCATGTGCCGTATGCGGCAACAAGCCGCCCTATGTGCACGTACGTCAAGTATGCACACACACGGTGTGCGTGAACATACCAACTATACACGTGAAAAACACAAACAATCAAAACCATACACCACGTTCAGTATGTAATCAACGATAAAAACGCGAGACATGTATATATATGTATATATATATATATAATTGTTCACATGCAATCAAGCCGTTTATGTTTCAACGCGTCTTTTCTGCATCAGCGGCCTGTCATCCTCGAAACGGATTATACCAGCCCGTTAACAAATGCGCTGCAATGAAAATCGGATAGCAATGTTGGGAACAAACCGTGTTAAGCAATGGCCCAGCTGACTCGAAGTCCTTCTGGACTGTCGGGCAGATTGTTAGCCAAATGAAAAGGGAACCTCTTCCATGTTCGCCGGCTGGGCCCAATCCTAGTTTTGCAGTGAATGTGTTTGTGCGGAAAACGTTGCTAAGTGAACATGTCGGACCAACGTGTGTGGCCAGCATTTGCCAAAGCTTGGCAGAGAGGAATCGTTTAGCATGCCCAGTGGGTTGCCAAAAGGCGGACACAAAATGCGTTTCTTCGTTGTGACGGCCTCGGAAGGGTTTTATGGAATTTGAATCATCAATGAGTCAGTTACCTTCCCCTTCACCTCCAACATTGCCCATTGCTAGGTTTTAATGCCTGGAAAAAAATATGATTTTTGTATGGGCCGGTGGTTTCAGTCTACATGATGCGACCTTCTGCATGTCACTGATCCGTTAACAAAAGAAGATACGCTTGGAAATGATACAATCAAAAGAAACGAACCTATTTTGAGGGATAGTTTTGTGCGGTTTCCCTTCCATTTGTTTGACCGTGGACCACTTCTGATCGAAATCGATTGGATGCAATGCAACGTCGTATACTTCGGTCTTTAGTGGTTGGGTCCGTGCGCAAGATGACCCTCGGAAAAAACCAATGATTCATATGAGTGAGCGAACGCGATCATCTTTACAAGGGCATGACGTCAAAAACTGGAAACGTCGGTTTGCAAATCAAGTACTTTCAGTGGCAACAAAAAATAAAGTGCCCTCTGGATAGCCTCAGCTGAGATTGCACAACAATCAGTTCGAAGGATAGGACGGGCTCTGAAAGGGTGGAAAAATTGCAACCGTTTTTTACCGCATTTACTTTCCAGAATGTCGTAGCTGGGTTGAAGCAGCCGGGCAGCATGACTGGGTTTGGAAGGAGGATTTTTTTGTACAATTTGTCCGTGACTAAGTTTGAAGAAATTCCACATGTAATAACTGTGGTTGGCCCATGTTTTCAAGGACTTTAGTTGGGAACTCGGACGGGCACCAAGCAACCCGACTGAACGCAACAAAGCAAGGAAAGGCAAAGCAAAGCACCAGGACCCCGGACCATTCATTACGACAAAATTCCGCGGATTTGACTATTACTTTTTTTGGTGCATTTGCATTGTTTTGCCTTTTTTCCACATGTTTTTCAATAAAAGAATGTCCCCCTCGTTCATTAGACGCACCGTGTCGCCACTGCATTGAACAGATGCATGACAGACATTTCCCTGCATCATGTATATTCTTATGCATCGTTTGTTAAAAAATATCCATTGAACATTCTTCCCCTTGTAGTGACAAGTCAGAAATTTTCCTAAAACAAACATTTTTTCAAAGGCGGTGGATTTAAACACAATAATGAAACAATCATACGGCTAATGTGCATTTCTATGACGAAATCTTCCAGCATGCCCCTCCACATGAACAGCGAAGACATGGCAACTAAAAAACAGGTTTGTTTTACCCTACAAAAAGAATGGGAATGGGACAAATAAAGAGAAAGCAAGCGATAGAGGGAGAGAAATAGAGAGAGGGAGGGAGAGAGAGCGAGGGAGGGAGAGAGAGACCGAGAGAGGCAAAAGGGACAAACAAATTCATCCTTATCAATGATTATCAATATCAAATTGTTTCGTTTATACGTTTTCTTCACATAATTCTGTCTCAGCGTGCCACGACACCTTGTGTTGTTCTTCTCAACTCATGAAAATTGATCAAACATGGGTTTGGCAATCGGACTGCGCATGACTATTTCCTGCCGAATTTGTTGGACGGAAACAAAATTACAAGCAGCAAATGTTTCTCATGCAAGGCCATCTGCCCAAGCAAGAGTAACCATATTTTACTTTTTTCGCCTTCGCATGCCGGCATATGTTGTTGGCCCAATAGAAGTGTACATCAAAAGCTTTGCTACTACTTCCACACCAGCCGAGCGCACATGAAATCAAATACGGCAACGCCCAACAAAATATCTATGAATAGAGCTGCAGGCTGCACCCGGGCCCCCAACATTTCCTGATCAAACCCATGTGCTTTGCAACATTCTACGGAAATTCTACGCTTGATACGGTCGCCCTGACAAATTGTACAGACGTGAATTTTACGGTGGCACCTTTGTGATTTTTCCGCATGCCCTTTTTTCATAGGATGGGGCTCATGGTTGGGACGGGTTTATCCTGATCCCCTGCCACGTGTGCATATATGATGTACTGCTGGACGCAAGGGCAAAAAAACGAAGCGAACGACGGAAACAAAATCCATATCCAGGCTGTTCAGGCAAGGTGTTGAGCAAGGAGCTGGCCCAGTGGAGGCGGCGCAAGTCCCAAGTTGAAGCGGTCGGACCAGGGGGACAAAGGTAGTGTTGCGAACGCCTGTATGGTCAAGCACCGCTTTGTTTTTGCAAGCGGACACGCGATTTTCCTGAGCCGTGATCCATGAATGTGAAAATGCACCACGACTCTTCTCGATTTGTGTGTGTCATTCTTGTGCAGTGAGCATGACTGAAACAAATTGGCACTCCTCCTTCAGAGGGTGAGCGCACGATCGCACTCTGATTTTCCAGTCTCACTGCATTGATTTGTTGAACTGCTCATCGTTGCATTGTTCCAGCAATATTTGCTGAACCACTACACTTCCAAAGCAAAAAAAAATCTTTCAAGCCCCATATCGATTTGTAGCGCTTTCGTAGAAATACGCTCGATTTGCAGCGCTTTCGTAGAAATACGCCACAGAATTTCGTCCTTGATTTCTTGCTGTCGTTGCCAGATTCACAAAGAGCTGATGAGACCTGTTGAAGAAACCTGTACGCATCTCTTCAGTGATGCCTCCACGCACTCTGTCCAAAATCTCAAGCATCAAATTTTGGATTGTGGTCCCATCACGAATGTCTCCACGCTCCATACACGCAACCTGCGCGCTCTGAAGAAAATCAACAAGATCTGTGACTCTGTTGTCACCTCCACTGGCTGCAGCACCATCTGCTGCCATCTCCTCATCACTTGTTTCAATTTCTGATTCTCCATGGCCCTCGTTGTCAACATCGTCAGTGTCCTCAGCTCTCGGTCCAGTCACTCCAGCACGTTGTCGAACCAGATTCATGTATGTANATTTCTGATTCTCCATGGCCCTCGTTGTCAACATCGTCAGTGTCCTCAGCTCTCGGTCCAGTCACTCCAGCACGTTGTCGAACCAGATTCATGTATGTAGCTGATCCCATAGTGTTGTGAGCAACCATGTTGGCACGCTCTTCTCGAAGCAAGCTGATCCACTGATCATTTGACAAACCAAGCATGTTTCGAACAAAACCACCAGACTCAACTATTGCATAGTGAAGGCCCATAGTGTAGTCTCGTCCCATNGCTGATCCACTGATCATTTGACAAACCAAGCATGTTTCGAACAAAACCACCAGACTCAACTATTGCATAGTGAAGGCCCATAGTGTAGTCTCGTCCCATGCTGATCAAGTCACTGTTCTCTTGGATCTGTTCAGCAATCGCTGTATTGTTCTGTTCGATTCCTTCTTGAATTGCAGTGATACGCCTTTCTTGTTGACCGATATAGTCATCCTCGTCAGCCACCTGATGCCAGCAGTGTTGCAAATCACTTCGCAATCTCCTCCATGCAAAATAACCAACACATGCAAAAATGANTAGTCATCCTCGTCAGCCACCTGATGCCAGCAGTGTTGCAAATCACTTCGCAATCTCCTCCATGCAAAATAACCAACACATGCAAAAATGACCCAAAGCATCAATGCAAAAACCAAAGTGAACCATATCCAAAACGTTTCATCGCTTCGG